>CM055911.1:40022508-40386722 GCA_029582155.1 Panopea generosa | reverse complement strand
AAATCATGAAAATGTTCCAATGTTCCCATATGCACAAAGAAATATGACATTTTATGCATTTTTAAAAAAAAAATTACCCAACCGCTTTACACAGCTCTAATTTCTTGGGCGTAATAATCTTGCTACCGTCATGCAAGGGAGGTAATTGTTCAGTGAGACCTTCTGTGAATCCATCCTCTTCCATGTTGAATTGGCAGAAAATAAGCAACACAAACACTGCTAACTATATTCAAACAAATTACAGCATGCAGTTTGAATGCATGCACGCATAACAAAGTTGACGAAACAATGAAGCTCAACTTTAACACTCGAAGTTTCCCTTACCACTCGAAGTTGAAACTTTTCTGTTACTGACTACAATATATTATAATAGTATTATATAATAATAATAATAATATATAATATAGTCTATATTTGAAGCCCCTAATAATTTTTTATGCAAGAATAATTTTCCTCCAAAATTGGAAAGATGGAGGTATTTCTTATCAAAATATTCATGCAATCTATGAACCGTTGCAATATTAAAGTATAAATTGAACAGATAAGATTTTCAATTTATTTCAGTTAAAAACCTTTCTTGCTTACATGGAGGATCTTACAGGAGTGCTGGTTTATTATTGAATTTATTACACGAGTTGACAAAAATGTTATGTGTGGCTCTGCGGAGCATTATATCATTTTTACTGATGAGTTTAATAAATTATTAATTAACCCCATTTTTTTTTAAAGGTAGGTGCAAATTTTCCACTATTTTTAAAGGTAGGTGTAAATATACCCCCATTTTTACAACAAAAAAAAGGTGTATATACAAGCCATGACAGTAAAATACAACCAAACTCCTCTTATTTGGGGCTCTTTCATCATTATTAAAATTACTACAAAAATAATGACCTTATTTCACAATAAAACTTAGGCCAAGGAAAAAACGTACAGAGCAGTCACATCAATATTACTACAACTCCTGAAAACAATATACTTTTTACAGTGCAAGTACATCAAAAATATAATTTGCAATTAATTTGAAGTGTCGGACAGAAATGCATTTAAAATAAATTTGAAGTGTCGGACGGAAATGCATTTAAAATAAATTTGAAATGAAACTGAATGATCGATCGACTGAAAACCAATGCAAAGTCCATTGATGACTGGGAGATATTGGCCCAATGTTATAAAACTGTTTATATACTCAACTCAAAATTCGTACTCGAACACGATTTCCAGGATTCATATAAAGACACTTGACTCAACATCGAATTTGAAATTATTACTGCTGATATGAGGTAGAAAGTAACATAAATTTACATTTATTTCGTTATAATGAGTCCATTTGTTTTCACGTTGAGCATGAAATCTGGAAATTATGGAAGATTTATAACTATCTAATATAACATCTGACACTGGAATATCATTGGTGTATTGCTGGTATATTAATACTGTGACTACTGCACTGGGTGTTTAAAATTTCGATACTATAATAAGAAAAGAGTACATTTTTTTCACATAATTTACGGTGCAGTGGGTAATAAATACATAACATATTTTTTATATCAACCTAGTGTAATATCACTTCCCATTCATCGTTCAGTATTTTCTGTAAAACTTGGCTCTTGTACACAGAATGCCAAACTACATACTGACTTCCCGGAATATACATGTATAAATGATGTTGATTTGTCATGGTAAAATGACATTATTTTGAGACGTTACGGCATACAATGAATGACATTAACAAATATGCCAGACTTTTTCTCGCTTGTTATAGACGTAATATGTTAAATAAATGGTAAATGTACTATTTCTCTGAGTTATGTGATAAAACAATCTTACATTCTTTCTAATTTATATTTCTAGTCTTACATTCTTGCTAATTTATTATTTAATTTATTACATTCTTGCTCATTTATTATTTATTTATTACATTCTTGCTAATTATATTTTATTTTATTTATTAATTTTTCTTGCTATTTATTATTTAGTTTATTACATTCACGCTAATTTATTCAATTTATTAAACTCTTTGTCAAAAATGATATAACACTCCATACTCCACAGAGCCTCGCATAATATTTTTTGGCAACTCGTTTAATAAATTCAATAATAAATGAGAACTTGTGTAAGGTCATCTATTTATTAAATACTCATATTTGAATTAAGACTTCAAAATGCATAATGTCTTCTTGGAGATTCATGGAGGAGAGTATGACTTTGCTTTATTTCAACATAACACGCTTCTCTTAAAATTCAGATATGTGCACTAAAGAGATATGTAAATGCAACACAGGAAGAGATATCAAAATGCAACACAGGGTTCAGAGGTGATTTACTTGCCAATGAAAAAAGTGAAAATGAGTGACACCAATGTCGGTGGTAACAAATTATTCAGTAACATCTCAAGTAAACAACCAATAACACCAGCAGACAATAACTACTGTAGGATGTGTATACATGCATACACCCACATGCTAAATATGTTACGTTTTCATATCTCTTCCTGCGTGGCATTTTCATATATCTTGAGTGAATAATGCTAGACAGCACAAAGACTAAACCTTGCATAACAAGTTGGAGAATCTCCAATATATGTTATAAGAAAAATGTGTATACACATGTAGTGCATGTAACTGATGGCAATAGAGCATTTATATATTTTCACGAGAGATCGGTCAATTTAGATATGTGTCGATTGGTACAAATACCCCCGCTACTAAAAGGAAACCAATTTTTTACCGAAAATTATTTCGAAAAAGGGGCCATAACTCCTGTAAAATTTGACCGACATCAACAAATATCCAACATGATCTATATTTTACAATTATACAGATACCCGCAAAATATTGATTTAATAAACACCTTCCAAAGTTTTTGCTTGGAAACATATATTTTACAGAATGCGCAAACGGACATACAAACAGACAGACAGGGATGACTCTTAATGCTCCTAAACCATTCTTTGAACAGAGGGGTCATAAAACGGTGAAGAAGCACTGTGTGAGATTGCTGCACACGAGATCAGGAAAATTTTACACTTTAGATTGAAAATAACCGGAACTAACGATTAATTTTCTGCTATGGAAAATACCTTAGTTTACAAAATTTCTGGTTTCTGTGAACTATTGTTATTTCACCAAGTGAGATGTTGAGATGTTACACTGTAGGACCATGAGAGGCAAATTTTCACACGTGAATCTGAATTAATAGTTCACCAAAACCAAACAATTTTTATCTTTATCTTATGACTAACAACAGTGAAATTACCACCAGTGAAATAATCAAAGAGAAATCATTGATAAAAAATCTATACCTCGTAAAAAAATAAAAATAAATAAAAAGTAATTCTAAATTCATTATACAGAACATACATATATATATATGAAAGCAACAACATCAAGTTGAAATATGTTTAGTCTAAAATTTTAAATAATTCATTGCTATACATTAGACCATTATAAATCAATTGCTAGATTATCATCCAAATTTTTTCTTTAAAATGGGGAGGGCGGGAGGATTTTATTTTTAACATTTTGATGTTTTTTTAAAAAAAACACACAAAAAAAACCCACATTTTTTTAATTTTTTTTTATTGAAATTAAAAGGGTCAGGGCGGCATGAAAATCAGGGGCGGGCGGGGATGATAATCTAGCAATTAATTTATTATGGCCTTATGTTTACATACATATGTATGTTATATTGTATATGGTACCAAATAAGGCAATGTTGGCAACCATTTACACAGGTACAGATAATTATTTTATATTCACCTGGTAGGGGCTGGGACCATGGGGAATTGACCCAGTCGTACAACACATACAGGAACCTGACTGCAACAGCAACTGGGGGTCGTGGGTCACTCATAGAGCCCTGAAATACACAGAAGTTAGGAACAGATTGTATATTGGAGTAACTTATTAAGATTACTTTATTTTCATGGACTTTGAAACAAAATGTGTTTATGCAAATCTAGATTAGGCCAAACTAAATTAATTGCTAGATTATAATCCCGGCCGCCCCCTAATTTTCATGCTTACCTCGACCCTTTTTATTTTCATAAAAAAATAATTAAAAAATAAAATCCCCCCTCTCACCCCGTCTTTAAGAAAAATTTAGATGATAATCTAGCAATTAATTTATTAATGCCTTACTTAAAAGTATGAAATTATGTCAATGTTACATAATTTATATCATGGAAATTAACACTTGATATTGATTGTGTATGCTCATGTTGATTATCTAAAAACTATGGACGTAGTTTGCTCCACAAGTTGCTGACAGACTCACCAACCAACACAGTGACTCCTGTATATTATACCCCATCTCAATCTTCTTTTGTGGGGGTATAATTAAAAACAATAATATTTTAAATGACACTCAATAAAGATACATTTTGACTCAGAATGAATTGAGAAACATTGTGGGAAAAAATAAATCATGATTTGCACACAGCTTAATGTGAGTCAATCTCTATCTTGATGTAAAGATATATGCAGATATCTTAAGAAAACACACATACTGTCCAATTTGTCCGCTTTTTTAAGATGAAGATATGACCCCAAGTTGGCAAGAAGCCAATAATGACTGCAACTATATTAATCTTTTGTTTTTTTTACAAAATAATAGAGGGCATTATACCAGTCTATTTTCATTCAAAACTCTTCCTCAGGGAAGTGCTGTCAAATGGATGTTACTTAGCTGTGATAATAACCTTTCTTTTTTGATAAAATTAAATAATGATTGATATTTTGAACTTATGTTGTATACTAATTTATTTTAGCTTTATGTGAACTAGCTTAGAACTTATTTGAACTGAGGGTGTTCCCTGGTTCGAACCAGTACTGAGTTTTTTGGGAGGCCATCCAGTGGAGCCAGGGATTGAACAAGCAACTCTCATATGAGCAATCAATACTCTATCTACTGCACTACTGCCCTGCATAGAACTGATTCTGCCCCGAGTGTTACTGAATATAATATTTATTATGTATAAAAGTATATTGAAAGAACTTGTTTTACTATTAATATAAAATAAATATACTGTAAAACCCTTTAAATTCGCGTGAACTTTAGTTTGTGAATTTGCTTGGATTTGTGCTATTTTATTTATTGCAAAATGTTGAATTCACGACGTTAGAAGGGAGAAACTGCCTTTAATGCATTTTTTATTTTCGGATATTGTAAACATTCAGATAGTAAACATTTTTAAAATTTTAGCAAAATTTTCGATTTCGCGAGGGTTGGAAGTCGCGATGAGAGTGAAAATAAAGTTCTCTCTGTTTAAAAGTGTTTTACAGCATTTAAGCTGAACTATGTTGTATGGTGTTTAGCGTTGCTTTCAACGATTTTTCAGTCATATCGCAACAGTGTCTACTTGAGACAGTATTCTAAGCGCTGTCACACTGGAGTATCATGCCGCAGACACATAATATAATACCCCACCCAGTCACATTATACTGACACCGGGCCGACCAGACCTAGAATTCTCCTCTAAATGCTGAGCGTTAAGCAAGGAAGCTTCTAGTACCATTTTTTAAAGTCTTTGGTATGATCCAGCCGGGGATTGAACCCACGACCTTCCGCATGCGAGGCGGACACTCTACCACTAGACCACGCCGCAGTCTTTTAGCTGAACTAACACTGGCCACTTAGAGTGGGGCCAAAGTGGATGAGTACTGACCACTTACGACATAGTTTGTGCTTTGGAGCCCCAGCTCAATCCGATACCACTCAAAAATCAACACCCAGTATTGATTCTATCCAGGAAGTGGACTTGAGAATGATTCATATAAGCTCTTAGCTTTTTTCGCAATCAAGCTAAAATAAATTAGTATAAACTAAGAATAGGCATTACTACCAGTTTGGACTTGAAAACATCCAGAAGTCCCGCCAGATGACTATATTGCATCGGCATACGTTTCAAATGTATCATGCTGAACTCTACGCCAGACCCTGGTAACACACAGGTACCATGGTACAGTCTACGCCATTTCTGATGCACCTGAACAAATATCGGTACAGCACTGTAATAAAATAAAACAATATTTAGTTTAAACTTAATTTTTTTACTTACAATGTGAAACAAGTGCTTACAACTTAGACAAATCACACTTGAAGTCTTCCTTGGTACATGTAGAACCAGTACTAAACATATGCAAAAAAAATGTTTTGCTCAAGGACACCGCACATACATTGTAGCTGTGAAAAAGGATCGAACCAATGACCCTCTGATCATGGGTTCGGTGCTTTACTAGACCACAAGCTCTACATATAAACAATATGTATTGGTAATGCAAAATATATACCATTGTTATGGAAAATTATTTCAGCCGAATTTCATAAATAGACCTGCTGAGATTGTGAAATATACCTTCCAACAGTGTAAGTGTCGCTTATTGATCTAGTGATTGATTTGCTAATTGAATCCCATTGTTTGACAACAAGATGTGAAGAACAGTTAATATGGACAAATCCATTACAGACAATATAGGGAAGTATTTCGGAAGATTCTTTCATGACTGCCTTTTGTGTGATCAGAAAACTGTGACATGATGACTTTGATGACTCTTTTGTTTTAGAGAGCAGATTAGTGGTCAAGTGGTTAACGCCCCGGACTGCGCATCCAGGGGTCGATCCCTCGCTCCTTCAACTAAAAATACTAATCAGTCTTTTGGATGAGACTTTAACAAAAATCGAGGTCCCATGTCTCGATGTTTAACACCAGGCCTGTAAAAGAACCAGGGACACTACAAAAGGGTCTTCTGTATCTCTGCACTATCCCTCAAAGTCTAAAATTACTAATACTCTTCCACATGGGAAACAGGTGGCGCTAATAAATAAAATCATCATCTCTCTCTTTCAAAGTGGGCCTGATTTCATTATTTGTTTGAGTGTGTGCAAGTTCCATTTTTTTTAATGAAAAAAAAACGACTGTCCATGAAATTTTATTAACAATACATCATCACTGTTATCTATATGTTAAACTGTATAGCATTTGTTCATCACATAACATATCAATACGGTTATGCATGGCTGCATGTGTTTACTCAGCCGTTAATCCAACAATTTGATTTCTGTAAATTAACTATGCAAATCTCAAACAGAGTATTATTTATCTTTCAAACTACATGACGCCAATATGGGTAAAATAATGTCACTTTTCAAAGTCTTTCAGCTACATTTCACTGATGCAATATTGCTTTGAGGTTTAAGGTTCTGTCACATTATATCATTGAAATGACATTACAAGACAAAAGCCAATTTTATAGCCGTGAAAAACCTTGACCAATTTGCATTTTGTAATTTTAGAAGTCAAATGTATACATTTACAAGAGGCCCATTGGCCTTACTGTCAATATAAAAATCTCATATACATCCATAATCATGCTCACCATTTGTTTCCCAGTGCTTCCTACATTAAGAAGAAGATATTTAAAGTTTACCTTGAATTTGACTGTTTTGGCCCTATCCCCAAAGCCCCAGTGGGGGGACCATGCAATTCAAAATTTTGATTCACCCTTTGATACCAAAGCTGCATACAACACTTCATGATGATTGAGCTTACAGTTTTTGAGAAGAAGTAAAAAATGTCAATTGTTGACGGACGCACGGCTACGGACAAATGGTGATCACAAACCCAAATGCAGAATATTTTACATAAAAAAAAAATTCAACAAAATCTAAAACGATTTAAAGAATTGAATATGTATGTTGTACATGTATCATGGAAAGAGATGCCTGATTTCAATCATACAGAGGTCTTACTGAAATTAAGGAAATTCAATTTATGCTGTGTTGACAAAACAGTTATGTAAAAGAGAAGCATAATATAAGACACTCTCTTTGGCACCAAGGAAAATTTTGTGGTCTAAATGTGGGCAGAAACAGAAAATCATGTTAGAAAAAATCAAACTTTATGATATAGGGAACACCATACACTCGTACTTCAAATCCTTCGTATATCTGTGATGAGCAAAACACACTCTAAATATACAAAATGACAACCATTAGGATACATATTAGACCGTGTTGACTGCATACTGCATACCCCACCCAGTACCATTTTACTGCCACCGGGTCAACCAGATCTAGAATTTTCCTTTAAATGCTGAGCGCCAAGCAAGGAATCTTCTAGTACCATTTTTCAAGTGTTTGGTATGACCCAGCCAGGGACTGATCATACAACCTTCCGCATGCGAGGCAAACAATTCACCTCTGACCACCACTGTGGTTCTTTTGACTTGTTATAATTTAAACTAACTTACCAGCCTGCGTCACTGAGGGCTATGTTGACAGATGATAGTAACAGCTTGGTTTTACTTTCACTAAGAATTGCTTCCGCATTATTTGCCGGGTACAGAATCACAAAATCTTGTAGGCCATACCTAGAAGAGAAATTCTGATCCTAGAGTACTAAACAATGAAATGATAGATATTATAGCTTTGTAATTACCCCATGTAAACATAATATAAACAAGAAATATCATTTAACCCTTTACTCCATAGATACGCGTTCTACCACACCAATCACAGAAGGCCTTTGAAAACAGTGCAGGAAGAGTTCAGGTTACGAGCAATCTGAACACTTCCTGCACAGTTTTTCACTCTGTCAGTTAATATAAAATAATTCACCCAATAATTCAAAAGCCTTCTTATAAGAGGTGTCCAAAGGCGTCTATATTAGAGGCGTCCAAATTCATTTATGAAGTAAAGGGTTAAGGTGATGAATACCCCAAGATGGCGCCCTGACAGTTATTGCACTCTTTTGCCATTGCTTTGACACAGTGAGCCAATTAGAAGAACAGATGTGGGTGTTTGACGATCCATTGTTGGGTCACAAGAAATGTAAAGGTTTAACATTTTACACATGAAAGACACTATTATAAGTTTGAATTTCATTAGGGCTAAAGAATATTGTCTGCCAAGAAAATGAGCACAGAAGGGCCATAACTCATTAAAAGAATTAACCATGCGGAACATGCTGATGATATGCATAACTAGGCTTGGTACCAATCACTTTTTTGAAGTGTCATTGAACTGCAGCCAATGGTTGCCAAGAAATAGCAACCACAAAACAAATGTCTGAAAAATTCAAAGGGTCATAATTTATTGAATTCCGGCCAATGGTTGTTGAGAAATAGCGATCGAAAAAGTTGTCTACAGACGGACATGTATGAAAATTCAAAGTGCCATAACTCATTGAAAAATTACTCTCGCGCACCATGATGACAATATGCACTCTAGTCTTGGAACCAGTCACCCATATAAAGTTTCATTAAATACCGGCCAATGGTTGGTGAGAAAAAGCAATCACAAAAAAAATTGTCCACAGACAGGCGGACCGACCGACTGACGAGCATGACTCCAATAATAGCCCCCATATACTTTGTATCTGATGGTATAACTATATGGTCTACATGGATTAAGTAAAGGACGGAAAATTTCGTCCAGAGGGTAACAATGTAACAGTGATCCTGGGGGACGGAATTTTCAATCCGTACCGAAAACCCATGAAAGATATTTGTTCGTGTATACAACTCTGTGTGAATTTTTTAAGATTTGCATTACGGCTGATTTTTATAGTATAGTTATAACTATGCCATGTATACTGTACAGTAACCAACATCATACAAATTAAGATAACAACACATACCAGTAACATATACAGTGTGCCAACATCATACAAAGAAGATAACAACACAACCAGCAACATATACAGTGGGCCAACATCATACAAAGAAGATAACATACCAGCAACATATACAGTGGGCCAACATCATACAAAGAAGATAACAACACCTACCAGCACATATACAGTGGGCCAACATCATACAAAGAAGATAACAACACATACCAGCAACATATACAGTGGGCCAACATCATACAAAGAAGATAACAACACATACCAGCAACATATACAGTGGGCCAACATCATACAAAGAAGATAACAACACCTACCAGCAACATATACAGTGGCCAACATCATACAAAGAAGATAACAACACATAGCAAATATACAGTGGGCCAACATCATACAAAGAAGATAACAACACCTACCAGCGACATATACAGTGGGCCAACATCATACAAAGATAACAACACATACCAGCAACATATACAGTGGGCCAACATCATACAAAGAAGATAACAACACCTACCAGCACATATACAGTGGGCCAACATCATACAAAGAAGATAACAACACATACCAGCAACATATACAGTGGCCAACATCATACAAAGAAGATAACAACACATACCAGCAACATATACAGTGGGCCAACATCATACAAAGAAGATAACATACCAGCGACATATACAGTTGGCCACATCATACAAAGAAGATAACAACACCTACCAGCGACATATACAGTGGCCAACATCATACAAAAGATAACAACACATACCAGCAACATATACAGTGGGCCAACATCATACAAAGAAGATAACAACACCTACCAGCGACATATACAGTGGGCCAACATCATACAAAGAAGATAACAACACTACCAGCAACATATACAGTGGGCCAACATCATACAAAGAAGATAACAACCAGCAATATACAGTGGGCCAACATCATACAAAGAAGATAACAACACCTACCAGCGAACATATACAGTGGGCCAACATCATACAAAGAAGATAACAACACTACCAGCATATACAGTGGGCCAACATCATACAAAGAAGATAACAACACATACCAGCAACATATACAGTGGGCCAACATCATACAAAGAAGATAACAACACCTACCAGCCATATACAGTGGGCCAACATCATACAAAGAAGACAACATACCAGCGACATATACAGTTGGTCAACATCATACAAAGAAGAAACAACACCTACCAGCGACATATACAGTGGGCCAACATCATACAAAGATAACAACACCTACCAGCAACATATACAGTGGGCCAACATCATACAAAGAAATAACAACACCTATACCAGGAACATATACAGTTGGTCAACATCATACAAAGAAGATAACAACACATACCAGCACATATACAGTGGGCAACATCATACAAAGAAGATAAACACATACCAGCAACATATTTAGTGGGCCAACATCATACAAAGAAGATAACAACACCTACCAGCGACATATACAGTTGGTCAACATCATACAAAGAAGATAACAACACATACCAGCAACATATTTAGTGGGCCATCATACAAAGAAGATAACAACACCTACCAGCGACATATACAGTGGTCAACATCATACAAAGAAGATAACAACACCTACCAGCGACATATACAGTGGGCCAACATCATACAAAGAAGATAACACACATACCTACCACATATACAGTGGCCAACATCATACAAAGAAGATAACAACACATACCAGCAACATATACAGTGGGCCAACATCATACAAAGAAGATAACAACACCTACCAGCGACATATACAGTGGGCCAACATCATACAAAGAAGATAACAACACATACCAGCAACATATACAGTGGGCCAACATCATACAAAGAAGATAACAACACCTACCAGCGACATATACAGTTGGTCAACATCATACAAAGAAGATAACAACACATACCAGCGACATACACTGTATATGTATACAGTGGGCCAACATCATACAAATAAGATAACAACACCTACCAGCAACATATACAGTGGGCCAACATCATACAAAGAAGATAACAACACATACCAGCAACATATACAGTGGGCCAACATCATACAAAGAAGATAACAACACCTACCAGCACATATACAGTGGGCCAACATCATACAAAGAAGAAACAACACCTACCAGCGACATATACAGTGGTCAACATCATACAAAGAAGAAAACAACACCTACCAGCGATACATATATACAGTGGGCCAACATCATACAAAGAAGATAACAACACCTACCAGCAACATACAGTGGGCCAACATCATACAAAGAAGATAACAACACCTACCAGCGACATATACAGTTGGTCAACATCATACAAAGAAGATAACAACACCTACCAGCGACATATACAGTGGTCAACATCATACAAAGAAGATAACAACACCTACCAGCGACATACACATATATACAGTGGGCCAACATCATACAAAGAAGATAACAAACACTACCAGCGACATATACAGTGGTCCAACATCATACAAAGAAGATAACAACACCTACCAGCGACATATACAGTGGGCCAACATCATACAAAGAAGATAACAACACCTACCAGCAACATATACAGTGGGCAACATCATACAAAGAAGATAACAACACCTACCAGCGACATATACAGTGGGCCAACATCATACAAAGAAGATAACAACATACCAGCGACATATACAGTGGCCAACATCATACAAAGAAGATAACAACACATACCAGCGACATATACAGTGGGCCAACATCATACAAAGAAGATAACAACACCTACCAGCAACATATACAGTGGGCCAACATCAACAAAGAAGATAACAACACATACCAGCACATATACAGTGGGCCAACATCATACAAAGAAGATAAAACACCTACCAGCGACATACATATTGTGGGCCAACATCATACAAAGAAGATAACAACACCTACCAGCGACATATACAGTGGTCAACATCATACAAAGAAGATAACAACACCTACCAGCAACATATACAGTGGGCCAACATCATACAAAGAAGATAACAACACCTACCAGCGACATATACAGTGGGCCAACATCATACAAAGAAGATAACAACACCTACCAGCGACATATACAGTGGGCCAACATCATACAAAGAAATAACAACACCTACTGATATACAGTGGGCCAACATCATACAAAGAAGATAACATACCAGCGAAATATACAGTGGGCCAAAATCATACAAAGAAATCAACATACCAGCGACATATACAGTTGGCCAAATCATACAAAGAAGAAAACAACACCTACCAGCAACATATACAGTGGGCCAACATTACAAAGAAATCAACATACCAGCAACATATACAGTGGGCCAAATCATACAAAGAAGAAAACAACACTACCAACGACATACATATACAGTGGGCCAACATCATACAAAGAAAGAAACAACACCTACCAACGACATACATATACAGTGGGCAAATCATACAAAAAGAAAACAACACCTACCAACGACATACATGTATACAGTGGGCCAACATCATACAAAGAAGAAAACAACAACTACCAACGACATACAGTGGGCCAACATCATACAAAGAAGAAACAACACCTACCAATGACATATATGTATACAGTGGGCCAACATCATACAAAGAAAGAAAACAACACCTACCATTGACATATATGTATACAGTGGGCCAACATCATACAAAGAAAGAAAACAACACCTACCAACGACATATATGTATACAGTGGGCCAAAATCATACAATGACAGATAACACGTACCAGCGACATATACAGTGGGCCCTGGATGGAAAGTCATTCTCCATGTTCATCAGGTCACCATAAACAGTGGGCGTCTCCTCTAAAACAATAAATTATCAACAGTTCTATATCTAACTTATTTAATTTACATTGATTGTAAAATAAGTTCTTGCGGCTTAGACAAATCAAGCTCCAAGTACTCCTGGGTAGAACGGGCGCTAACCATATGCAGATAAAGTGTCTTGCTCAAGGACACTACACTATAACTGAGGATCAAATCCAAACTCCTCTGATCAAACACATATTAATGTTTATAGGTACCCAGCAATAATTTGCATATCACTGACACTAACCATGCTCCCTTTTCAATACATGAATGAATAACATACTTGTGTGCATGCGTTAGATTCATTATCAACTATGAATAGATCCCTTATCAATTGAGGTATCTATTAAATTCCAATACTATTTTGCTCATTTTAACAATCTAAATAGCAAATGAAGGTAAAGTATGCATGAAAGTCGCTTAAAAGCAAGAAAATCAATCAGTGAATGAAAATGAGACATAATATGGATACAGTATATTTGGCTGAACTGACAAGCACATTTCGAAAAGACGGTTTGCTAAAGCACGTCTCTTTACGACAAATTAGTTTGATATAAATATACCAAAGAATATCGCGATAAGAAATACTTGTCGCGAGATGACTTGTTATGTTACAGATTTTCCAAAACTGTCAGCAAAACATGGGTCATTAAAAGAGAGTTGTTGCAATAATTATATGAAAATTAGAAATTGTCATAATGGAGAATGCTATTCTGTTGAATGTGGAGAAAACTATTGTACACATTCAATAACAGATGGTGAAAAAACATCAACTTCAATGAGAAAAATCTATGTTCTATAGCAAGCATCATGTATTTTTATTTGAAAAAAAGTCAGAAGAACAACTGAAAGAAATCAGATTATGGTACAAAAGTTTCAAGCACCGGTTAACTAAATGCTGAGAAATTATTACGCGAAATTTTTTCGAGTCATTTCAAAGATGTCGCATTTAACCATTTACCAGAATGTCCAAGAGTAGGTAAATACTGCGTATTAGCCAGACCCAGCCACATAAATATTAACAATGAGGAGGAAAAAGTGACAGTAAAACAAAAATGCTAGTCATACGCCATACCAATAAAATGAAACTCGACAGTTTGGCGGTCGGTATATTGAAACTGGATACAGAGCTGTTGATAACAAATATCAATGACAAACAATGGAACAGGAAATTTCTCCATAATTCATGATCGATATAATATTAATTGATAAACAGCGACATCAACAATATTGCTCATACGCGACCAACCGTATGTCAAAAGCATGCGCTAAAGAGTGGAAACAGTATTGCGATAAATGTTACCATTTTTATGTGGGTGGGGTATGAATTGTACATAAATAATTAGTTTCTAACAAAAAAAATGGTTTAACTTACATGAATCATGAAAATCTGGATACAGTGAATGTTCTAGACATGATTTTGTTGTGATATATTAGCATCACTGTCTCTCTGTGTGACTTTTTAAGTGCAAACTTCTGTTTATTTTAGCCAGGATTTGAGACAGATGGCTAAAATCAAGTCATATCATGTGATGCAGCAAAGCATATTTGCATACATGATCATTTCTTTTAAGTTTAATAGATTATCTCACTTTGTGTTCCTTCCATTGAATTGACTAAATCCTGATTCCAACATTTCCATGACAAATTTTTCAGCTGTTCAGTCTCACTGCCCTATTTGCTTACCTGTTTTAGCTTCCAGTTTGGTTTTGCCAGTGTGACAGATTCCCTATTTCAATCAAAGTTATCCATTTTTCACAAAAATACATTTATTTTTCCATTTAGAGGTTTCAAATACAGTATTTCCCATAGAAATGACATATTTTGAAAAAGAAAGTAAATCTGAATCACAAAGATGCAGTTTCCTCCCAGCGTCTAACGAAAATGATCTTGTTCTTGAACGTCTCACACACCAATTAATTTTGTACTGTTCTACTGTTACAGTACTACATGTACTAGATATAGAGACAAGCATTTCTGGAACACTGGATACATAACCAATGGTTCTAAAAGTGGCTTATTCCCATAGATAGTCCTCTGTTGGTCCGAATATGCAGAAAAAAACACGGGGTTGACCAGGTTGCTTTTTCACAATTTTGATGGTTTGATGGCACCCCTTCATTTTAGACAATTCTGCCCATTTTTTGCAGTGTATCACTATGCATCTTTAAACTGTTATGGCACCATCAAACAGTTCCCAATGTCACCCAAACTTTGCAGAAATCATGAAAATGTTCCAATGTTCCCATATGCACAAAGAAATATGACATTTTATGCATTTTAACCAAAAAAATGCCCAACCGCTTTACATCGCTCTAATTTCTTAGGCGTAATAATCTTGCTACCCTCATGCAAGGGAGGTTATTCTTCAGTGAGACCTCGAAGGAACAAGAACAAAATTCAACTGTGTAGTGAGACCTTAATGTAGCTTCAAAGCGGATGAATTTTATGATTGTAAATTGACATAATTCTATAGAAATGCCATTACTGAATAAACTTATTTATTTGTTTGGATTGGGCCTCTGTGGCCAAGTGGTCTTAGTGCCATCTCAAAATCAATTACCTTTTACTGCTAAGGTTGTAGGTTTGAATCCCCCTTGATCTTTTATATGAAATAGTTTGCCAGTTACTTGCGCAAGGATGGTGGTTCTACTCAGATTCATTCTGAGGTCTTCCTCCACCAATAAAACTGGAAACGCAATATATAATCGTAAATGTGTTGAAAATGACGTTAAACCTCATTCAAAAAAATAAATGACTGTTTGGTTAAAAAGCCAAGATCATTGTTAGAATACTTTCCAAAAACAATAATAATATTAAATGTAATACCTTCATCATTGTTATCATCAGCCTCTTCTTCAGTGCTTTCTTTCTCAGCTGACTTTTCTGACTGGTCATCTTTTGTCTGCAGCCAAATGTGAGTCAAACAAAACTTAAAATCGGCAAAATTCAGTTCTTCCGTCTTTTCTTCCCAGATGCCATTTGTATATGCACTCTAGAGGAAAGTTGAGATTGATTGAAATATATCAAATACAGTCAAACCTATTTTACTGGTCACCTTTATTAAGCAACCACTTGTCTTGAACAGTCACATTTCTATTTACCATTTTTATAACAAATAGATTTTTAGAAGAAGATCCAGGAAAAGTAACAGTAGCATCCAAGGTTCAATAAACAAGGGACATCATTCACTATGTATGAAAGTGATCTTTCTCAAACTAAATTCAAAGACTGACTGTATTAACAAGGGATAGCATTCATTATGTATGACCAACAGAGTTATCTTTCTTAAACTAAACTGTATTAACAAGGGGCATCATTCATTAAGTATGACCAACAGAGTTATCTTTCTTATACTAAATTCAATAGACTGACTGTTAAACACCATTAATGCTTTTCTAATGAAGATTTAAAAGGAAAATTATGTTTTTAAACTGATCCCGACTTCTAGCTGAATTACATAATACATGTTATTTACTATACCTTTGGAGCTGATGGTTTGGGATTGCAGCCAACCAACTTCCATTCATGTAGGATCTCTTCCACCCGCGAGATGAACCTAAAACAATAGATATGTTCATTACATTTCGGAGATTATTTTAAATTGACATCGCAGTTAAATGTTCATTGTATTTCTGAGGTTATTTTAAACTGACATCTCAGTTTAGTGCTCATTCAAGATTGTGATTTTGATTAAGGCTGAGCAAGCCATTACAAATTCTAAAATACATGCAGTTGACTTGTTAATTAAATCATTAAATTAAATGTATAGCTGTTCAAGCAGTTCTTATTCCTGGGAATTGTCATTAAGGCTGCGAACATGGTTTAGTGGTAGAGCATCGGATCAAAGATCAGGCGGTTGTGTGTTGGATCTTCCCTACAGTTATGGGTGGTGTCCTTGAAGAAGACACTTTATATGCATATGCTTACAATCGATGTCAACTAAATAAGTTTAAAACATCAAAACCTTTTTACATTTCTTGTAGACACAGTATACTCAGTGTCTACTGGTTCCTAAATAGCTATTACAGACTATCATTTTAACTTTAAAAAGTGCTATGGTCCTCAGGTTTTCTTTTGTAGACACAGTATAATCAGTCTCTCCACCAAGAAAAAATTATGTGTTTTCCCCAAACTCCCCTTAAGTTTCACCAAAACTAGAAAAAAATCATGTTTTTTTCCACTCAAAAGTTAAAAAATATTTTTATACCCCCCCCCCCCCCCCATTCTTTAACCTACACTGCCTTCCCCAAATTCTTGAAAAAAAGGCCCTGGGTCACTGAAACCATTTTCAACATATTGGTTCCTAAATAGCTATCACAAACTATCATTTTATTAAAAACTATTAATCAACCTTGCTTCTATTAAAAGGATCACTGCCATCTTCAAAAACTGCTGAGCGGCATGGTAGTGAAGTGGATATTGTTGACGGCTCATGATAGATGTTGCAAGTTAGATCCCAAGTTTGACACAATGCTCAAGCTTGAAAGTACAACACTTAGTACAGATTCTACTCAGGAAGCGGACTCAAGAGTAGTTCATATTTTTTTTATAAACTCTGAGCTATTTTGCAATCGAGCTAAGTAAAAGTTAGTACAAACTGAACTAAAACAGCCGAGATAAATAAAATTTAATATATATATATATATATATATATACATATTACCTCTCCCATTCTGAAGCAGTAGTAAAGTCAGTGATTTCAAACACTTCTGTATCCTGTAACATACACAATTATACAAAATATTACAGAGTTCGTGCCACAGCATTTTGTCCATTCAACATTACTTAGGCCGTTCTTAAAAACATTGTTGGCTCTACCTAATAACTCACTCAAAATTGTAGCTACCTCAATTTTTTTTACTTTTACAGATTGAATCCATCCCTTTTATTTCTTTCCATGACTATAAATGAGCCATAATTTGTGTTACATCACAAACCCTTTGGTGTCCTTTATTTTAATATTTAATACTTGTTAAATTTTATGCTTTATTATGTTACTACACTATTTAATGTTATTATATTGTTAAAATATTAACAGTTTCTAGATTTATGTATAAAGGAATGTGATTTTTAAATTTCACTGTTAGTAACACTGGACACTATACTATAAATTCATTTATTTATGGTCAAATTAGTTTCTTGCATCTATCAAGTCTACTTAAATGAATTACCAGGTTTAGTTTAATTGTTTCAAATGTAAAACTGGCTATTTAGTTCAATATTTAGCAATTAGTGCCAAGTGGAAGTATGATGTAACGAGACACCAAGTACGATGTAACTGGATGCAAAATGTGTAACAGGACAACACAAAACTGCAGAAATTGTGTAACAGGACACCAATATAGATCCCAATAAAAGACACTAAGTTACACCATTGCAGACTCAATGCATCTATACAATTTGATTCAGGTGTTTCAACTATTGTCGTCATGCAAAAACAATCACAGGACATTTCTGTTAACAAAGTCTGACCAATCATAAACATTTAATTAAACTGGATTTTTGTTGTCATGAATAAATGGACACGATGAAAATTGTGTCCCGATTTCACTTGTTACACACAAACAATTTGAGAGTAAATAATACATCAAATATATATTTTAAAGTTCATATTGTTCCCTCATACTTTCAGACATCTTTATTGTTCAAACCCATTTCATTTTCACGGGTTCAGCATGTCAATCACTGTTAACCATGAGATTCCTGTTGTTGACATAATACGATACACTACATTGGTCAGGAATAACTGAACAAAACCTTGTTACATAGAATTAATTATTAATAATGGTACTTCCATACATCACATATCATTTTGGTAATGATTAAAAGCATCTTCAAAATGCATTTAAGAGACCGGAGGATGAATCAAAACATTGTTGTCTTCGTAACTTTTTTCCAAAAACTGACCACATGTACATTGTTGATCGCCATATATCTAGTTGATTCCTCAACCATTCTTCTCGCTGCCAGCCGTAGAAGTGGCTGGTATTGATGTCGTAAACAGACTCAAGGTTAAAAGGTTACGCACGCAAATTACTTGGTAATTTTCCATTATGTTCACACACCGCGACATAACAAAAAGAGGACACGTTTCTCGTAACCGATATGTTGGCTGTATGCCATTTTTAAGTGGTGGTTTCTAGAATGCCATGTTTACGTCATATTCAAATAAGAGAAAACTGAAGTTTATTTTCAAAAAAAACACAAGCGAGAGCACAGGTCCCATCTTACTATAGCTTTTGGATAGCTATATATAGTAAATAATGGAATTGTAGGACACTTCAAAATGACCATATCTGGTTTGAAGAATATGTAGGTGTGAAGCGAAAAAAATTAAATTAAATCCGTGGACAAAATCATAATAAACCTACTGATTAATGTTGATCTCTTTGAAAACAGTTATTAGCAAAAAATATGCATTTTCTGCAAAATCCAAGTTTCTACACTTACTGTACACATCCGGTACATAATGCAACATCAGATTATCAACTTTACAAATGTACACTATCTGATCTATAATGATAACAGTTGCTGTAAAATATATCCACAATCTCATATTGTCAAAATTTATTTGCCCGTTCATATAAATTATATATAAGCTACTCATATAACTATGTCCCCGTGTTTATACATAACAAATGCCAATTTGTAACCAATGAACATGTAAGATTATTTAGATACGGAGTGGTGCAGAAGAAAATATGAAAAAGAAAATATTTACGTCTTCAGCTGCCATAATTGGCAAGGGGGGTAACTTCAACAGCTCAATCACAGCATCCTCACGACAACCGTGTCGACATTAATTCTTATTACCATGACAGCAGTGTACATTTTTTTTTGTTGGGTACTGTATTGATTTTAAACTGTAAAATGAAATGTATGAACATTGTTAAAGAAACTTTAAGTAAAAAAAAAATTCCGGTCAAAAGTTCTTACATCATAAATTACGGCTTGTGCGATATACACAGACAGTTAATCTATTTTATATTGTGCTAATAATTAACGATGACAAAACTTTCATAAATAATGAACTCCTGGAATTTAGGACTGCTTCTAGAAAAGCAGATATATGTTAGCCAACCACCATCCAGATATTTTTAGATGCAGTCTATCAACAATTGGTGGCGGAAATATTATTTTAATATTTAAAGAAGTTTTTCTTATTTAAAAATAGTCTAAAAATAAGAAAATATGTAAAAATGATTTTTTTTTCTTCAATTTTTCAAAATACCATTTAAATAACAATCAAATTCTTACTTTGGATACCAAAATAACAAAAACCTGCCACCCGAAATTTAGACCTGAAGACACTTATCACTCTTTATTAACCTCAGGAAAAGTTATGCTTCTTGTCTAAACAGAAACGAAATTAAAGTTGCCGCGCATTTCTTTAATATATTAAGTTTAAACATATTTTATTGCCATAAATATACAACTGGGTCGGGTCACAAGTTCTTACAACGTTAGTTACAACCCTTCCCTAAATACAATGTTACATAAAATTAATGCATGGCTAGAATGTTGTTAGAAGGTTATACTTTTATAAACAAATATAATGCTTAAGCGAAAAGCAAACATATTCTCTGATAAGTATACAATATACATGTAAAACACTGGGAAGAATAAGTAAAGTGCGAAATGCTTAGTACATTGATCAAGCAGAGGATAAACAGTAATTTAAAAAGATAATAGTGGAAGGATAAAAAAGAAGATGTATACATGTACATGTCAACCAAACATCATTTCTCTGTAAGTTAACATTAATCTTTAGGCGGTATATGTGGTTGAAAGCGTCCACTCTCTTTAATAAACATATGAACGCATCTAATTAAATATTCATTATGTTCTTGCTTTAATTCGGTATTTCCATACAAGATAATGTTTATATTAAGCGGGTGAAAGTTCCTTATATATTGAAAAAGTTGGACTCTTTGAGTTGTGAATCTACTGCATTTAAACAAATAGTGAGTTGCATTTTCAGTCTCAACTCCACAATCACACAGAGAGGAATTTCGTAAATGATTTAAAAATAAGTCGTTATTTAAGTCGCTACACATGATAGCAAACGTGCATGTAAGACCGACAATGATCCAGTACCAAAATAATAGTATGTTGGAACTTCAGTTCTTTGAAATAACGAATTTGTAAGTCTATTTTTGAATATATTAAGTGATTCCGAATTGCGTATTTCGGGTGATAATTCGTTCCATAGTTTAATAGACGATGGTAAAAATGAATTGGAGAACAAAACTGTTCTTGTTTGAAATATTTCAAAATTGTCCCAGTTTCTGAGATTATATGGATTTATATTTTCTACAGTTGGAGGAAGAAGGCCAGTATAAAAATCTGGAACTAAACCGTTCTTCATTTTATAAATAAGTACTAATTTTTGTAGTTTCCTGCGATCTGACAATGAAATCCAGCCTATTTCTTTCATGAGGTTAACAATTGAAACTGAACGAGTTAACCCTGTTACAATGCGGGCGGCTTCATATAAGAGTTTTTCTTATTTGTTTTTTTTCATAATTAGCACAACCATCCCAAACAACAGCAGCATACTCTAAAATTGGACACATGTTAGAAATATAATATATCTCATTAGATACAAGAATAATTATAGAGAGATCGATGTATAAGATCTCGTTAAATATGATACAATTCGTTATTTTTAATTCGATTGATGGACATCAGATTATATCATTTATATTTTAAAATCATAGATTGATACATAAGGAAATTAAATAATTTAACATTTTAATCTGCACGGCTAGCATGGCTATAGCCACTATCTGATTTTAAAGGTCGCGTGCTATTATGATGGTTTGCAAATCTCATAAAACCCAATGGAGGCAGTTCATCGGATCAATCTGATCACCTCGGCCTTTATGCTACGCAATAAACCTCTGACAAAATAAGGCGCCATTTTGGAATAAATTTCAGTCACATGCTAAAATAAAATGCCACCTTATATACATGTACGTTGAAATTATAAACGTTGGTTAATCAAGACTGATATTTTAAATTTCCCTATAAACATGACCCATGTCGAGTGTATAAATAAAAAATCGATATAATAACGCCATATATTCAACTTAATGACGGATACATAATTTGTTATTTCACGCGAATTTTTTCTATTTATCGCTAAAATCCAAGATGGACAGTAAACATGAAACGTTAATGCTTTCGGTAATAATAATGTCTTTTATATGGAATTAGTGGTTGGATGTAAACGCCGATACGATGGGAATAGTAGGTATAGTTCTATTGTAAGCCGGGCTTTAGGCCAAAAGCGTAACCCTGCGTATACGTGATCAAGTGTTGCAGTGTTGATCTCAAAAAGGTTTGCTTAATTATAAATAACATTGACTGAATCAAGAAATTAGAGAAGTCTACTTTCACTTTGTCTACAGTGTACACACTAAACAGAAAACAAACTCTCATGGATGACACATGACCCCCTCCTTTTATAATGATACTTTGGCACTTTAAATGTAAACACACACTAACATGTAAGTTTCCATACTTTGATTAAGTTTTGTACACTATAGAAATAAGCAGGAAAATCATTTACACATCGAAGCTGCATTCGGAACACTTCGCTCAACTCTCCGAACCAAGAAATTACGAATGATCGAAGCTGATCACAACAAGTCAGTATGTATCGTAATATTAGTTTATATATAGAACATGGTATCTCCCTAATCAGATCTATTAACCCAAGAAGAAAAAGGCAGGGAATTCCATGCCTGTCCCACAATTCATAGCAATTGAACGATTACTAAACTATTACGCCATTGAAACATTCCCTGAAGCAACTGAACAATCAACGTGCTCAAATGTGCTGCTTTTAACGGACATAATCGGGAGAGCTCGGTTCGGTCTACAGACTAATTGAAATATGCAAATATTCTAAAACGTCTAATAAAACAGACGACATAAATTATAAATGGTTTGCGATAAAGTAAACTACCTTAGTATAATTGTATATGGATGCTATATCAATACGCGCTAGAGACATAGTTTAACAATGCTATAAAGGCAACATTAAACATACAACATACTAACCAGCTTGTTATAAAACAAAACACCCAGCACAGTAGTTTACTTTTATATCAACGCATGCCAGTGACTTAGTTGACCAATTCTATAAAGGCAACATCAAACAGACAGCATACTAACCAGTAACCGCTTCAGTAAAGTAAGCCCACCATTGATTTTTGTTCTTTATTCTATAGTAAATAAAAACAGTTTGCATGCTTGTCATTCATAGACAGGCCCAAATGAAAGATGTGAAACTTACATTTTACTGTTTATCAACCTCTGCACTACCAAAATATGATGAAAAAATGTAGGGATCATGTGTCATATATATAAGAAATTGTTTTCTCCTCGTGTCTACACTATTGACAAAGTGAAAGTAGACTTCCGAAGTCATGTATTCATTACTCTATTTTCAAGCATTTTTATTTTATCTAACTTCACAATTCAAACATAACAATGCTTTCAAAATGTTCAAAATACATCAATAATGCCATTCAACTATAAACAAGAGCACCGCAAGCGGGTGCATATGCTCGTCTTTTTTCCAAACCTATTACGTAGCTCAAAGTCAGTGAAGAAATCTTTTTTTAACTTGATGATGATTAGTTTAAACACTCAATACTATTACTAAAAGATTAAAAAATATTTACAAATATCACACAAAAAATAGAGATGTCGAAGAACAGCGTTCTAGCCTTGTCGATTATATTATAATGTGCCATCAGAAAAAACAGATATATCGTTATGAATGAAACCATGTTTCATATTAGCAAAATAGTAGATACATGTGTGTGCAAGTAGGAATTTTAGGGCAGAATATACACTTTGTCTATGTCTAGCTAAGGCTAGCTAGCCAGTACTTTAAGCTGAATATTTTTTATTTAATTTTAAAATTTGGGTGTGGACTTGGGGGTGTACGTGCCAAAGATTAATAAATAGGACTGTTTAGTTTAATACAATAAAAAAAAGTTGGAGGGAGAGTGTGTCTTGAGGTTGGTAACAAAGTTGAAAATGGACATTATAATTTATCTACTTCAATACAGAACAAATTTAAAAAAAAAAAAAACAATTTGAGGGGGTGTGAGGGGGAAAAGGGGGGGAGGGTCATGGGGTTGGTAACAAAGGAGCAGAATAGTATTGAGTTTAAAACGAAACAAAATTTAAAAGAAAAAAAAATGGGGAGGGGGGTGTCCTTGGGGTCAGTAACAAAGTTGAAACGGGGCAAAGTATTTAATTTAAAACAAAACAAAATTTAAAAAAAAAAAGTGGGGATGGGGGTGGAGGGGAGGGGGGGGGGGGGTGGGTGAGTAAGGGTGTGGGTCTTGGGATCAGTAACAAAGTTGAAATGGGACAGAGTATTTGATTTAATACAAAACAAAAATTTAAATAAAAACATTTTAAAAAAATAGGCGGGGGTGGGGATGGTTGGGGGTAGGAATAGGATTGAGGTTCTTTGGGTAAGTAACAAAGTTGAAATGGGGCAGAGTATTTGATTTGATACAAAAAAAAAAAATAAATAAATAAATTAATAAAAATGGGCTGGGATGGGGTGTGGGGGTCGGGGGGGGGGGGGGGGGGTCGGAGGGTCTTTGGGTCGGTTACACAGTTGAAATGGGGCAGTGTATTTGATTAAATACAAAACAATATTTAAAAATTAAAAAAATGGTCGGGGATGGGGATGGTTGGGGATAGTGGGGGGGGGGTGTTAGGGTAGAGGGTCTTTAGGTCGGTTACAAAGTTGAAATGGGACAGGGTATATGATTTAATACGAAAATTAAAAAAAAAAAAAAATGGGCGTGGATGGAGGGGGGGGGGGGGGGGGGAGGGGGTGTAGGGGTGAGTTGGGTAGGTAACAAAGTTTAAAGTGACAGAGTATTTGATATAAAACAAAAAATAATTAAAAAAAAAAACAAACATAAAACTTTAACCGAACCCGAGCTAAATAAAACACTTTAACCGAAGGTTTTAGAGCCCAAAGTATGTAAATTTAGGTAAGTTAGCTATATACATAGTTTGTATAACATGATATGAATGTGTTTATGAAGTTTAGTCACCGTAACATGAGTTGTTTGTTCAGAAACAGAAAAGGCTGAGCTAAACATAAAACTTTAACCAGCGGACGACGATAGCGCCGACGACGACGACGACGCCGACGACGCCAGGGTCATGACAATAGCTCTTCATATTTTTCTAAAAGACAAGCTAAAAATGTGCATTAAATTAAGGAAACAAGGATTATACATAACCGCCATTATGCGTCTACCCCACGGAAGCATTTATTGTTTCCAATGGTGGTACTATGCCCATATAAGTATAATACTGTTAGAAAACTTACATACAAACGTACTTACTTTATAATCACTGGAGAGAAGTCAACAAATAAATGACAAGGCAGAGAAAAAATATCGATATGGTACATTCACATTATCTTCACCTGTATATATATACACGTAGTAAACTGTGTGTTGATTAACCCTATTATAAATGCACGTTGTAAACTGTTTGTTGAGTAACCGTATATATACATGTAGTAAACTGTGTGTTGATTAACCGTATACATACATGTGGTAAACTGTGTGTTGATTAACCGTATATATACACGTAGTTAGATGTGTAAGTATGATGCTTTTGTTATAAAAACACCCATGTTTAAGCAACAAAATAAGTTCTACCCCTTTAATTTAATTTAATTTAAAAAGGATGACGGAATTGGCCGAGTATATCCGATTAAATCGGAAATTTTATGATAATTTCCGTCAGCAAAGCAGCAAATTTGCGTATTAGAATTACTGATCAGTAAACATATATTTAAAAAAACACACGATTGGTTGTAACAGAGTGTTACAGAGGTATCGGCTGTTATAAATCCACGGAAGATAATGAAAATTAACAAAAATGTTTCTTATTCATGAACAATCATTTCATTATGAAAACAAATGACATATTTCGTTCTTGGTTATGCCATTTTGAATATAACAATTATGAAAATAAAGTGTTCAATAACAGAAAAAATGAATGTGTGGGAAAGCATACACTTCAGCGATAAGTCATTTACATTTGATAAAAAAAAATCCATCTTTTGTTTAAAATAGGACATTGCATCTTTTCCAAGTCCAAATATTGGTTACTTTAATTTCAGATACTGCAGAAAGAAAACTCGCATTTATAAAATAGTGATCTTGCCTTCAATTAAAATTTGAAATTTCGATATTTAAAAAAATCTCTCCTATAATTATGTCAACACATCAAAAACAACAAAATAGATACATAAACTAATCGGTATTAGACTTAAAGTGCAATACAAACATACAGCAAACGATAACATAAATCACTGTCTTGAGTAAGACTTTGGGGCTTAAACCTGGTTTAATGAAAATTTGTTCATTAAGGGTGCATTAATAGCCCAATATATGCTTATGTTTATCAGTGTTTTCATTACGCATATGTATATACAGTCAAATATATGAGTATTAGTTCATTGAGGATGCATTAATAGCCCTATATATGTTTATGTTTATAAGTGTTTTCATTGCACATATGTATATACAGTCAAATATATGAATATTAGTTATTTAAGGATGCTTTAATAGCGCAATATATGCTTATGTTTATTAGTGTTTTCATTACGCATATGTATATACAGTCAAATTTATGAGTAATAGTCCATTGAGGATGCATTAATAGCGCAATAAATGCTTATATTTATCAGTGTTTTCATTACGTATATGTATATGCAGTCAAATATATGAGTAATAGTTCATTGAGGATGCATTAATAGCCCTACATATGCTTATGTTTATCAGTGTTTTCATTGCGCATATGTATATACAGTCAAATATATGAATATTAGTTATTTAAAGATGCTTTAATAGCGCAATATATGCTTATGTTTATCAGTGTTTTCATTACGCATATGTATATACCGTCAAATATATGAGTAATAGTCCATTGAGGATGCATTAATAGCGCAATAAATGCTTATGTTTATCAGTGTTTTCATTATGCATATGTATATACAGTCAAATATATGAGTAATAGTTCATTGAGGATGCATTAATAGCCCTACATATGCTTATGTTTATCAGTGTTTTCATTGCGCATATGTATATACAGTCAAATATATGAATATTAGTTATTTAAAGATGCTTTAATAGCGCAATATATGCTTATGTTTATCAGTGTTTTCATTACGCATATGTATATACAGCCAAATATATGAGTAATAGTTCATTGAGGATGCATTAATAGCCCTACATATGCTTATGTTTATCAGTGTTTTCATTACGCATATGTATATACCGTCAAATATATAAGTAATAGTCCATTGAGGATGCATTAATAGCGCAATCAATGCTTATGTTTATCAGTGTTTTTATTACGCATATGTATATACAGTCAAATATATGAGTAATAGTTCATTGAGGATGCATTAATAGCCCTACATATGCTTATGTTTATCAGTGTTTTCATTGCGCATATGTATATACAGTCAAATATATGAATATTAGTTATTTAAAGATGCTTAAATAGCGCAATATATGCTTATGTTTATTAGTGTTTTCATTACGCATATGTATATATCGTCAAATATATGAGGAATAGTCCATTGAGGATGCATTAATAGCCCAATATATGCTTATGCTTATCAGTGTTTTCATTACGCATATGTATATACAGTCAAATATATGAGTAATAGTCCATAAAGGATCCATTAATAGCCCAATATATGCTTATGTTTATCAGTGTTTTCATTACGCATATGTATATACAGTCAAATATATGAGTATTAGTTCTTTAAGGATGCATTTATAGCCAAATATATGCTTATGTTTATCAGTGTTTTCATTGCGCATAAGTATATACAGTCAAATATATGAGTAATAGTTCATTGAGGATGCATTTATAGCCTAATATATGCTTATGTTTATCAGTGTTTTCATTACGCATATGTATATGCGGCTATGTGTGTTGTCTTTGAGCAAGACACTTTTCCCGCATAATTATGCTTTGTACTCAGTGGATAACACTCAATGGACAACATATACAATGATATACTTTTACAATGAAAGGATATAGTAGGATAGACAGATAGCAAAGTTACAAAGGTGAAATGTTTCATTTCCCACAAAGAACTAAGAAACAAAAAACATTTACACCCATTGCACAAAGAACAACCGACAAATTTTATGTTATGGCGGTGATACCCTTCCATAGTTACCATGACACCGGATTAATTAGTATTCTGTTGGAAAGCAATTACGGAATGAACTCCAAAATCTAAAGGAACACATCCGAAATGACAATACCGATGGCTGACACACGTAACGTCTGTTGTTTTGATGACCAATAAGCTGATAAACGGAGCCCTTGGGAGAACAGAACGCAGCAATGGCAACAATGACGACACAACAACATATTTACCTTATCTACATGATTACCACTGCTTTTACTTGCATAAACTTTAATTTCAGATAATGTTTGGAAATATTAAATGACTTTCATATTTTTTAAAATTTTGGTAATGTTGTAACTTTTGATTATGTTTTTTTTGCAGATCTGATGGTCTCCACAAATGGCTGGTTCTTTTCTCAGCTCTTTCTGTCATGGTGATAGAAATAAGTTTCTTTTTTGCACTGGGTAAACTATTTGCAGTCACGATGAGCGAGTTTGGCAGCACGAGAGCAGCGGCAGCGGCTGTGCAGTCAACTTCGCTAGGGGTGTTTTTAGGCGCAGGTACTTACAAACTTATATTAGTTGACTTTATATGTCATTCTAAAAAGAAATAGTAGTAATTTAAAAAAAAAAATAAATTGGCTGCTTTTAATATTGTTCCAATGGTTAGGTGTTATAACTGAGGTGGCAATTACAGTGAATAAAGATTTAAACTTGCGTTTATACGAAATAGGTTTGTTCAGTGGTACTAAGATACAATGACATATTGAATGTAAGAAGGGTGGAAAAAGAAGCGCACAGGGAACCAAATGAATTGGGTCATGGGTTCCAATTACGCTATATTCTTTCTATATGAAAAACTTGAAGTAATGGCAACGCATGGGGAATTATTTGCGTGTCCCAGTTTCAATGACGCAGATATGCAGCTTATCTAAGCCACTGATTTTATTATATAATTTAACTTGTCTAGTTTTAAAAACAATGGCGACCTCTTTATGGCGAACGCCATGCTTTGTAACACATTTCAATATGGGGGCTCGAGAAGTTTGTTTCTTAGTGACTCTTATCTAGGGTTCGGTCGATTATGCGACCAAACAAAAAATGAAACTTATGATGCAATGTAATGAAGGAGACTTACAGGTGGTTTAGAAGTGTTGCCGCTATTTATAGAATACAGAAATATCGCCCCAGTAATCTCTTGTTACTACTATATTAGATTGGAAATCGGGGTATTTCCAACAAATGTTGAACGTTTTTATAGAAATATAATTTCTAACGTTTCCATTCCGTCAATTCATTCGCATCAACTGTCGATTTACTGCAATGTTCTGGTAAAGAAAATACAACAAAGGACGTTAAAAGGCGGTATACAACAAGGAAGAAATGTATCGATATCAGAACAGGTAAACGTATGATCAAAACTGATCGACGACTTGCAAGTGTGTCGCCACGCTGTATTTCACTACAAATGACCCTATTTTGGATGTCTCCTCCATTAAGGGTACTCCTGAGGTTGGTCCATTAAATAAAATGTGCACACAATATTGCATTTGTTTATAGCATTTTCATCTATGAATATATGACATTATATTTAGAAATGTACAGTCTTCTTTGTACAAATATGTTCATAAACAATAAAAACTTTATGTTTGCAACTGCAATTTATTTAACAATGCATACTTTTATGAATCATTGTTTACCTAATTACGCGGTAAATTGCTTGCTTTAAATAGCGGTTTGTTTTATTTTGCTTTAGAAGGGGAATTAGAGAGTACTATGTAATATTTGAAGCAACCTTTATCCATGCACTATTTCAAAATACATGAATTAAAAAAAAACGCTAAATATTTTTTGATTGAAAAATTGCAAAATATTATATTCGGTCGAAATGAATTTTATTTTTAAAATCCCAAATGGTAAAGTTCAAGACAAATTACCTTTTCCAGGGCATTTCTTATCATCTGTATGCATCTGTATTTTAGTTCTAATTAAGTAATATATGTAAACAATTTGATTTATTTGTTGCCTATTTCTTGTTAAACCTACATTTTACGCCAAAATTCAAAGACGACGGGTATAGTGTTGGTTATGTTATAAGAAAAATAATGTATGGTAATTTGTAGATTTTTATTTCTGATATTGGCTAAACATGCATTAACCTAAAATACTGGGAAGTTTCATCAAATTTTATCCATAGGAAAACAATGAGAAAAACTATAGTTACAATTAGTAATAGTCTTTAAATTTTGTTGATACCAGATATACGAGCTACAACTGATAGTGCTTAACTTATGTGATGGCGGGGTGGAAATGTAATGCCAGTGCATTTGATATTTCATGAATTGTGAACGGTGCCTTAATTGACAGGTTTGGACGGGTAAGTAAAGGCAATTTAAGCGATTTATCATTGTGATTATGTTGAACGGAATTGGTAAAATCTATATAATGGGTGGGTGCGGGTCAAACTTTAGTTAGAATTGAGTAATTTGAATGCATCTTTAAACACTGGTAGCTTATATAGGGACGAAGTTAAGCGATGATAAACATGTTGCAAAATTTGAAAATGTTATACTCTAATTGTGATTGAACATATGTTACACAGGTGATATATACAAATTGGATAGCATATTAAGGGTTTGCAGACCATATTCTTCATATGCCTATAACGAGATAAATAAATTGATCACATGCTTATTGAAGTTTTTGAAGAGTATTGAAGATACAAGAGTAGTGTTTTAGGTACATGTATAAGAAAATAATTGCAATACTGACAAGGACGACGTTACCATTATAGAAAACATGTATCAGGAAAATACTGAGATGGAAATAGTATGTCGTCACAAATTTTAGATGTACTAATACTACTATCATGCTGTAATATTGTTCATTTGGAAAAAGGGGGGTTTCTCACCCCGACAATTCCTCTTCAGATTGCATTTAAATGACATATAAAATGTATAATACGATGAAATTATGATGTACAGATATAGGTTATGGGCAAAACAATCCAATCAATATACACACAATTTTGCATAGGGTTTTCATAGACAATGCATAGACAATCTGCATTGTCTATGATTAAATATAAGTTAAATATGTAGTTTTATATATGATTAACACTATAAAATTATAAAGTTTTATGTAGGATTTACACTATAAAATCATTATTATGATAAAGTTTTGTATTGAATTTACACTATAAAATCATAAAGTTTAGTAGAAGATTTACGCTATAAAAGTATAAAGTTAAGTATAGGATTTACACTATAAAATCATAAAGTTTTGTATAGGATTTACACTATAAAATCATAAAGTTTTTATAGGATTTACACTATAAAATCATTATTATGATAAAGTTTTGTATTTGATTTACACTATAATATCATAAAGTTAAGTATAGGATTTACACTATAAAATCATAAAGTTTTGTATAGGATTTACACTATAAAATCATTAAGTTTTGTATAAGATTTGCACTATAAAATCATAAAGTGTTGTATAGGATTTACATTACAAAGCATAATGTATTGTATATGATTGAATTTTACAATAAAAATCATGAAGTTTTGTAAAATATTGAATTGATCATATCTTAATACATTGTTAAAGTTTATATTTCTGATAAAATGTGTGATTGCATTTCAGCTTTTGACTCTTCAAACCTGTATATAAGTAGTGCAGCAGCCGTCGGGAAACATTTTGTCGGCAAATCAAGTTTAGCGGCACTCTCTATCCTGTCAGCAGGATCAGGAATTGATGATGTCATATTTCCTTATGTACTTACATATCTAAAATGAGTTATGATTAACATTGTGCTATAATAAGGAGAACCACAGCAAAAATATTTTTTTACTCTCGATAAATTGGTTAAGTTATAAATAAATTATGTAAGAAACACTGCAATGATATCGCTATTGATGTGTCATTCGATAATTTTTTTATCAATCTACATTTTCAATGACTATTTTAAAGATCCCTCTCTTATAAACTACTGTTCTGTAAATGGTAGAAAGTTTGTTTAGTCGCAAAGAGAAGGTTTTCTAAGCGCTGCGACACTGGAGTATCATGCCGCATACACATAGTATGACACCAATCCCAGTCACATTATACTGAACACCGGAGCGACCAGACATAGAACTGTCATCTTGTTGAAATGTTCAGAGACGGGTAAGCGAATGAACCTGCGTAGTTTCCAATCTGATCTATGCAGATTAACACGCTGGCTCAACGACAGTTTAGTTTCGCCGATGTACTGTTTACTATATTTAGAACATGTCATTACATACACGGCATTAGCCGTTTTACAGATAACGTGACACTTAATGGAAATACTGACTCCCGTAGAAGTTTGTTTAATTATAGATGATTCTGGCATAATTTTACATGTTTGACAACGTGCTAAGCCACAAGGACCAGATTTTCCAACATTTGAACCTTCACCAGAGCTTTTTATTTTTGCTCGTACAAGTAAGTCACGCAGATTCTGAGGTCGTTTCACATTGTTTTTTTTAATAACTGCGTTCAGTGAGATGCTGTAATAGTTCTTTTGAACGGGTTTCAAAGTTTTCATTACCAGTGCATATACGACGTATTCGCAGTGCCAAACTGTATAGAATGTTTTTACAAATACGTTTAGGGTGACAACTGCTTGGAAGAAGATACTGATGTGTATCTGTTGGTTTTGAATATAAATAAGTATGTACTGTATTGTTTATAATCTTAGACGTCGTGTCTAAAAATATGTGTTTTCATCATCTGATATTTCTACAGTGAACTTTATAGTGGGGTGAAAGTTGTTAACGAAATTAATAAAATCGTCAAGGTTATCACGACCATGGCACCATCGCATGTCAATATCATCAATAAAACGAAGCCAAGAAAGTGGCTTAAACGGAGCTTCTTGAAGTATTCTTTGTTCAAGATGGCCCATGAACACATTGGCATATGAAGGTGCCATGCATGTACCCATAGCAGTGCCATTGATCTGAAGGTAATATTCACCATTAAATTCAAAATTGTTACACTTTAAAACAGTGGTTAAAAGCTCTACAAGATATTTTGTTGGTGGGTCTTTTATCGATCTACTGTCCCACACTTCCCTGCACGCTTCAATACCTTCGTCGTGAGGAACATTTATATATATTTAATGATGAATACTATTTAAATGGAAAAACATTTATATCTTAATTTTAAAAACAACAACATTGAATCACATTTGAAATGGCATTAATAAACCTCAACATACTCAAGTCATTCATCGGTATTATTTCTAGTGTATATTTTAACGGAGATAAACTTCCAAACACTTATTCTGTATTTGTTACATTGCCAGAAAATTAAAATAAGTTTGTTAAGGTTTGTATAATCCGCAAAAAAAATACGAAATGATTATTTTGGTTTAAACCCTTCATAGCAACATAGCAACTATGTTATTTAAAATCCTAATATCTAAATCCAGTTTTCGAAAGTATTTTTTTATATTTTGATTACTTTGGGTTTTTTTGGTCCAGAAATTCCCATATAAAGATAGTTTTGTAAGATTATGATATTTATAATAAGCACATATATGTATTCCATTGAGATAAATACTCAAATGAAGTCTCTAGTGTTTGAGTATATCAGAAACATCGAACCTTTCAAAATGTTAAATTTTTTGTGACCTTTGTCCCCAATTTATGCATTTATAATGCATTTCTTTCTTGGCAACCGATGATATATGGTCAAGTATAGTATAAAGTCACTTTCTATTACAACAGACTTCCATGAACATTCTGTACATCATGCGACGATTGTTTTATTTTATTTTACCAGTCTATATTGGCCAAAAGCATATCTATGTATATTTAAACATGTCAAATGTGCGGAACGGAAAAACATTACTTTGTCTCCTAATAGTTCAATTGTTTCTTTAGGAGCGGTAGACAAAGTGATTCCAGATGTTGATACGTGTGCTTTGCTAGAAGAGTCAATACATATTACATTACTAAATGATATTGATATAGAACCAACATTGATTACTTACAGACATAAAATCGATGGCTTTATTGAGGTTCATATCTCAAATATAACAACAAGAACTGTGACAATTCAACCGCAAGAAGTACTTTGTGAATTACATCATGTTTCTGTTACAGATATTGACGAGAACGTTAATGCAAAACAAACACAAGATATAAATTCTTTACTTGATGAAATTCATATTGAGTCCACATGTTCAATTAAAGAACAACATTGTCGAATAGAGAACCGTATTTTATCATATAATGCTATTTTTTCGACTAATGTCACATATATTGGACACAACACATCAGTAAAACACAGAATAGATCTTACTAATGATATTTCTTTAAAACAAAAACAGATATATTGCACCTTCTGTATTTCAAGAATTAAGAAATCATTTACAGCAACGTTTAGATGCAGATGTTATTAGAAAGTCACACTCTCCATGGAGTTCGAACATAGTGATTGTCCGAAAGAAAAACAACGAAATTCGTCTGTGTTATTTATAGAATGCTCAATAACCGTACAATAAAAGATTCTTATACTTTACGTAGAATAAAAGAAATTCTTGATTCACTTTCAGGTAATTAATATTTTATAATACTAGATATGAAAAGTGGAAACCATCAGGTTAAGATTAGGTAAAAAGTTTTTACTAAAAACACAAAGAAAGAACAGCTTTTACTGTAGGTATGAATATAATCGACTAGCTTTTTGTTCAGCTAACAGCCCAACAACTTATCAAAGATTGATGGAAGATTGTCTTGGAGACTTAAATCTCAGTATATGTTTTATCCTTTTAGATGACCTGATAATTTTTAGCAAAATTCATAGCTACAGAGTCAGCGAATAAAGCCCGAGACCACAAGAAAAAGTATTAGGCCACAAAAGCTAAAAGTACTAATATCATTGTAGGTAATAAAGTTTTAGTAAAAATTGTTGCTTTTGATGGTCAACACAAACTTGCCAACAAAAGGGAAGATGACATTTATGAAAAAACAACCTAATCAAGATATTCCAGTACTTGTTGTAGAGAAGGAAACAGGATATGGGAAGAAAAGAACCCTATACAGGAATCTATTATTTCCCATATGTACTATTTCAGATACATTAGTTAAGACTAAGAAGGTGAAGAAAAAGTGTAAAACCTGAACTAAATATTAGAAGCCAACGAAACTTTGTTTCAGATTCTGAAGATTCAGAATTTAATGAGGACAATTTCATTTCAGCAAATACAACAGAACCTGATGTTGAATACAACAATCTGACATTTCTGTTGTAGGTGAAACAGATTCAGAACACGAAGGTGATGACTTGATTTTCCTGAATCTGATATTTCTGATTCTGGTGAGGACGCTTATAACCAACTTGAGGATAGGGAAACACAATTTTTTGAACATGGGGATACTGAGGCTGAAGGTGAACAGGTTTACAAAGACGATATAGACACCAGTGCAGATAATCATGAGACTGATATTACTAACCATGAACTTTATTTTCAGGACAACCCCTTGACGAAGCACAAGAAAAACCAATTCCTATACCTAGAAGATCTAGAAGAGAGAGAAAACCACTAGAATTGTTAACCACAGGCAAATTTGTATTTTCAGGTCAACAGCAAAAACCAATATGGATGCTGAAAACAGAATTTATTTTATCAATTTCAGATTTACTGAAGGAATTACTTCAATATATTTCAGAAACTGTATTATCTTTGATAAATGGCACCAATGTCATTCTTTTAATGGATGGGTGTATGTGGTAGTGTGTATATTGACACTGAGTTATGTTAATCATGTTGATTAACACATAATTTCCAATATTCAATACCATATTTGGGAAGTTACACAACACAGCTAAAAATCAATATACACATATCTTATAAAAGTAAACATTACTCAGAGTCTTTCTTTTATTTTTCCTTGTAGTGTGACTATGCAATAATCCTATCTTTAACAGGAGACAACTGCCATCATCTGTCTCGGTTTGACTGCGGTGCTGCCTGCAGTAAATATTATCGCTTCTTATTCTTTCGGTAAAGTACATCACCATATAGGTGGTATCCTCGCGCTACAAAACGAGATTAATATCACATGTACAGTATTGATCAAATTGTACACATCTGTTCACAGGAAATTCAGAAATTGTATAGTCTGTGGAACGGGCGCAGTTTTCCCGATTTGGTCCGTTAAATAGCATTACATTGGAGCACGGTGATTGGTCAGTTGCTTCAGGGAAAGTTTAAATGATGTCATAGTTTAGTAAGCAATATGGTATTCCTTTCTTTTTTCATTTAGTGTTTATATAAGGGCGTAGACATGAATTTGATATTGGTGCAGCTAAATATTTTACAAGTTTAAGATACTTATAGAACAAGAATTAACGGAAACTTATTTTTGCGACAAATATAATAAATATAAAAAAAACTTTTGAAATTAGCTTAAAATATATAAAAAAAGTAATTATTGATTATTTATTATTTATTTATTTACTAGAAGAATTATCCTCTATGCTGATAATCATGTTTTTGTCTGCTCTTTCGTTGCTCTTTCACACCCGAATCGGGAGATGTCGTGGACTGGTATAGACTTGATGTTAGTTAATTTGAAGTTCAAATTTCGTTTTCATGTAATAATCCATATCTTTGACTGTTTGATCTATCTTTACTTTCATCGTGTCATTGTAGAGTCTTTTTATCAGGTTCTCCCTTTCCACAGATCCCATCTTTCTATGAAACTTGCCCTCTTGTAACTGCACAGTACATTGCAAGTCGAACGTTGAAACGTTGATACCAAGAAATGAAGCCAGGTCACGGAGTTCTTTCAACAAGTTCGATTTTAGATTTTCATACTTAACAATATGAACTGGTCCTTGAAAGTCCAACCATTTCTTATTGAAGATGACCCAGACGTTCACTCCTTTGGTTATATGCTGAATCCAAGCTTGGAAAGAAAATGTCGAATATACATGCCAATCAATTATAGATATATGTCAAATAGGATTTATGTCAAATATAAATACATATACAAGCCAAATAAAATTATGAAGATAATAATGAAAATACCATATACGAGTATATGCCATTCATTAAGCATCCCATTATGGCTAGCCAAACGCTGCTAAAATGTACATTTTTTTCTTGTTCGTACCTAACATTTGTTGTTAATTTGTACATGTGTGGAGTTAAACTAAGAACATAAATACTTTAAGATATCTTTATATTGCCCAATAGTGCTCTTTTTTTCATTTTCAGAGTTTTAGTATTTGGTTTATTTTAAAATACCTTTAATAAATCGAGTTGCAGCATTACACAGTCTTCTTATGAGAATAGTTATTTGTCTTTTACATTGTATGATAGTCTCTTGTTATTCATATATTTGAATGACTATGTACATATATTGTACGATATAAATGTTATTATTAGTGCATTATATATTAATGAGACTGGAATAAAGATAATATATATATAAATCTACATATTTCTTTTACAACAAACATATAAAATTAACACACACACACACACACACACACACACACACACACACACACACTAATTAAACAATAAGAATAAAAATTAAGAACATGAAAATAAAAATATTAAACACATTAGACTTATTGACTGATTAAATATTTAGCGTCATTTTTAGCCACTGATGGCTTACAGACGATCAGTTAACCTAATCACTGTTTCCTGGGATCCTGAAAGGTTAACCAGTATTCAAGCACACCCTATCTCCGTTAGTAACTGATAACTTCCCCCACTTGAATCAGCGACGAGAGACGAATGCTAATGAGATATCAAGCATCACGGAGACTGATGCCAGGCGGGGATTCGAACTGAAGATCCCCGTTTTGATAGTCAGACGCGAAACCGACTGAGCTAGTCGGACCCGGCAAAAGCACAATTAAAAGTTGAACAATACGAATAAATAACGAATAATACAAAAATACACAAAAACACTGTGAGCAAATATTTGTTTGTACTAATTATGAGATAGATTGTGTAAAGACGTTCGGGCAAGGTCGCAAAACTAAATAAAAAAACAAAAAAACGGACCATCACCGAATTTTATTGCGTCACATTTATGTGATGGTTTGTGAGGTCACCAGGCGTGAATTAGCTGTACCATGCTAATTATTCAACATGTATTTTGAATCGAATATTTATATTTAATCAATGAAATCGTTCAAATTTTAGTATTTTAAAATCATTAAGAATTAATCATTTCATTTAGTTGTACTTATTCTGAAACGTCTTTCATAATTTAGGAATAAGCTATTGAAGAAACAACAATCTGATGATATCGAATAAAATGAATTTCAAAAGCATTAAAGACGATTTCTATAGTTTGTGCCATTTTTTTTTCTATGCCGGAATAGAATTTAATAAAACTTCCCAGAATTAAGTTTAATGTTGTTTTTTAATACTTGTGTGTTCTTCGTTTGTTATTCTTCTTTTAAAGTTACATGCAACGTCAGAAATGAAAAATACAAGTTACTGTACATAATTGTGTTACTACCTCCTATGTATTCCGGGGTTTGGCAGGATAGGCGTTCATCTTGGTATGTTAGGATTATCTTTTCTCATTTCAAATCAGAATTTATATTTATAAATGTTATCTTATTAATAGATCTTATTTTCTTCACTTATTTATATATATATTTTTTTTGCAAAATGTCTGCGATAAAAAAAAAAAAAAATAATGTAAACTATCGGAAAATATGTACAATCTCAATTGGGAGGGCTGTTGCTAATGTTGTTAAAACTTGTAGCCCAACCCATTTGCACAATATATACAAATATAATTGTATTGTTATTAATCATGTAGATCTAATTGTATATAATATATGCAATAAAATATTATTAAACTAAACTACCTCCTTAACAAAATACGCATCTTTGAAGTTTGGCGTTAAGATTGTTTTCAACTTGTAGTTAATTAAAACTAATACATAGATGAATGGAAATAATAACCATCCGTGAAATGGTAATATCAAGCTTAAATTTAACTGTTTACACGTAATAAAAAGTGTTTCATCTGAGAAAGAGTGAAGATGCAATTGTCGTCATGCAATGTTAAGTGTTGTCTATTTTTTGAATACGGTTTTCGTTTCAAGATATCGATTGTGTCACATTTTGGTGTATTTGACATACCAAACCTTTCAGATTTTATTGATCTATGATAATGAGATGCTTTTGATTCATTTAATGATAATTTTATATTTTAAAGGGATTATATTGGCATATTACCGTCAATTCCCTGTTCTAAATACATACGCCCAACATGAAGATACACTTATAACTAAGAGATATACGCGTCTAAAGTGTCTAATTGCGTAACCTCTTTATTACAAACATCAGGTGTCTGAAGCCACGTTTTTGTTTTTGTTTACATTTGCCATTTTCAACATACCGCTTTCGGGTTTCCGATCAATCATCGGATAACATGGTGAAGACTCGTTCCCGATCTCGTTTTCGAGGCTTTGTTCGGGAAGTTTACGGAGTTCAATGTAAACATTGCGCAATACTTTATTGCGGGACGTATTAAGGTATTGGCCAATATTCAGTTACTGTTAATTTGATAACTTTCAAGTAAATAAAGGTTACACGTCAATACATATGCATTATTTTGTGCACACTGCATACAGGAAAAGTCTGGGTTAACAGCGTGTTTGTGTTACTTGCCAATATAACCCCTTTAAGACATACATGGCGTGTTTTACAGCTTCCTTTAAAGTGTGTTATCGTTAAAAAATCAATTGCAAAATTAACGATTTTATACTAAATGAACATGTTTGTAAAGAGATTTAGACAGGGATGTAGCTTGGCTGAAAATAATGTGTAGGGAGATCCGGGGGCAGGCATTTTTCTCAGCTAGATTGTCGTAGATGCATTTTGGCGTATAATTGCTTATGTTTTTAGGAGTCTGGTTATCCTAAAATATTAACCTTGAGTTTACTGTTTTATTATCAAATATATTGATAATAAATGTAATGTTTTATGGTTTGTTCACTTTAATAAAGGGAAAATAGAAGCAGCCTTTTATCTTATGGTTTCAAGTGGTTACTATTGTCATACAAACGGTGTTCATAGGTTCCCCCCTATGCCATTGAATCCGATTTTTATGGCATTTTTTGGCATTTTCATTTTTTCGATTTCTCAGAAAAAATGTAGCAGTGCCAGTATGAAGTAACATCCTTGTTAGATTTCAATACTAATCAATGTTCAGGTTAAACAATAACTGTATACCGGTATGCATATTTTACATACTGAACACAATACTACACCCATTTTCAGGCGTATTCGCCAATGAGGATGCCATCCAAAATAAGAACATTGGCTGGTCTGACGAATGAAATAAAACTCTGCCATCTATACATGCTTTATATTTAATACCTGTCTTTATTGTAAACCGCCCTATTGCGTCTTTCATTGTCTTTTCTTTTATCAAGACCGCGCTGTCAAAACATTGGGACAACTCAATAGAGTTGCCTATCTTTGTGCGCAGAGTTGGTGCGCATGAAAACTACAGAAACCGTCTTTTAATTGAGGATGATAGGTGAATTATAAAGGAAGAAAGGGCAAATATATTATAATGTAATTGAAAGCTAATGGACATTATAGGCATATTTTCAAGTAATCGTTACAATTACAATTAGTTGTAATTATAGTGTCCATTACACATTCAAGTGACATTTTTATTTGCAATGACTTATATAGACGGATGGGATACTTGCATATCCAGACTAAATGTTAATAAAATAGCACACGAAGGATTAATTATTTGGTAAATTAACCGTTCATATATTACAGGCAACTGGTTTCTTGTACATAAAATGTAATTTGAATGTATTCTTAGATGTTTTAAAATATTTGATTACCAAAAGAAAATGATCTTGAATTTTAGATATTGAGATTTGAAGTAAAATTTCTTGTAAATTGTTGTTATTTTAGCTGCAGTATACAAATAATGTAATCAACAATTTGTTCTTCAACATTTTTAAACACAAATTGCTGTATTGTATTGTTTTGATGGGAATTTCATTCTGCAATGTAAGAAGAATATTAATTTATATTTCTGAGAGGAATAGAAATTAAGATTATTGAGATATTGCGAGATTTTGTGTGAATACGCGAGCGTTATCAGTTGCCTTTCCTTCTCTATATAATCTCTTACTTTTTGTATATAATGTTGTTTTATCACTATCATTGCATGCCATAACATTGAAGTAATGTAATGAATGATTACAATGCATTACAATTACGCATTACCATTACCCCGGGGCTGATACTTAGGAATTGTCATTACCAGTATATATGCAGAATGTATGGTAGGAATACTAAGGAGTTGTCATTGCCAGTATGCCTGCATAATGTAGGGTAGGAATACTTAGGTATTGTCGTTGCCAGTATATATGCAGAATGTATGGTAGGAATGATTAGGTATTGTCATTGCTAGTATATATGCAGAATGTATGGTAGGAATACTAAGGTATTGTCATTGCCAGTATATATGCGCATGTATGGTAGAAATGCTTAGGAATTGTCATTGTCAGTATATACGCAGGAATGTATTGTCGGAATACTTAGGAATTGTCATTGCCAGAATATATGCAGAATGTATGGTAGGAATACTTAGGTATTGTCATTTACCAGTATAGATGCAGAATGGATGGTAGGAATGCTTATGACATGACAAGGTCAATAATGTGCCTGGCAGTTAGTTGCAGATTTCTCTAATAGATATAATAATCAATTAATCGTGAAATTATGTTGATTGTTGGACGCCGCCATGCGGCGGGGCCCAGTAAAATGCTTCTAGAATTTGAGGATAGGGTTGCGTTACCGCATTGGAGAGGCATTTACAAAATGTAGTATTATGAATTTGGTGGAAAATTTCAAAGTACCTTAACTGTATATTTTGTATTTTTAGTTGTATGAAATTTGAAGCAACCAATCAAAGGTGCTGACCTCGTCACGTGATGTTTTTATTTATGCATATTGGTTTCAAAACACACAGCCAATCAGCCAGTCAAATGTGATAATCTTGTCACGTGGTGTTTACATTTTTTGCATACGGGTTCTTCAACACACGCGAGCAGGAAGACGCACGAAAAGGTATGGAAAATTTAAGGCCATTTCCACCAAGGGTGTGAAACATTTGTACCTTTTAATGGATTGCAATGTACAAATGTGTCGTTAATTGCGTTGCTTGCCTTTTTCCAGCTTGGGAATATCGATATAGCAAATATAGCAGATATTTCGCCATTCGATGTAGACAGCATCTTTTTATTATGGGAACATTTTATTATCTAAAACGGTCAATTCCATTGGAATCGTACGTTATTTGGCCCATATCGTTTTGCCCAGAACTGCAACGTTTCGTGGAAATTATTACAACATCAATCCAGTGTTAGCTTCGTATTATTGGAATGTTAAAGGACCAGTAAATGTCGATTTTGGTTAGGTTTGGTTTTAAGAACCAGTCCCGCAGGTCAGTGTTTTGTCACCATATCAACTGCTTACGTTAAATGGGGTCACACTGAATTGTTTATCAATACGAGTACAAAGGTATTTGTTGTTTGATTCACATCAAAGGATTTAGATGGTGTTCACAGTAAAAATGGATCATCTATTATTTTGTCTTTTTCTTCATTTGATGAACTTGTGTACTTTATCTTCACACAATATGAATTGACACCAATATATAGATCTATCTTATCAAACTTTGTATGGAACATCTAATGGATTGAGACGTATTTTTGCGGTAATGAATGTAGTTAATGTCAAGGTCGCAGGAATGTGATTTTACCGAAAAATGAGGCTGAAAGATGTGATAGACATGCTGTTTACCTGAAAATGTTGCTAGTACATAGCAAACTCATTGTTGTTTCTTTAAAACAAGCTTGCGGCGCCATTTATGCCTTGCATCAATCGTTGTCTTTTTATCAAATGTAATATAAAAATTATCAATGGCTGTTACCTGATGAGTTTGAATTTAAATGCGCATTCTTGGCAAGACCGGTGTGCGCCTCCGAATCGCTATTCTGGTAATTGTAATACGACAACAGCGCCTCGTATGGGTTTCGGATAAGAAGAACGGCTTTGTCATATTTTTCTTGCTCCATATAATGTGTCTTCTCAACTGCTACTCTATGTCGTTCTTTTGTGCATTCAAGTGGGAATCCATTGCGTAGTAAAGACTCGTCACAGAATACGCTCGATGTTCCAATACCTTCAATGAAAAACATTTTACATGTATAGTATACTGATATAATTATTAGCCGGGCTCTATGCCAAAGACATAGCCCTGCTTATGTTGTCGTGGTCAAGCTATCAAAGGCATAGCCCTGCTTATATCGTCGTGGTCAAACTATCAAAGGCATAGCCCTGCTTATGTCGTCGTGATCAAGCTATCAAAGGCATAGTCCTGTTTATGTCGTCGTGTTCAAGCTATCAAAGGCATAGCCCTGTTTATGTCGTCGTGGTCAAGCTATCAAAGGCACAACCCTGCTTATGTCGTCGTTGTCAAGCTATCAAAGGCATAACCCTGCTTATGTCGTCGTTGTCAAGCTATCAAAGGTATAGCCCTATTTATGTCGTCGTGGTCAATCTATCAAAGGCAAAGCCTTGCTTTTGTCGTCGTGGTCAAGCTATCAAAGGCATAGCCCTGCTTATGTCGTCGTGGTCAAGCTATCAAAAGCATAGCCCTGCTTATGTCGTCGTGATCAAGCTATCAAAGGCATAGCCCTGTTTATGTCGTCGTGGTCAAGCTATCAAAGGCATAGCCTTGCTTTTGTTGTCGTGGTCAAGCTATCAAAGGCATAGCCTTGCTTATGTCGTCAAAGGCATAGCCCTGCTTATGTCGTCGTGATCAAGCTATCAAATGCATAGCCCTGCTTATGTCGTCGTGATCAAGCTATCAAAGGCATAGCCCTGCTTATGTCGTCGTGGTCAAGCTATCAAAGGCATAGCCCTGCTTAAGTCGTCGTGGTCAAGCTATCAAAAGCATAGCCCTGCTTATGTCGTCGTGATTAAGCTATCAAAGGCATAGCCCTGCTTATGACGTCGTGATCAAGCTATCAAAGGCATAGCCCTGCTTATGTCGTCGTGATCAAGCTATCAAAGGCATAGCCCTGCTTATGTCGCCGTGATCAAGATATCAAAGGCATAGCCCTGCTTATGTCGTCGTGGTCAAGCTATCAAAGGCATAGCCCTGCTTATGTCGTCGTGGTCAAACTACCAAAGGCATAGCCCGGCTTATGTCATCATGGTCAAGCTCTTCAGTGTTGGCATAGCCCTGCTTATGTCTTCGTGGTCAAGCTGTGTAGTGTTGGCATAGCCCTTCTTATGTCGTCATGGTCAAGCTACGCAGTGTTGGCATAGCCCTGCTTATGTCGTCGTGGTCAAGCTGTGCAGTGTTGGCATAGCCCTGCTTATGTCGTCGTGGTCAAGCTGTGCAGTGTTGGCATAGCCCTGCTTATGTCGTCGTGGTCAAGCTGTGCAGTGTTGGCATAGCCCTGCTTATGTCGTCGTGGTCAAACTGTGCAGTGTTGGCATAGCCCTGCTTATGTCGTCGTGGTCAAGCTGTGCAGTGTTGGCATAGCCCTGCTTATGTTGGCGTGTTCAAGCTGTGCAGTGTTGATCACGGCCAAAGTTTAACAAGTCAGAAACCCAAAGAGAGTGACACCGGACGGGGTTTCTTAATTATCTTTTTTTTCTGAATGAAAACTAACTGGGTTAACGTCATTTAACTAATAGTTTATGTAACTCTGGGCAGAGCTACGATGAAAGCTGAGATGATTGATGTTTGAGAGCCCATTCGTTGCTAAGGCCGTTTCTAAGAATAGCTTGTGGGTGCTTTGTTGTTTGTACAAGACTCGTTCAGAATTGGAAAAGTGCGGAGTCTATGCAATGTCATTCAGGATTTGCGCAGTGATGAGGAACTTCTTAATAATTAAATTATTTTGTAGGTTGTTTTAACAAATAAGAGCGACAAAATTTTAAAAGTTAAACTGATTTTATTGGTTGTTAAATGAGGTTAAATACTAAATATTGTATATATAACAACTATTTTCAGTAAGTAGAGATATTATATATCCCATTAAAGAGTAGATCCGCCATTGATACAGGTTTACACGTAATAAAAATTGTTGTAATCTTGGGAAGAGTCCGAATGACGTCAAGCAGTATTTTATTAAGTTTGACTATTTTAAGAATGGGAATTTCGTTTCAAGTTTATCACTCCAATTTAAATATCGTCATGTTTTGCTGGATTTGGCATACCAAATAAATCGTATTTTATTTGTTAATGAAAATGAAATGATTTTTATTCATTATGATATTAATTTAATTTTTTAAGACATTAAAAGCGTTTTTCCTGATATACTCCATTTTTTAAAAAAAATTTATAACAGATATCCAGACATTTCACAAATGTTCATAAATTTTCAGGCGCTTTCTCCACAAGAAGACAGTGAAAAAGATATGTTTATATTGTTTAATATAAATAATGACATCTGTGTTTTTTGTATTGCACTGCCTTAGTCAACTGTTTATCTGCACTTTATCCTAACTTTTACATGATTTAGTTAGATGATTTACTGATTTATCCTCTGATTTAGATTCTTGCTCTGTATTTCTGTATTATTAACATGAGATAGTATTATTTAACTTAATTTCAAAAACTTCAAATATGTGGATGTGTATTAACCTGAGATAGTATTATTTTACTTAATTTCAAATACTTCAAATACGTGGAGGTGTATGTGCGTGTGCATGCAAGTGCGTGTGTGTGAGTGTATATATGCATGAACGTATGAGAGGATGTGTACTGTATATATGTATGGGAATATATGTTGTGTATGCATGAATACTTTGTATGTGTATGTATTTATATGAAGATATTAAGGTGAGGGCAATGTGTATATGGATATGTATGCATGTGTGTATATATAATATATATATCTGTTTTTTGTTTTTTTTTCAAACTTATAACATTTTATACTTTCTATATACAAATAATTTAATAAATAATATATATTATTTCACATGACAAATTATATAGTATTTTGTTTATGTGCCTTAAAAAACGAATTCTTGTACCGATAACAATAATAATGTTAAAGTATTACTATATTTGTGTCTTAGAAACTGAGAAAAAAGGCGAAACAATGTCATATGCATCTACATGTATCTATATAATGAGATGACAGCGACAGACCTCGTTTAGAACTGACTGTTTTTAATATTAAACAAATTACTTACGTTTACGACTGTCTGTTGTTTAATATTTAATAAGTTACTTACGTTTAGGACTGACTGTTTTTAATATTTATTAAATTACCCACGTTTAGAACTGACTGTTTTGTTGGTTTTTTTAGCCATATTGTGACCCGTTTATTATTTATACGTACATACAAACATAACATGACAACATAACAGTTCGATTTGAATAAGCACATATTTTTCATTCAATTATCCATCATGCATTTTTCATTAATAAATTAAGTTCTATAAATCATTCACTCATATGTTCTGTCGTTCATTCGTCAGCTCATTCATTCGTTTTTTCATTCTTTTATTCGTTCGTATATTCGTTTAGTGAGTGAATTACACATTTGTTCATGCACTCATTCACTTCTACTGGGTATATGACATATTTGTCTATGTATCGCCTTCCTCTCATCTGCATATTGTCTTACTAATAAGAATATGTATAATTAGATGATGAGGGATGGCTTAAGAAAATTAGACGATGTACAGTGAAGCCAGTTTGTATACAACCGGTTACCCATTCATTGTCCTTGTCGAAACGAAAGCCAAGGAGGATATGTAGGTAATGTCTAGTACGAACATTAAAATACATTCACTAATATTCAAGTAAAATAGTGTAGGTTGCATGAAAAAATCTTGGATGTATCATAGCTTCATCTATATACATAACTATTTTTTAATTGAGCACTTCTTACTCGATTTATATCAGTAAAGAATACATTATTATACAGGTGTAGTTATCGTCAGATTACGCATTTGTCATCTGCAAGTCTGATAAATACTTAATCGCGGTTTTATTTTCTCGCCTGGGATTTAGCCATTTTAGTTGGTCTTTTATTGAGCGAATAATAATTTATATGATTGATTGATTGATTGATTGAATATTTAGCGTCATTTTTATGCCATCGAGGGCTAACAGACGATCAGTTAACCTAACCACTGTTTCCTGGGATTAACCAGTACTCGAGCACACCCCGTCTCCGTAAGTAACTGATAACTTTCCCACTTGAATCAGTGGTGAGAGACGAATGATAATTAGACACAATGTCGTATATCAATCATCACGGAGACTGTTGCCGGGCGGGGGATTCGAACTCACGACCCCTGGATTGATAGTCAGACGCGTAACCGACTGAGCTAATCGGGCCCGGTTAATTTATATGAAGATATTAAGGTAAGGGCAATGTGTATATGGATATGTATGCATGTGTGTATATATAATATATATATATCTGTCCTTTATATAGCATGTGAGTAGTCATGAATCCATAACTCGATCCTACTCATATAAAGCTATCATGTTAATCCATAGTATATAAGTCATGGGCGACACCAAATTTATTGGTTTGGCAGAGGCCTTGATATTGTGTCTATGGTTTGCATTATAGCTATGCACGCTCGCCGTAGTCTAGTCTGTACATTTATGTCTTGGTTATTCGCAAATAACTTACTCCATATAATATAATATTTGCATTTTTCATTTTAGGATGGAAATGGACTGTATGAATAATGTACAAAACCACCCTGTAATCCTGAAGAATACAATCAAAGCATTTTGATGTGGAATACGTTGAGAATTAGAAAGGGAAAATAGGAAAATATAATGAAAAATACAAGAAAAGTAAAAATATATGGTCTCCTTGGACAATGCTTTACCTGTGAAGTTTGTATTAACAATATCTTCTCTGACAGCTCTTGTTATGTTATATTGCTAAAATCAATGGCGTGTCTACTATTTAAATAACCCGGCGTACACCCCCTCTAAACTCACATATTTGATTAAAATCCATTATATATTTGCTGTATGTGTGTGCCCGCTCAGATTTTGTGTTGCGTACCCTTTGTCCCCCACGCACCGCCCCATCCCTTTCCTCCGAAACTGAATTACTGGATCCGTCCCTGATAATCATGCATATTGGTTTTGCATGGCCAAACGTTTTTTGTGCAATTTTTTATTCAATATAGCAAAACACATACGGACCATTTAATGTATACATCTGGCAACAGACAGGAACGAAATAAAATGTTTTTAAAGATGAACTGCATGGTTTACTGAGGACAAACGAAGTGCGACGAAATAAACTGGTTGTATGGAGGCGACACCTTTATTATAATGGGTACATTGTAAATAAAAAAAAATGAATTTATTGATTTAAATCATGAATAGTTGTTTAAAGGGAATATATCAGGAGAAAAAAACACTTTAAATTTTTTAAAAGATACAAATAACCAGTATCTCGTTAACATAAATGAGTAAAATAATCCACCGAAACGTGTCTAAACTCATATTTCAATCGGAATGGTGAGCTTGAAACGAAATCCCCATTCTAAAGATAGACAGCACTTAAATATTGCCTCACATCGTCATTCCAACTTTTTCTAAAATGAAACAACGTGTTAATATATATTATGACGGACCAAACTGAAATTAAAATGAAATCACGTGACTTATTTGATACGTTACAGAACATGTTGCAGTTTTAAGTGAGACATCTATTTTAGTCTAACCTGGGAACGAAACCCCTTTTCAATATAAATATATCATTGTGACGTGTTGAATTTCATGTTATCAGTATGTAGGTCAATGCCTCGGGTCAAAAGTTAATTGGGCCTATAACAGCAGAAACGATAGAAACTAACCTGAGGCAGAAGCAATCTTTGAGGGAACTATATTATAAGATGTCATACGTGTTCGATATTTCCCCAACATCATAACATGATGCAATATTGTATCGCTTTATCACATCCATACATCTTAACAAATCTAAAATATTCTACTTAACGAAATTCTATTAATAAAATACCCTACCTATAGTTAAAATATATCATTTTGTAAGTAAATATTAGACAATGTTGTTGTTGTTGCTGTATGGTGTTCACAATTTTCCAGTTAAACGTGGCGGTGTCTACTTGACACAGAAGTATCATGCTGCAGACACATGAAACGATACTGCACCCAGTCACATTAAACTGACACCGGGCCGACCAGACTTAGACCACCTGACACAGAAGTATCATGCCGCAGACACATGATACGATACCCCACCCAGTCACATTATACTGACACTGGGCCGACCAGACTTAGACCACCTGACACAGAAGTATCATGCCACAAACACGTGATACGATACCGCACCCAGTCACATTATATTGGCACAGGGCCGACCAGACCTAGACCACTTGAGACTGAATTATCATGCCACTGACATGTGGTACGATACCCCACCCAGTCACATTATACTGACACCGTGCCGACCAGACCTATACTACTTGATACTGGAGTACCATGTTACAGAAACGACGTACGACACCCCACCCAGTCACATTATACTGACACCGGGTCGACCAGACCTAGACCACTTGACACTGAAATGCCACAGACACGTGATACGACACCCCACCCAGTCACATTATACTGCCACCGGGTCGACCAGACTTAGACCACTTGAGACTGAAGTATCATGCTACAGACACGTGGTACGATACCCCATCCAGTCACATCATACTGACATCGGGCCTACCAGACCTAGACCACTTAATACTGCAGTACCATGCTATAGAACCGAGGTACGGCACCCACCCAGTCACATTATACTGACACCGGGTCGACCAGATCTAGACCACTTGAGACTGAAATATCCACAGATACGTGATACGACACCCCAACCAGTCACATTATACTGACACCGGGTCGACCAGATCTAGACCACTTGAGACTGAAATATCCACAGACACGTGATACGACACCCCAACCAGTCACATTGTACTGACACCGGGTTGACAAGACCTAGACCACTTGAGACTGAAGTATCATGCCACAGACACGTGGTACGATACCCCACCAGACACATCATACTGACACCGGGTCCACCAGACCTAGAACTATCCCCTAAATGATGGGCGCCAAGCGAGAAAGCTTCTAGTACCACTTTTCGAGTCTTTGGTACGACATGGCCGGGGATTGAACCCAAGACATTCCGCATGCGAGGCGGAAACTCTCTCCTACACCACCGCTGCGGTGCAAATATTAGACAAAATTTATGAATCAAATTCTTCACATGTATTGCTATTTTGCCCATCTGTTCCGGTTGTTTAAGCGTTATCACTGCGTAATCATTGGTATGGTTTCCGATACCCATTGGACAATATATTTACATGTTGTAAAGTTCCGTGTTTATATAATGTCTCACACACCAATTTATTCTACACTGTTCTACAAATAGAGACATGCACTTCCGGAACACTGGATACATTACCAGTGGTTCTAAAAGTGTATTGCTTCCATAGATAGTCCTCTGTTAACTTAATATGTAGGAAAAAACATGGGTGGACCAGATTGTTTTTTTCTCTCACAATTTCAATTATTTGATGACACCCTTCCTTTTTTTGACAATTCTGTCCGTTTGTTGCTATGTATCACTACGCATCTGTAAACTGTTATATCTTCTTCCAACAGTTCCCAATGCCTTCCATAATTGGCAGAAATCGTGAAAATTAATCAACGTTCCCATATGTACAAAGTAATATGATCATTTTAAACATTTTCAACAAAAATGATGCCTAATCGATTAACACAGCTTTAATTTCTTGGGCGCAATAATCTTCGTCTACCGTCATTAAGAAGAAGTAATTGGAAAGTGAAAGCTTAAATGAAAATTGAATTTGCATATTAAAAGTTTGAATTGTGAAAACGGCAATATAGATTGTCATTTCTCGACAGATTTACTCATCTTAATGTTGATATTGCTTTATTTGTCACAACATTTTTCGTTTTGTTTTATGATAACCGGCAATAATCATTCAATTCTTTTAGCTACGAAATATCTGAAATTTGAATACTTACCTGTCATTTGCTGAATTAAATGGCGCAGCCATGTATTTCCGGAACACGGATAACTCGCTAATGCCGTGACTGGACGTGACGTGTTTGACAGTTCAACCTTTTTTGGTTTACACTTGTCTATAGAACCCATTTTCATTGAATCCCCTATTGACCGAGCTTTAAACTGTTTATGCACATATAGGCCTACTAAACACAATACTGACGCTAAAATTAAGAACGAAATTTCCTTTTTCGAACGCATTTTATATTAAACATTTAAGTCATTTATACATACGACAACACCTACTGTATCATAAGAGATTATGATACGCACAGGTAATTTATCCGCGTTTGGGTCATATCTATAATGTCACGTTTGGCTGGTTAGGCATACCGGATCATTCGTTGTTTTATTTTTTGCTTAAATAAAACCGATGCAAACTTCTGCAGTTGAAGGGAGTGTTTCAGGAAAAGACGCTTAAAAGGTCGAATAAATAATCATTAAAATGAATAAAAGCATTCCATTATCGTTAATAGATCTAAATAAAAATCTTTTTTTTTTTTTTTTTTTATCTAATTGGAGTTGTTAACCTGAAACGAATTCCCCATCCAAAGATTAGATAACACTTAAATATTGCTTGACGACCCTGGCATCGTCATTCGGACTCTATCTCAGATGAAACAATTTTCACTTCGTTTAAACCTGTACTGAAATCATAATGAAATCACGCCGCTTTGTTAATACGTCACAAAATATGTTGCAATTATAAGCGGGAAATCTATTTTAGTCTAACCTAGGCGCGTGGCCCCAAGTTGGGAAATCCGTTTTTAATATATTAAATATCACATGTTTAAATAAAAAATATTTTTGGCAACACAAGGTCAATGAATAAATATAGGATTGATATATTGGGGAAAACATGTTTTTATGTGGTTTTAAAAAATCCCGATAGTATTCACTTTAATCTGACAGAGTAATTCTCCTTAATGAACTAGAATTTAAATGAATGGGCTGCATACATACTATGGTATTGTATTAACGGGTAAAGGATGGTGAGTTCATTTCCCATGGATATCAAGGAAAGCCGGGATATTTTTGACACATACTATAGAGGGCCCTTAATTGTGTTGATTTCCCCAATTTCACGATTATACGCGATCAGATAGAAAGTTTGACATGTGAATTTCATTGTAGATATACATTTGTTTTTCTCTCAGAAATAGTGTTTAGTGGAAAAAGAAATATCGCGTGTCCCTTTAATATCATATATGGTTAGACTAAAATAGATTTCCCCGCTTAAAATTGCAACATACACTGACGAGATATGAAAATGCAACAAAATGTTTGTAGGGTTATATTAGAGAGACTAATTACACAACACTCATAAATGGGGTATCAAATTAGTCAATGACTTATCAACAATGTATGTGAAAAAACAAAATGATGATTCCACCATCACTGTTTATTCCACATCAGTCGGCTTAAACGTCAGTATCGTGTATGTTCCCAATTTATCCTGGTCACTTCTTGAAGCCGACAACGCATTAAATAAGACAGAGTCCTATAAATTCGACGTGGAATCCGTTCCCGCTCGTAAATCAGTACATTCGTTAATTCCTGGGCTTTGACGTATCCGACGTTCCAACTCATCCCAGATATGCTCTATTGGGTTACAGTCAGGTGATAAAGATAAATTTTGACCCCGTTGAAAATTGAACCGGGTCACATTTCAACATTTAATTCTGATCAAAATAGTCGTTGAAAACTAACCAGTGTTAAATTTTGATCAGACATGGGGTCCTTTTTTAACACTTTGTTAAATATTAGCAAAACATCACATGATTGATGTCTCATGTTGCAACAATTAAACATAAGCCCTGCTAAGCTTTGTTAAGATCGGTTGCTATGATTACAAATAGTTGCTATAGCAATTTGTGATTATAACAAAAAACAAACAATTCTTATTCAAACTGACATTGACAAAATCCATGCGAACCCAGGAGCGTAGCTTACTATAGGTGCCTACACGTTTTTCTGAGAAATCAATTGAAAAGTTAATTGTACATTTCTGTATAAAACTTTGAGAACTATATTTGAAATGAGATCTGCATTCAACTGTTGAATAAAACAGTCTACTACTCTTTGGCGAAATATTGAAATACATTTTTTTATTAATACCATTAGTTGGATCATCCCAAACATACATAAACCCATAGTTATGTAACATATATTTTACACTTGACGACCAATGTATTTTCCCATTGTCATAGTCTTCATATATACTCTTATATACACAATTTAAAATCACATTATCCGACTTTGATAGCCTTATCCAGTATTTGATTATCCTTATATATTTGACATGGAAAAAAGATGTGATAGCAGGATAATTAGCCATGGACTTTGTGTCATTCAGAAATATTAGGTCGTGTTGTTGGTAAAGCCTCAGTCAAATAGAGTAAGGGGCTCGTACGGTATTTTTTGGCTACGATGAATCGAACGTGGGCCCGGAGTCTCAGCTGGTGCAACCTCAGTCTCCTTGGAGTATCAGCGCCATCTTCTTCGTCTTTTTGTTCTTGTGGTAAAACTAGAAGTGTCCTGCGGAGAGAGGGGTATATATAGCAGGGGCAATTACCCACACGATACCTGCTCGCCACGAGGTCATAAGAACACGAGTGATGTTACACGATGCTCGCACGGCATACGCACGTATCGTACTTCTATCGCACGCACCTAACAGGATTATCGTAAGCTATCGCACCATATCTTACGACAATCATACGACACTCGTATGATTTTCTGCTCCCCAAGGTCCATTTGGGTCCGACGATTGTCGTACGATTGTCGGATAAATCGTGCACCTGTCACATGAGAGGGTCTCCGATGCTTCAAAAGGCCCGCAATGCTATAATTTCAAGAAAAACAACTAAATGACAGTCAGATAACACTCCCGATGTATTCCCGAGGCCCGTAACTGCCCAAAATTGGCAAAATCTTGCGTGTGCCGGACGATTCTTCCGAGCCCTGTAATATTCGGAGTAATATTTTTACTTGAAATCATAGCATCGCGGGCCTGGGAAGCATCGTAGACCCTCTCGCACGCGCATCATGTGATGCCAATGTGACAGTCGCACGATTAATCCGACAATCGTCGGCCCCAAATGGACCTTTTCCAAAACATTTTATCAACTAATAAAAGCTGTTCTTATGCTTTGTTTTGTAAAGCAGTGAGCAAAGTGCTGAAGTCAGAAAGTGGCCCACTTATACACGTACTGACTGCGGCCGTTGATACCATGTAACTCGCACATGAATCTCACGCGACTTGCATGAGCTGCCTACGAGTCTCGCTCGAGAATCCGATTATCGTACGATGCTCGTATGATTATCCTGCGTTTCTGTTCCGATTAAAGACCATTATTTTGAAACTTGGACTCGCACGCACCTCCTAGACAATGTGACCGCAACAATCGGGAGTAATCGTTGCCAAAAATATGTACATGGCTCGGAAGAATTGTCCGTCATACGTAAGATTTTGCCAATTTGGGGCAGTTACGAGTCTCGGGAACACATCGGGAGGGCTATCTGACTGTGGCTTAAGATATGTGCGTGTTTGATGTAGAGTAAGTAGTCTCTCCAGGTTTGTCATATAATGTTGGTGATGATATAATATTGTACAAAATAGAACAGAACAGAAATTTTATTTAGACTTCAGCATCATATACAAACATTTTTAATGCATGCAGTCTAATGTCTACAATATAAAATATTTAGTTCTAAATCAATATTGGTGAGAGATGATGTAAACAAAATCATTTTGCAAAATCTTGTAAAAAAGTATTCGTTGAGCAGTATTAGTATACAAATAATGATATTTTTAATTAACATATATATGTACTATTTGAATTGCTACACGTAATTTATCAGATTGTATCTGCATTTGAAAGCTTTTGTCCAAAATGATGCTAATCATGTTAACAACAATTTTCAGTTTGCATTCAATAAATCCATAAACTTAACCATACGTTATCGTCCGGTGTAATATGTTTGTACATATTCATCTATTATTTGATTGTAGATTGGACAAACAATGATAATGATTCATGTAGGTCCTTAGTGACGTGATTTTAGAACTACATGTTATATTCTATTGAAGAATCCTTGAAACAAAAACAAAATTCAAGGTACTCATTTAGGATGACAAAGAGACTGAGATGCTTTTATGACCATCGTAAGATCAATATGTCCAGGTGCATCTCAATGACATATTTAAGATGCTATGTTTAGATATACACGTAATATCCTATTTGAGAGTCCTTGAAGCAAAAAACGAAATTCAAGGTGCTCATTTAGGATAATACAGAGAATGACATGCATTTATGGCCATCATAAGATCAGTATATCCCGTTCTTCTCAATATCGTTCTATGTGCGCATGGAAACAGTATTATAGTGGTAGCTAATTTAAGAAAAACATAGTTAACGAAATATACTGTCACTGACATGAGAAAAACAGAAAACAACACCCTTATAATATAGTTTTCAGTTCTTACGTTCTGGCTTTACTAAATAAAAGTTACCTCTCTGTTCATAGCAAAATAGTAAACCGGTTTTACATGCCAATGCATGCGTGCATACATATACACACACATATACGCACACACATGCACACATGTACACGTACATTCGTACATACATACACACGCACACACGTACGCACATACGTACCTACATTAGTGCATACGCACGCACATCTGTATATACGCACATACATACGCATATACGCCCGCACGTACGTACATACATCGCACACACATACATACACACGTACACACGTACATACGTACATACATGCACACGCGTACACGTACATACGCAAATACATACGTACATAAATACACACGCACACAATTACATGCCTACATAAGTACATACGCACGCTCATCCATACATACATACGCATGCACGGACGCACGCACACACGCACGCACATACACACGTACATACACACGCACATGCGTAACATGTACATACACACCCACGTAAACACGCACGTACACATGTGCATGCGCACGTACGCACGTACAACCGTAAACACGCACGTACACACGTCCACACGTCCGCATGCACATACGCACATACGTACACACGTCCGCATGTACATATGCACATACGCACGCACATATGCATATATACATGCCTAATGTATACATATCCACTCAATAATAATGATATACATACACTACTGACACATATATCACGGTGAAAACATATTTTTTTTAATATTCAGCTCTATCCTTTGTTACAAACACACATCTAAATCAATTTGCCGAACCTGACTAGTAACAGGTTTTTTTACACCGAAAGGTTCTATATTTAGATATGGTGCGTGTACATTTCAGCATGGTCAAGTGTGTTAACAATACATTAGGTATTTGTGAATTTACATGACATGAGCGACGTTTATGCTTACACACACTCACACACACACTAAACACAAACATGCTATCTTTCAATTCCAAGCGATGTCGTTAGACACCGCAGAGATATATAAATATGTAATTAAGTCACTGATCACAAAATATTAATATAATTATTACAGGGTACAATATATTCTACTATCTCGTCGCATGAAATGTAAATGCGGGTTACAAAAAAATATTGAGATTAATTAAGCTGAAATGAGTTGAAAATGCACAGGGAGTCTTAGCGATAATATTGCAGTCTATTTTGTAAACAGAATTAGAGTTTTATGTGTTCAGTTGAAATTCAGATCAATATTTAAGATTATTCTTAATATACATTCCTTAACCAAATACATACAAATCTACTGTGCAATATCATATGTAGCATTATTCTTATATAATAAAGAATACACATACATAAAAAAAAACTTACTTGTTGTAGTGCAGCAAAAAAAAATGTCATTTTAATTACTGAATTTTTGCTTTTCACAAATTTTGTCATATAGCAAGTTCTCAACCACAATAACTTGTATTGTATTTATTTATTAATAATTCTATATTCTTATTCTATAAAATTATTATCAAATACTGTATAGGACCCTAACAGACTTTAATTGGATATCCCTGTATCATGTATTAAGATCAGAGAACATATTTCAACATAAGGCGGTGACTTTAATTACAGCAGTCACTAAAACATTTGATATAGACGTGCATCCTGTCATGTGAGGTGATTTAGGGGATAGTGTGATTTTGTAAAACAATGACATATCATTGGTTTAAACTAAACATATATAGAAATACATAAACAGCGCATGCATATAATAGGAAAACTGTATCACAAAAACAATACTAATTATCAAAATATATCATAATAAGAATAAACATGGAATTTTACAAAAGCGTACACTTACTCCGAGAACTCACGTATTAAATTATAGTAAATTTATATAAATTTATAGTGAGCCATTGTAAATTTATGGTTTTAACTCATGCAGATCTACAACTGGGTACGCACACATGTGCAGATCCACAACTGATTACTATCCCCTGTACTCCAAGGTCCAAGAGGTAGCTAACTATTATTAATTGTTAGTGATTTCATTGTAAATTCATGATCTTAATTCATGCAGATCTGTAACTGGATACGTATACATGTGCGGATCCATAGCATGACGTGATTGCAAACAAACTAAAATCGTAATGTACTGGTATGGAATAGTTCAGATTATTCATGAACTGTTCTGTAATGACGAGTTGGTCGACAACGCTATAAGGCTAATCCTGAAGTGCAGACTATATCTGATTTCTTCAGAATCACCCTGTACAACGTAACATAGATGTTGATCGTGTAATCACCGTGTTTGCGTCATAAATAAATGCAGAAAACTAAAGCTTTTCTAATGTGACTTTTCGCATTGCGGCACATATGAACACTCCTCATCAGCACTGTGTGGGTGGATTAGTGGTCCAGTGGTCAAGGCCTTGGACTGTGAACTCAGGGGTCGCAGGTTCGATCACCTGCTACTCCAACTAAAATTTCGGAGGTGATTTTAGCAAATATTGACGTCCCATGTATCGGTGTTTCAAATTGGGCATGTAAAAGTACCAGGGACGCTACAGAAGTGTCTTCTGTATCTCTGCACTATCCTCCAAAAATCGAAAATTACTAAATTAAAATACGCTTCTGGAGGCATCGCCCATATGGGAAACCGATGGCGACAATAAGTAAAATTATCATCATCAATGTATGTATACATATATGCTAGTAATAATGTCAATTTATGCGTATCTGAGTGATAAACAGTCAACACCTGTTGTTTAAAAATAGTAAAGACTTGAAACTATGAAACAGAAGGCTACTTCATTTTCCCCGTTATTAAAGTGAAAAAACCTTAAAATATCACATTTTATTTGGTTATAAAACAGTGAATTCAGAGGTTAAAATTATGAATATTCAGCCCCCTAAAAACAAAAGAAAATAAACACCAAAACGCATCTACGAAAGACAAGTTGGAAAAAATAAGGGGAGCATGCCCCGGACCCTCTATACAAATGTGCCTACACATCGTTTCAGCCAAGCTACGCCCCTGGAACCATTTAATTTAATCATATCATTATATAATGCAAGGCAACTCCCTATTACAACAATGTACATATCTGCATTCTTATGTTGAAGTATATTTGCATATTACAAAAAAAGGTAATGAATTGTATCGAAAATAAGAAGGTATTGGTAGAAAAACAAGACATCAATAATACTGCGCGCTGGACTATTCGCACTGCTTTATCAATAAAGTTATTTATTTATTACACACATCCGCTTTTCACACACAATTGGGTTTTATATCTGTTTCTGAGCTATTAAACGTTTTAAGTGGGGAAAGAAGTTTAATCAAGATGTTTGTTTGTGGTTTAAACATATTTTATGTCTATTTATAATATAGAAAATGGTTGGGCCACAAAATCTTCCAACATTAAATTCGGCTCTCTCCGTGGGTCAGATGAGTGTTAAATATGAAAAATATACAAATGCAGAAAATGGGTATAATTGTTGTCAAAATCATCATCAGTGGTATAGGACATACCTGAGAGACTATGTTTAATAACACGAGGGTGTTAGTGTAGTCTCAAATTAATTGCATATGAGGTTACAGAGATGCATGTATGTGCATGCTATCAAGATACACGGAAAACTTTAACCAGCATTTCTAAGTCGAACAATAGCTATAATTTGTATTAAATTCGACCCAGCGTAAATTAACTTTGTTTGATTACCCTGAAGTCTTAGTGAATTATCAAATCAATCCAGTAGATGATTACTGAGATAGTGGCATGAAAGTAACTTGCATGCAAAATTTTAACCGAAAGTGTGAATCCGATGCCCGGGTAATAAAGAGAGAGACGAAGAGAGAGAGAGAGAGAGAGAGAGAGAGAGAGAGAGAGAGAGAGAGAGTTGATGTAGGAATGATCCATCGTATTCTTAACTTGTGAAACAACAACCAAACTAACGAAAACCAATTCCAACAAACACCATTCAGATAAAATACGTGTTATCACCAATGAAACAACGTATCTATGGCATATCGGCCATTTTTTTAATATATATCGTATATCAACATTTTCCGGTTTTAATTCACACTTTACATCCCGAGAACATCCAAATTTATAAAAGCAGTTTTCGATGTTGAAATGTGGTCCGGCCGACTATTCGGTTACTTTCCTACTGTTGATGATCAGAATTTAACGAGAGTAAATTTTTCACGTGTGGATGGGTCATTCAATTACGGTCGGGGTCAGTTTTCAATGTTAAAAATGGATCACTCATCCGTTGAAAAGTGACCCATGGGGTCATTTTTCAACGGGGTTATAATTTAATGTTACACCGGCAACATAGATGCACTATCCCTTAAGGCTTACCCCTATTATTCTAATGCACTAAAAAATAAAAAATAAATTAAAACTACGTGTGTTGCGGCATTACCAATGATTAATATTGCTGCACAATTATTTAAAAAACTTTTCTAAATTTTTAGCTAATTTCCTAAATTTTACATTTATTTTGTATGTCGCACCAATAATTTTCCTTTTTTTTTCTTGTTTTATACGTATCTTAAATTCGGATAATGCTGGAATTTGTCATTGTAGATTCGTTTTCAAACAAATCAACAAATTTGACTTGATTACAAGTTTTGTATATTATTAAGCCGCACAAATATCAAGTTAGATCTCATTTCTGGTTAAGACTAACCACCGTATATACATCAAAGTAATAACTAACAGTTATTTTGGAATTGTTCACAAATCAGTATAATGGTAACTGACAATAAAATTTCAGCTTAGTTACAAATTAAAGTCTAAATGTTTTGTGAATATATTGACAGAGTGTTAACTTAAAATATAATATTTCGTATGATTTTCTTATTCTATCTTTCAGATCAACTTTCCAGTTCTGTCCAAATTCAGTTTACGAAGCCTACATGACGGAGAATGGATTAAACGTGAATGTCCATAAAGCAGTGAATTATTTAGTTAATACCCAAAAGGAAGCATACTTTGGTGATAATATGAACATGGACGGCACTCCGTGCAATGTGAGTTCCGCAGCCAAGATACGTCACTCCAGAGCAAAGTTATCTATGGTGGTGCCATCGGACACAGTTCTGCCTGTGCTAATAAGAAGCTCTGAAGAACTCACAAGAATCGCAAATACGTTTTTTGTTGGCATCATCAAAAACACCAAACGGTTTGTAATATATACCATTCTTGCCAAATCTTACGTCAGTAAAGCCAAGTTGAGGTCCGACAGAGGCATGTTCAGTCTGACGCGTGCGCCAAGAGTTCATCCTGCTGATCTGCAGCCAGAAGGAAAAGAACCAAGAAGATCTGAAGCGGATATGAGCCGTATAGTCTATTGTTTGTCTAATTTAAATCCTTTTGTTTGGCGGTCTAGTGATAGAGCTCCCGACTTTTCCGTGGGAGTATACGTGTTTATGATTTAATAAGGGTCTCTCTGTTCCAAACTGCCAGAGACCCCGATTAAATATATTTTGAAACTACGAATCACTTATACTTGTAAAATATATACTTGCCATTTAAGGTCGTATGGTTCAAAAGATAAATTTAGAAAGAAAAATACTCTAAAATACATTGGGACACAGAATTGTCCAGAAAGCTGGTATCAGCATTAAATTTTCAGTGGTGATTTCTAAAATACAGACCATTTAACTCATGCTATGAACAAATAAATTACTGCAGTACAAAGCCCTGAAAGAAGAAGAAAAAGAGAACTAAAGTTTTATTTCTACCTCCTTCATCTGTAGGCCCGGAGTACACAAGGGAGATAATAGTGGTGCGAGTCATGTACCATCACACAGCTATGGATCAAATTCTGGGTTAAAAAGTGTCAAAGAAACGGAGCTAAAACCAAAAACATTACACACTATGTGGATTTAATAGAACTTCTCATTATACTACATGTAGACTCTGGGCACTGAAAGTGATGGTATGCCCATTTTAACTGTAAAATTAAGTAGAGGGAAAACACGTATATAGGTCAAAAGCTTGTGGTAAATAATGGCTAACTACCCATTATCCCCAACTCTACCTGCCACGCGTTCGAAATAATAATCTTCGAAAATATCATTTTTCTTGAGGAATAAGAAAAAGGAAGATTCTGTTAATTGCCGATAAGAACCCTTTTTTGAACGTTTTTTTGCCGATTTCCATGAATCACGTAGTCAATTTATTATGCATGCAACAAAATACGAAAACAATAATGGCGGATACACCTTTTTATTGATGATATTGAAGTAACTACGACCGGGTTGTCGAATACATTTGATGAAATTATCACCTTGAAAGGAGACGAGAAAGACGGTGAGAAAACCAATACAAAACAACCAAATGCAGTTATAGCCTGATTAAAAAAGGTATGAAATTTTAATATAATTAAAAAATCAATTTACAAATCAGAAACAACACCAAACACAATGTACCTAATTTATACATATTTTCAATTATTGAAACATTTGTATATTGTTAATTGTAATTATACATACATGCATTGATTTAATGGAATCTTTGTCTATTTTAAATCATTTTGCTTGACGGTTTAGTGATAGAGCCCCCTACTTCTCCGTGGGAGTATACGTGTTTATGATTTAACAAGGGTCTCTCTGTTGCAAATCAGAGACCCCGATTAAATATATTTTGAAACGTTGAGCACGTAAACGAGATTCCCTTTTGCAGAGTTACCAGCGTGACATTTTACACAATGGTTCTCATGTTTAAACATTCCCTGATACTCTTTTTTATACAAACAGGCAGCTTTGAATACATTGAAACTTGAGAAAACAATGCCACGATTACACAGACTGAGCTAATCGGGCCCGGCTATTAAATAAGACATTTCTCTCTTGTTTCTGCACTTCAGGTCTGGAAACTGTTTACAATTGGCGTTGATGTTGTTTGCATCGGTGTACACAGAGGATGGTAGGCAGATTTTGATAGGAGCGGGAGAGGTTGAAAATAACATCAATAGCAGGCGAGATTTATTAAATGAGCCACACAGCTGGAAAGTTTGAAATATAATATAAAATTGAAATAACTTATAGAATTTAATACATTTCTAACAAATGATACTTTATTACAAGTATATCAGTAGTAAATCAGCACATGTATATTATGTCAGAATATGCAAAGTATCTATTGAAGTGTTGGTCAAATACTTATAATGTACAGTCAATCCCATCTTAATAGACAGCCTTTGTGCCCAGGTTGAACTGGTCTTACAAGCAGGTCGGTCTTATTATTATAATTATGGACAATACACATTACGTTGGGCAGGTACTTGTATCAAAGTTCGATATAACTATAATATGGGATTCGTGTATATTATATTCTGCATGTGTGGGCATTTACTGATATAACAATGATAATAAATAAATGATATATTTTTTTTCTTCTAATTATGGATTTTTTATTTTTAGAACTTTATTTTTTATCATTATTATTGAAACCTTTGTAATTTATGTGTCTTTAATATATTTATATATAAGGGCAGTATACATTATTAATAGCGAGTTAAGCTTCAGTTAAATAAGAAAAGAGCCTATAGATCCTTGCAAAATATTGCCAATGGCCGATGACTCTGACAAGTCAACCTTGAATTCTGCAGTGTCAACAGCTTTTACCACAGCCTCTAGTCTCACCACATGTGTTGCCTTCAAATGTCAGTATTGACAACAAAATAAAAATGGCCGAATATTCCAGCACCCAGGCATGAATATATATGCGCATGCGTGTCATTCCCTTTATCATTTGGTTAATATTAGACTTTCAGGTTACCTCAGTGAAAAGCCTAACTCCATACCACATGGTACAGTGGTAATCCATGCCACATGTTGAACAGCGCAATCTGCTAGACTTAAGCCTGTTCAACAGCTTAACCTCGGTCGTATCTGGTGTCAATGTTCTATATAAAATAAGTGGTGGCGTATGTAATTATACAGTTATGGACTTTTCAGCTGTGCAATATGATGTGATATGCACCAGAAAAATTAACATTAATCGAGGCAGTAGCGTAGCACACCATATTGCACAGCTGAAAAGTACATCACTGTTTAATTGTATACATTAGAAAATAAATGAATTCTGTGCCTTTACTAGCTTTATTCTTACGGGAAATGACACAAATTCACCAAGTTAAGATTATACTCGTACATTTTATGTTACAGTATTATTTAAATAAAAAAATTAAAAAAAAACCCCACAAAATCTTGCACAAGCTGTCGTAAATAATGGCGAAATATATTAATTGATTGAACAGTTGCCTTTTTTGTCGAATCGGCATCTTTATTATCGATAATTTGGCTGTTTTCAGTTTTCGTCTTTGCGTACGGCTAACCCTTGGAATTCCCACCGGCTTTTTAATAGCCGTGGTATATCGTAATTTTATGCTCAGTTTTACAAAACCCAAAGTAAAAAACTATTCAATATCATATAGTATTTTGTTAAATGAGGGTTCATTCTGGCCAATCTGAATTCATTTATTTACAGATTATATAATTTAATAATTATGGAATTTTCAGCGATTTAATAGGATGTGATATAATTCATTTTTCTGGTGCGTATCACATCATCTTCAACAGCTGAAAAATCCATTTGTATATAACATACATGCACACGGATATATGTGCAAATAGTTTTATTTGGTCTAGGGGAAATCCTCAATATAATTATATCAAGGAATAGTTACTTACTAGTTAAACCTTGCATATGCATTTGATTAAAACAGGTGAGTTCAAGAATATTAGTTAAGCTTGACAATTTCGATCAGGTATCTATAAAACTTATTTCTCACATAGCTTCCTGTGCAGGGGTATAGTAAACTCGTGACATAATTATTGATATTAACAAATGGTTACGAATACGCTATTGTAAAACTACGTCATTCTATTTATAATTGGACTCGTCCAATACAGGTGACACATTAATATTGAATCTAATATGTTGTATAACGTATGTAACAGATGCACATAGCTACCTGTACAGGAGTGTAGTAAATCCATGACATATTTATTAATATTAACAAAGTTTATACTAATACGCTATTTACTGTATATAAATATACGTAATGAAAACACTGATAAACATAAGCATATATTGGGCTATTAATGCATCCTCAATTAACTAATATTCATATATTTTACTGTATATACATATGCGTTATGAAAACACTGATAAACATAAGTATATATTGGGCTATTGATGCATCCTAAAAGAAGTAATACTCATATATTTGACTGTATATACACATGCGTAATGAAAACAATGACAAAACACAAGCATATATTGGGCTATAAATGCATCCTCAATTAACTAATATTCATATGTTTTACTGTATATACATATGCATAATGAAAACACTGATAAACATAAGCATATATTGGGCTAATAATGCATCCTGAAAGAAGTTATACTCATATATTTGACTGTATATACATATGCGTAATGAAAACAATGACAAAACACAAGCATATATTGGGCTATTATTGCATCCTTAATGAACTAATATTTATATATTTGACTGTTTATACATATGCGTAATGAAAACACTGATAAACATAAGCATATATTGGGCTATTAAGGCATCCTTAATTAACTTATATTCATATATTTGACTGTTTATACATATGCGTAATGAAAACACTTATAAACATAAGCATATATTGGGCTATTAATGCATCCTAAAAGAAGTAATACTCATATATTAGACTGTATATACATATGCGTAATGAAAACAATGACAAAACGCAAGTATATATTGGGCTGTTAATGCATCCTCAATTAACTAATATTCATATATTTGACCGTATATACATATGCGTAATGGAAACACTGATAAACATAAGCATATATTGGGCTATTAATGCATCCTTAATGAACTTTTACTCATTAAACCAGATTTAAGCCTCAAAGTCCTACTTAAGACAGTGATTTCTGTAATAGTTCGCTGTAAGTTTGTATTGCACTTTAAATGTATACAATCGGTACATAAGTAATACAAGTGTAGGCCCTCTCCATTCGAAGTATTGCGTTTGCCGAATAGTTACGTTGTTTATGCATATTTTCAGAAGATTTGCTATGAAAACTTAGCCGACGGCGGCGTTTTTGTTATACGTCAGAAGTATGTTTAAACTTTCATATTTAGTGTTTACAGGAATTAGATGTATTAACTATGTTGCTTTAAGATGGAGCTTGTGTTTAATGTCACTAGCTGCGGAGAACAACAGAACTGTTGTTATTTATTCATGTTATTACAAAAATGAATCATGAAGTTATAAACCTAAATTGCCACAAGTTCATCGCCTTGACCAATAGATAGAGCAGCTTGACACACACCAGTTTAAGAGACGGACACTTATGCCGGAAGAAAAGTAGGCCTGAGCCGAAGATCCACTGTCCGGAGTCGCACATAAACCACCATTGCTTAGACGAGCGGTGATATTTTACGATGAAAGCCCCAGCTCTAAGGTTAAGTATGAGACAATTGATAGTCAGATACTTTCTAAGATAAGTATACTATTTTATTATCAAAAAGTGTATACCTATATACATTGTATATGTAAATTGCCAATGGCACATAATCAGGGATAGTGTGTGTATTTTTTCTATGTAAAACATACCAATTACTTATGGCAATTTCAATTACTTTGGATTCTTTTGATTTTTCTTGGGAAAAGTGCAGGTCTGGGCCTGCAGTGCCTACTCGTAACTACGTCGGTGGGATATATGGGTAACATGACATTATTATAGATGTTTACTATTGCATGCATTACAGAGAGCATGTTTTTAAGATTAGCTATAGTAAAATCTTATGATCTCTGATATTGTCGGAGAACAACTTGTAAATAAGGTAATACAGAATAAGTTTTTTTTTGTTGTTTCATACGAAATATATACTGACGCGCTGAATGTTACATTTTATTCTAAAGGTACGAGACAACAATCTGTGTGGGTACAATCTAAAATATGTTAATTTGATAGTTTAGTTTAAAAGGACAGGTGAAACGTTTGTAATTTTTTCAGGACTTTGAGCAAAACATTACACAGAATGATTTATGATTGAATAAAACAGACATGAGGTTAAAGCATTAGAAGTAAGTTTATATTGCAAGAGCAGATTCAAAGGGGGCTCATTCATTAACGAAATTCCATTGATCCGCCCATGCAACATGATAAATACTATACATGTAGTGCGCGAACGTGGTGGAAAGCGAATTTATCGTTTATTGTAATTTACATCTATACACATATTACAGTGCTTGAATTTAGTTAATCGCAAGCGGTGTATGAGCGCATGAAATAATACTGCTTGTTATCAAGGTTTGATTACCAAGGTGTTTTGTCCGAAAGTTCTCCACGCGGACACACCCACTCTTATTAATCAAACAGGTTTATACACATGTACATAGTGTAATATTTACCGGAGTTTATACAGATAATTCTAAATGTATGAAGATGCATATGGTGTGTGGGTAATGGATATTTAGAAATGGAAGAATGAATGCAATGGTACCGTCGATTAATATTTAAATGCAATTGAGATACGGTCAGTGCTTTTTGATAAAGGTAAAGTAGGTAAGTCGAGTCTTGCAAACAAGTGATTAACTATATATTAGTAGTAAATCACTCTTCAAATAATAAGATACCTGTTTATGTTTACAACGGTTCTCAGGTAAATAAAAACCACCTGTAGATGCTCAGTTATGTATTGTTATCGGATACGGTTCCTGTTATATAGCAGAAATGCATGTTGAATATATGCGTTAAACTCATCACAGACGGGGGACATGGGCTCATGTAATTGGTCTTTAGATTACTATTATATTATTTATAATGTTACTTATTACACACGCTTTGCAATTTTATATTACAAAATGCAGGCTTGATTGGCGGAAGTGTACATTGTGCATGTTGATTTTATTGAATAAAATAAAAATTCTCTATTACATGCGTATTTTTTCAGTTTATAATAAAGTATACATGGTGTTTGTACTGATGCTGCTTTGTTCAGGGGATTAGAAGATGTATGTTGCTCGGACAGTCTAAAACCACTTGGTATAGACTGGGTCCAAGATCGCTTGATACGGACTTTGTAATTGTCTAAGCTCTATTATACTAATAGTATGTTTGGAATAGTAATTCAAATATCAGACCGTAGTAATCTAGTAATGTAATATTAGTAATACATTACATTAATAATGTAAGTGCAAATATCGACTGTTAACAGAAAATGTATATCGTTTGCTATTATATATTGAGCTGTCTGAAGCCACTTGACACATACTTGATTTCAATGCTGCTGGGAACGGATGGCTATTTGTCTGAGTAATGAACATAGTACGAATAGAAAATATGTATTATATAAGCGCAAATGTTGTTTTTACTCTTATGAATATTTCGGTAGGGACATAACACGTGCGTCAGTACAGTAATCCTAATGTAAAAGTTATTATTTTAGTTCAAGTGTTGTTTTTTCTGGAATATATATGGTGTGGACTGCGTATTTATCAAAGTAATGCGTGTACATTGTCTTATGAAAGTGCAAATTTTGACTTTCGTCAGGAATGGATGTCGTTTGTTATGGACTGTGTATTTGTATGGGTAACGTATTACTAATAATACAGTTTCAATCAGCTTAGTATAACCTTTTTGCCAGGAATGTTTTAATAGTGTGCTTTGAGCAGTTTAAAGTTGTTTGGTACAGACTTGAGACTTAAGGTCGTCTAGTACGAACTGTGTATTTGATTGAGTTTTTAAAATAATAATAATACGGTATAATATATGTAAATGCAAAGGTCGCCTTTAAATAGGGAATGTTTGCTTGTAGGTATTGCATATTTGGCAATTTAAACCCGCTTGTTACAGACTTGAGCCATAAGCCCGTTTACTGACTGAGTTTTGCCTTAGTACTGCTTCACAACATGTATGTCGTTAGTGCATATGTCTATTTTAAGAGAATGCATATCGGTTTGGTACAGAGAGTGTATACTATTATGCATAATAATGTAAAAAAATAATAATACAGTAGTATTTATTTTAGTGCAAATGTTGCATCATTTGTCGGAAATGCATATATTGATCAGCCTTAAGTTGCTCGCTACACATTGGGTCCCATGACAGTTTGATACAGTCTATTTATATATATATATATATATATATATATATATATATATATATAAAACAAACAACAACAACAAAAAACTCAAACAAGATAGAACCGAAGGAAAATGTACGTTGTGCCACCTTAATGCCATTGGAGATGAGTATCATTTAGTGATTATGTTCTTTCTATGAATTATTAAGAATTCAGTACAAACCTAAATATTTTACCATCGTCCAAGTATGTATTAATTTATTGACTTAATTGATTTAATGCTTTAAATTCAAACGACTGATTTGTTAATGTACATTGTTACTATATATTTTATTATTTACTTCAGAATTTATTCATGTATGCAACATAAATATGTTCACTCTCGTATTGCTGCATACATGTATTGTATTGCTTGTATAAATAACAATGGGCTGTATATGTTTAAGTTATATTGAATTAAACTCTGTTTTGTTCTGTACTGTTCTGTTCTATACAGCACTAACTATCGTCCACTGAGCAGTTCCAAGAGTATTGATATAGAGTCTTTAGACCACTAAGTGCAGACTGTGTAGTTGTCAGAGTATTTCAATAGTAACAAACCAGTATTAATAAAAAATGTAAATTGTTTGATATTGTATATAAGGTAGCCTAACCCCGCTTGGTACAGACTGGAGTCCAAAGCCATTTGGTACGGACTATGTATTTGACACTTTTGTATATTGGACAGTCAAAAACCGCTTGGTACAGATTGGAGCTCAAAGCCACTTGGTACGGACTATATATTTGACAATATTGTACATTGGACAGTCAAAAAACCGCTTGGTATAGACTGGAGCTCAAAGCCACTTGGTACGGACTACGTATTTCACAATATTGTATATTGGACAGTCAAAAACCGCTTGGTACAGATTGGAGCTCAAAGCCGCTTGGTACGGACTATGTATTTGACAATACTGTATATTAGACAGTCAAAACCCGCTTGGTACAGATTTGAGCTCAAAGTCACTTGGTACGGACTATGTATTTGACAATGTAATATAATACTAATAATATATTATAAATTGCTAAAAATGAGGTCAAATGTTACCTTTTGACTGAAACGTATGTCCTTTGCTATCGTTTATCAAACAGTATACACTCATGTTGGCACAGACTGGCGTCTGAGAACGTTTGGTACGAAACGTCGGTCTATTACGATTCTTACATTATGAAATAAGCTTATATACGCGTAAAAGGTTGCATATGTGTTAAGGATATACGTCGTTGTGATATCGTGCACATATATTATAAATTGCCTGGATCAGATTTAAACCTAATGCTGTTCATGTTGTTTAATTAATGACTAGTTAAGATAATGAATTTAAACATCTGTAAATGATTGACATAAGTTGCCCGTTATTTGTTTTTGTTCGATGTTATAACGACAATGCAGGTGACAATTCCTATACCATGTCTTGTTCTCTTAAATTCCCTGCGTTAACTTTGAAAAGAACATAAATGATTTATTTTCGTTTCAGCAAAGCGAATAAGAAAATAATAGTTTATGTATCTATTTTGCTTTTTTTTTTATGTGTTGATAAATTATAGGAGAGACTTTTTTAAATATCGAAATTTCAAATTTTAATTTAAGGCGAGATCACTATATTATAAATGCGAGTTTTCTTTCTGCAATATCTGAAATTAAAGTAACCCGTATTTGAACTTGGAAAAGATGCAATGCCCTATTTTGAACAAAAGATGGATTTTTTTATCAAATGTAAATGACTTATCGCTGAAGTGTATGATTTCCCACAGATTCATTTTTTCTGTTATTGAACAATTTATTTTCATAAATGTTATATTCAAAATGGCATAACTAAGAACGATGATAATTTTATTCATCGTCTCAATCGGTTTCCCATATGGGCGACGCCTCCAGAAGAGTATTTAGTAATTTTCGATTTTTGGAGGATAGTGCAGAGACACAGGAGACACTTCTGTAGCGTCCCTGGTTCTTTTACATGCCTTTTGTTAAGCACCAATACATGGGATGTCGATATTTGTTAAAGTCACATCCGAAAGACTGGTGAGTATTTTAGTTGGAGTAGCAGGTGATCGAACCTGCGACCCTTGAGTTCACAGTCCAAGGCCTTAACCACTGGACCACTTATCCACCCATACAGTACTGATGAGGAGTATTCATATGTGCCGCTATGCGGAAAGTCACATGAGAAAATCTCTAGTTTTCTGCATTTTTTATGACGCAACACGGTGATTACACGATCAACATCTATGTTACGTTGTAATGGGTTATTCTGAACTAATCAGATATAGGATTAGCCTTATAGCGTTGCAGACCAACTCGTCATTACAGAACATTTCATGAACAGTCTGAACTATTCCATATCCGTACATAACGATTTTAGTTTGTTTGCAATCACGTCATCAAGGACCTACATGAATCATTATCATTGTTTGTCCAATCTACAATCAAATAAGAGATGAATATATACAAACATATTACACCAGCGACCAAGTATGGTAAAGTTTATGGAGTTATTAAATACAAACCAAAAATTGTTGTTAACATAATAAGCATAATTTTGGACAAAATTTTTTCAAATGCAGATACAATCTGACAAATTACATGTAACAATTCAAATAGAACATATATATGTTAATTAAAAATATCATTATTTATATACTAATACTGCTCAACGAATACTATTTTACAAGATTTTGCAAAATGATTTTGTTTACATCAACACTCACCAATATTGATTTAGAACTAAATATTTTATATTGTAGACATCAGACTGCATGCATTAAAAAGTTTGTATATGATGCTGAAGTCTAAATAAAATTTCTGTTCTGTTCTGTTTCGTACAATATTATATCATCACCAACATTATATGACAAACCTAGAGCGACTACTTACTCTACATTAAACACGCACATATCTTAAGGCACAGTCAGATAGCCCTCCCGATGTCTTCCCGAGGCTCGTAACTGCCCCAAATTGGCAAAATCTTGCGTGTATCGGACGATTCATTCGAGCCCCGTACATTTTTTTTTGGCAACGATGAATCATGGGTATTGAAACATCGCACTTTGTACTTAATCGGAACAGAAACGCGGGATAATCATACGAGCATCGTCCGATAAACGGATTCTTGAGCGAGGCTCGTAGTCATGTCATACAAGTCACGTGTGATTCACGTGCGATTCACGTGGTCTCAACGCCCGCAGTTTGTGCGCGTATAAGGGGCCACTTTATGACTTCACCACTTTGCTCACTGCTTTGCAACACAAAGCTCAAGAACAGACAATTTTGGAAAAGGCTCTTTTAATGATAGCTTTTATTAGTATATAAAAATATTTTTGAAAAGGTCCATTTTGGGCCGACGATTGTCGGATTAATCGTGCGACTGTCACATGAGCATCACACGATGCGAGGGGGTCAACGATGCTTCTCAGGCCCGCTACGCTACGATTTCAATAAAAAAAATTAACTCCAAATTAAAACCATCGCAGCACTCCACGAGGCAAAAACATCAGTACGGACCTCGTAAGAATCGTCCGATACACGCAAGATTTTGCCTATTTTGGGCAGTTACGAGCCAGCCTCGTGAACACATCGGGAGGGCTATCCTGTGAGGTGCGTGCGATAGTAGTGCGATATGTGCGTATGCCGTGCGAGCATCGTGTAACATCACTCGTGTTCCTATGTCCTCGCACGCGTGCCGTGCAGGTATCGTGTGAGTAATGTCCCCTGCTATATATACCCCTTTCTCTGCAGGGCACTGCTAGTTGTACCACAAGAACAAGAAGAGGAAGAACATGGCGCTGATACCCCACGGAGACTGAGGTTGTACGAGCTGAGACTCCGGTTGAGAATCGCACGTGACTTGCACGAACTGCCTACGAGACTAGCTCGAGAATCCAATTATCGTACGATGCCCGTACGATTATCCTGCGTTTCTGTTCTGATTGTAGACCGTTATTTTAAAACTTGGACTCGCACGCACCTCCTTGACAAGGTGACCGCAACAATCGGTAGAAAGTACAACGTGCGATGTTGCCATACCCACGATTCATTGTAGCCAAAATATACCCTACGAGCCCCCTACTCTATCTGACTGAGGCTTTACCAACAACACGACCTAACATTTCTGAATGACACAAAGTCCATGGCTAATTATCCTGCTATCACATCTCCTTTTTAAATCAAGATATATAAGGATACTGAATAAGGCTATTAAAGTCGGATAATGTGATTTTAAATTGTGTATTATTATAAGAGTATATATGAAGACTGTGAAAATAGGAAAATAAATTGGCTGTCAAGTGTAAAATATATGTTACATAATTATGGGTTTATGTATGTTTGGGAGGATCCAACTAGTGGTATTAATAAAAAAAATATTTCAATATTTCGCCAAAGAGTAGTAGATTGTTTTATTCAAAAATGGAATGCAGATCTTATTTCAAATATAGTTCTCAACGTTTTATACAGAAATGTACAATTAACTTTTGAATTCTCAGAAAAAAGTGTAGGCACCTGCCTACAGTGCCTATAGTAAGCTACGCTCCTGAGTTCGCATGGATTTTGTCAATGTCGTCAAGCAATATTTAAGTGGTATATAATCTTTGGATGGGGATTTTGTTTCAAGTTAACAACTCCAATTAGACAAAAAAAGATTTTGTCACGTTTTGGTGGATTTGGCATACCAGACCATTCGGATTTTTATTTAAATCTATTAACGATAATGAGATGCTTTTATCCATTTAATGATTATTTTATTCGACATTTATAGCGTCTTTTCCTGATACACTCCCTTTAAATTCAGAAATTTGCATCGGTTTTATGTAAACAAAAAATCCGAATGATCTGGTATGCCAAACCAACCAAAACGTGACATTATAAATATAAACCAAACGCGGATGTAATACCTGTGCGTATCATAATATCTTATGATACAGTAGGTGTTGTCGTATGTGTGAATGACATAAATATTTAATATAAAATGCGTTCGAAAAAGGAAATTTCATTCTTAATTTCAGTGTCAGTATTGTGTTTAGTAGGCCTATATGTGCATATACAGTTTAAAGCTCGGTCAATAAGGGATTCAATGAAAATGGGTTCTATAGACACGTGTCAACCAAAAAAGGTTGAACTGTCAAACACGTCACGTCCAGTCACGGCACTAGCGAGTTATCCGTGTTCCGGAAACACATGGCTGCGCCATTTAATTCAGCAAATGACAGGTAAGTATTCAAATTTCAGATGTTTCGTAGCTAAAACAATGAATGATTATTGCCGGTTATCATAAAACAAAACGAAAAATGTTGTGACAAACAAAGCAACATCAACATTAAGATGAGTAAGTCTGTCGAGAAATGACAATATATATTGCCGTTTTCACAGTTCAAACTTTTAATATGCAAATTCAATTTTCATTTAAGGTCTCACTTACCAATTACTTCTTCTTAGACGAAGATTATTGCGCCCAAGAAATTAGAGCTCTGTAAATCGGTTGGGCATCATTTTTGTTGAAAATGTTTAAAATGATCATATTACTTTGTACATATGGGAACATTGGATAATTTTCACGATTTCTGCCAATTATGGAAGGCATTGGGAACTGTTGGAAGAAGATATAACAGTTTACAGATGCGTAGTGATACACTGCAACAGACGGACAGAATTGTCAAATAAGGAAGGGTCAACCCCATGTTTTTTCTTGCATATTAAGTTTAACAGAGGACTTTCTATGGAAACAATACACTTTTAGAACCGCTGGTAATGTATCCAGTGTTCCAGAAGTGCATGTCTCTATATGTAGAACAGTGCAGAATTAATTGGTGTGTGAGACGTTATATATACGGAACTTTACAACATGTAAATATATTGTCCAATGGGTCTCGGAAACCATACCAATGGTTACGCAGTGATAACGCTTAAACGACCGGAACAGATGGGCAAAATAGCAATACATGTGAAGAATTTGATTCATAAATTTTGTATAATATTTGCACCGCAGCGGTGGTCTAGGAGAGAGCGTCTGCCGCGCATGCGGAATGTCTTGAGTTCGATCCCCGGCCATGTCGTACCAAAAACTCGAAAAGTGGTACTAGAAGCTTTTTCGCTTGGCGCCCATCATTTAGGGAATAGTTCTAGGTCCGGTGGGCCCGGTGTCAGTATGATGTGACTGGGTGGGGGTATCGCACCACGTGTCTATGGCATGATACTTCAGTCTCAAGTGGTCTAGGTCTGGTCGACCCGGTGTCAGTATAATGTGACTGGGTGGGGTGTCGTACCACATTTCTGTGGCATGTTACTCCAGTATCAAGTGGTCTAGGTCTGGTCGGCACGGTGTCAGCATAATGTGACTGGGTGAGGTGTCGTACCACGTGTCAGTGGCATGATACTTCAGTCTCAAGTGGTCTAGGTCTGGTGGGCCCGGTGTCAGTATGATGTGACTGGGTGGGGTATCGCACCACGTGTCTTTGGCATGATACTTCAGTCTCAAGTGGTCTAGGTCTGGTCGACCCGGTGTCAGTATAATGTGACTGGGTGGGGTGTCGTACCACGTTTCTGTGGCATAATACTCCAGTATCAAGTGGTCTAGGTCTGGTCGGCACGGTGTCAGCATAATGTGACTGGGTGGGGTATCGTACCACGTGTCAGTGGCATGATAATTCAGTCTCAAGTGGTCTAGGTCTGGTCGGCCCGGTGTCAGTAAAATGTGACTGGGTGGGGTATCGTATTACGTGTCTCTGGCATGATACTTCAGTCTCAAATGGTCTATGTCTGGTCGGCCCGGTGTCATTAAAATGTGACTGGGTGGGGTATCGTATCATGTGTCTGCGGCATGATACTTCTGTGTCAGGTGGTCTAGGTCTGGTCGGCCCGGTGTCAGTATAATGTGACTGGGTGGGGTATCGTACCACGTATCCTGCGGCAGGATACTTCAATGTCAAGTAGACAGCTTCACGTTTAACTGGAAAATTGTGAACACCATACAGCAACAACAAAAACATTGTCTAATATTTACTTGCAAAATGATATATTTTAACTATAGGTAGGGTATTTTATTAATAAAGATTTGTTAAGATGTATGGATGTGATAAAGCGATACAATATTGCATCATGTTATGATGTTGGACAAATATTGAACCCATATGAAATATTATAATATAGTTCCCTCAAAGACTGCTTCTGCCTCAGGTTAGTTTCTATCATTTCTGCTGTTATAGGCCCAATTAACTTTTGACCCGAGGCATTGACCTACATACTGATAACAAGAAATTCAATATACAAATAGTCATGGTCAAATTTTGCGCTAAAAATGTAATGGTGTTTGTGAAATTTTTTAAAAAGGACCATGTTTTAAATGTTTTAAATATATTTCATAAAAAATTATATATCCGGAACGATAAAACATTTTGTAGTTCTAACCCACTTGTTAAGAAATAGCAATTTGTTGTTAAATGTGTTTATTTTGCTAATACAAATTTTGTTTCAATGATTGTTTTCAATAGTTACATAGAATATATAAGGAAACGAGGTAACTAACTTTAATTGTAAAAAGGATCAAAATGTTTAATTTGTAAATTATGAAAAAACATAAAATCAGAGAGGATTTAAATTCCAATACATCGTTTGCATAGAAAAGATATTGTTTGTCTTTTTTGTTCATTATTATTGAAAAAGTACATTGATCCTTCTTTGTTCTATATAAAAAATATCGGATTTTCCAGCGTGACTGAAATTGAAAGTTGGGCATCGCAGACATACTTTATTTTAATCATATCATCATGTATAATCCTACATAATAAAGAGGGGATAGAAGAAGAAGAAGAAGATTTGATTTCCTCGTCATAGGTCAATTGAGGCCGAGGCCAACACCAATTAACCGTACAAAGTTTCATATAAATTTATGCATTTGTCACAAATGACCATGATCAAACATAAAACATAATAACAATAGTACAAACATGTGTGTGTTCAATGTCACGCGAATCATCTGTGTAAAGAAACATTTCCTCAAATGATTTTATAAGCTAGACATATTTTATACTTTAAACCTATTCCTTAAACAAATAATAATAATACCTTTTTTTGTCATAAGTTTAAATCTGATTTGCTGTTCAACTTTAAATCAACACACAGTTATGTAACTTTCACAACAGGAGAGTGATGTTAATTTTCAAAATTAAATGTAGTTCTGATATCAAAAGCTTTGAATATATATGTTGCTAAGTTTTTAATTATAGTTTTGTTATCGGATTGTAATAACTCTACGGTCTTGTACATGTTGCGGTTTCTTAGAAAATAAGGTATTAGGTACTGATATCTTATGTTATTATATGCACTGCATTCAAATAAAAAATGAAATTCATCCTCCAAGATATTGCATTTTCTGCATTTTCTGTTTTCTATAAGAGTTTTAATTGTTTGTTTTCCATCGTCCTGTTTCTATTTCTTACATGTGCGCAGATACTCTAAGTCTTGTTAATGCTTTTCTAAATTTTGGAATGTTCACTATTTCTAAATATGACTGAAAAAATAAAAGTAGAAAAAGCCCGGTAAAATGTTTCCCGTGAGGAGTTATTTAATCGTTCATTCAATTTTTGAATATAATTATCTCGTTGTCTTTGTTTGAATGTTGAAAGAAATATATCACCCACTCCTTGTGCTAACCACACATAATAAAATCCTAATTTACATAATGTATCTCTGACAAGCGAGGCCCAATTAGTAATATTTGGTGATTTTTCTATATCTTTTAACATCATTAAGTAAACATGATGAATATATTTTCGATCATTACTGTTCAATACTTTGAACCAGTATTTTATAATTATATATATTCGCTTTGCATAGTAATTTGTTTTACCTAACTCGCTGTGGATAAAGTCATTTTGCGTCGATAATTTTACACCTAATAACAATCTGAAAAATTGTAAATGTACCCGTTCTGTTTGATGTGCTTTAATGAAACCCCAAAATTCAATACAGGAGTTAGATAAGCCTTATAAATGTCATCCATCACATTTGAAAAGTTCTTTGTTCACCTCTCCGAGACTCGTGCTTAATTTATCTCTCAATCTCACCTGATTAAAAGCCGTCCCAGAGTTTATATGAATCACTCTCGAGTCCGCATCCTGGGGTGAATCATTACCAGAGCCGATTGGTCTAGGGTGTCGTTTCTAGATCACTTACCCCTCACAGCTAGGGCCGTAGGTTCGAGTACCACTCGGCCCGGAAACTGTATGACTTGTGAGAAAGTGTGTCAGGACGGTGATTATACTCAGATTCAGTCTGAGGTCTTTCTCCACAAATAAAACTGTATATGACATATATATTTTGAAGTGTGTTGAAAGGTTGTGGCGTTTAATCCCATTAAAAAATTTGCCGTCACTTGGGTTACATTATTAAGTTAACTAATTATACACACTTTTAAAGGAATTATAACAGGATTTTTTTAAAACAATAAAATTGGCTATAACTTATTGACCCCGTATAATTGCAAAATGGATATCTATTTAAACACGTCACAATGATATATTGATATTGAAAATGGGTTCCGTTCCCAGGTTAGACTAAAATAGATTTCTCACTTAAAACTGCAACATGTTATGTAACGTATCAAGTGAGTCACGTGATTTCATTTTGATTTCAGTTTGGTCCGTCATAATATTTATTAACACGTTGTTTCATCTTAGAAAAAGTCGGAATGACGATATGAAGCAATATTTAAGTGCTGTCTATCTTTAAAATGGGGATATCGTTTCAAGCTTACCATTCCGATTGAAATATGAATTTAGACACGTTTCGGTGGATTATTTTTTCTCATTTATGGTAATGATATACTGGTTATTTTTAAAACTTTTAAAGCGTTTTTTTTCTCCTGATATATTCCCTTTAAACAACAATTCATGACTTAAATAAATAAATTCATTTTTTTTATTTACAGTGTACCCATTATAATAAAGGTGTCGCCTCCACACAACCAGTTTATTTCGACGCACTTCGTTTGTCCTCAGTAAACCATGTAGTTCATTTTTAAAAACATTTTATTTCGTTCCTGTCTGTTGCCAGATCAATACATTAATGGTCCGTATGCGTAGTTTTGCTCTTGAGAATAACGTGTTACGGTGCACTTACCATGCACAAAAAACGTTTGTAAAAACAGTAATGGACATGCAATACCAATATGCATGATTTTCAGGGACGGATCCAGTAATTCAGTTTCGGAGGAAAGGGATGGGGGTGGGGGTGGAGGAGGGGGGACAATGGGTACGCAACACAAAATCTGAGCGGGCACACATACAGCAGAAATATAATGGATTTTAATCAAATATGTGAGTTTAGAGGGGGTGTACGCCGGGTTATTTAAATAGTAGACACACCATTGATTTTAGCAATATAACATAACAAGAGCTGTCAGAGAAGATATTGTTAATACAAACTTCACAGGTAAAGCATTATCCAAGGAGACCATATATTTTTACTTTTCTTGTATTTTTCATCATATTTTCCTATTTTCCCTTTCTATTTCTCAACGTATTCCACATCAAAATGCTTTGATTGTATTCTTCAGGATTACAGGGTGGTTTTGTACATTATTCATACAGTCCATTTCCATCCTAAAATGAAAAATGCAAATATTATATTATATGGAGATAATTATTTGTGAATAACCAAGACATACATGTACAGACTAGACTACGGCGAGCGCGCATAGCTATAATGCAAACCATAGACACAATATCAAGGCCTCTGCCAAACCAATAAATTTGGTGTTGACCATGACTTATATACTATGGATTAACATGCAACACATCTGAACTGGACGGACAATTAACATACATGAACTGATAGCTTTATATGAGTAGGATCGAGTTATGGATTCATGACTACTCACATGCTATATAAAGGACATATATATATATATATATATTATATATACACACACATGCATACATATCCATATACACATTACCCTCACTTTCATATCTTCATATACATACATACACATATTAAGAGCACCAACACATACAAAGTACTCATGCATACACAACCTATATTCCCATACATATATACAGTACACATCCTCTCATACATTCATACATATATACACTCACACACACGCATTTGCATGCACACACACATACACATCCACATATTTGAAGTATTTGAAATTAAGTAAAATAATACTATCTCAGGTTAATAATAAAGCAATACAGAGCAAGAATTTAAATCAGAGGATAAGTCAGTAAATCATCTAAAGCATGTTAAAGTTAGGATAAAGTGCAGATAAACAGTTGACTAAGGCAGTGCAATACAAAAAACCGATGTCATTATTTATATTAAACAATATAAACATATCTGTTTCACTGTCTTCCTGTGGAGCAAGCGCCTGAAAATTTGTGAACATTTGTGAAATGTCTGGATATCTGTTAAAAAAGTTAAATAAATGGAGTTTATCAGGAAAAACGCTTTCAATGTCTTAAAAAAATAAATTAATTTCAAAATGAATAAAAATCATTTCATTTTCATTAACAAATAAAAGACGATTTATTTGATATGCCAAATCCACCAAAACTTGACGAAATTGATGTTTAAATTGGAGTGGTAAAGTTGAAACGAAATTCCCATTCTTAAAATAGTCAGACTTAATAAAATACTGCTTGACGTCATTCGGACTCTTCCCAAGATTACAACAATTTTTATTACGTGTAAACCTGTATCAATGGCGGATCTACTCTTTAAAATAACGGCGCATTCCCCCGCCCCGCCTATAAACTTCTATATTTTATTGAAATTCACTATATTTCTACTGAAGAACATGTGTGCCTGTTCAGATTTTGTGTTGCACCCCCCTCCCTAAAAAACTGAAATCATGGGTCCGCTCCTGTGTATAACAGATCAAATTGAAATGAAAATGAAATCACGTGACTCATTTAATACGTCGCAAAATATGTTGCACTCTATTTTAGTCTAAACTAAGCGCGTAGCCCAAGTTAGGAAATCCCTTTTAAATACAAATTTATTATTCTGGCATGTTTAATTAGATATCCTTTTGGCAATACGGTGTCAGTGAGTAAATATAGGTATGATATGTTGGACAAATATATTTTAGCAAATTTAAAAAGTTTGAATAATCCTGATAAATTTCCTGTAATATAATGGTCCATATGGAGTTTCTTTTTCACTATCTCTTTTTATGTGAGGGAGTCTTCCTTGGCCGAATGATCTAAGGCGCCGTCTCTAGATCAATAACATCTCACTTATAAGGTCGTAGGCTCCAAACAGGTTCTACTCAGATTCTTTCCAGGTCTTCCTTCACTTGTACTACTGGATATACCATATATAACCTGAAATGTGTTAAATATGCCGTTAAACCGCATTAAAAAAAATTATGTGACGACGGAAGACAATGAAGTTTACGTTTTTTGTAAGGTCACCCCTGTTTTCTCTCCTTGTGTACGTGTGTCCATCTTTATTATCATTAGTAAATGTATTTTTTGTATTTATGCCGTTGCATTCTTTAGTTGTCTCTTGTTGGAATAGATCATATCCTTACTTACTGAAAATAATTGTTATATATACAATATTTAGTATTTAACCTCATTTAACAACCAATAAAATCACTTTAATTTTTAAAATTTTGTCGCTCTTATTTGTTAAAACAGCCTACAAAATAATTTAATTATTAAGAAGTTCGTCATCACTGCGCATGCCTGAATGACTCTGCACAGACTCCGCACTTTTCCAATTCTGAACGAGTCTTGTACAAACTACAGAGCACCCACGAGCTATTCTTATAACGGCCTTAGCAACGAATGGGCTCTCATACATCAATCATCTATGCTTTCATCGTAGCTCTGCCCAGAGTTACATAAACTATCAGTTAAATGACGTTTAACACTAAGCCAGTTAGTTTTCATTAAGAAAAAAATTAACAATTAAGAAACCCCGTCCACAGCTTGACCACGACGACACCAGCAGGGCTATGCCAACACTGCAGAGCTTGACCACGACGACATAAGCAGGACTATGCCAACACTGCACAGCTTGACCACGACGACATAAGCAGGACTATGCCAACACTGCAGAGCTTGACCACGACGACATAAGCAGGACTATGCCAACACTGCACAGCTTGACCACGACGACATAAGCAGGGCTATGCCAACACTGCACAGCTTGACCACGAGACATAAGCAGGACTATGCCTTTGATAGCTTGACCACGACAACATAAGCAGGGCTATGCCTTTGATAGCTTGATCACGACGACATAAGCAGGGCTATGCCTTTGGCATAGAGCCCGGCTAATAATTATATCAGTATACTATACATGTAAAATGTCTTTCATTGAAGGTATTGGAACATCGAGCGTATTCTGTGACGAGTCTTTACTACGCAATGGATTCCCACTTGAATGCACAAAAGAACGACATAGAGTAGCAGTTGAGAAGACACATTATATGGAGCAAGAAGAATATGACAAAGCCGTTCTTCTTATCCGAAACCCATACGAGGCGCTGTTGTCGTATTACAATTACCAGAATAGCGATTCGGAGGCGCACACCGGTCTTCCCAAGAATGCACATTTAAATTCGAACTCATCAGGTAACAGCCATTGATATTTTTTTATATTACATTTGATAAAAAGACAAAGATTGATGCAAGGCATAAATGGGGCCGCAAGTTTGTTTTAAAGAAACAACAATGAGTTTGCTATGTACTAGCAACATTGTCAGGTAAAAAGCATGTCTATCACATCTTTCAGTCTCATTTTTCGGTAAAATCACATTCCTGTGACATTGACATTAACTACATTCATTACCGCAAAAATACGTCTCAGTCTATTAGATGCTCCATGCAAAGTTTGACCAGATAGATCTATATATTGGTGTCAATTCATATGTATATCCTGAGCATTGCGTGAAGATAAAGTACACAAGTTTATCAAATGAAGAAAAAGACAAAATAATAGATGCTCCATTTTCACTGTGAACACCATCTAAATCCCTTAATGTGAATCAAATAACAAATACCTTTGTACTCGTATTGATAAACAATTCAGTGTGACCCCATTTAACGTAAGCAGTTGATATGATGACAAAACACTGGCCTGCGATATTGCTTCTTAAAACCAAACCTAACCAAAATCGACATTTACTGGTCCTTTAACATTCCAATAATACGAAGCTAACACTGGATTGATGTTGTAATAATTTCCACGAAACGTTGTAGTTCTGGGCATATCGATATGGGCCAAATAATGTACGAATCCAATGGAATTGACCGTTTCAGACATTAAAGTGTTCCTATAATAATAAAATGCTGTCTACATTGAATGGCAAAATATCTGCTATGTCTGCTATATCGATATTTCCAAGCTGGAAAAAGGCAAGCAACGCAATTAACGACACATTTGTACATTGCAATCCATTAAAAGGTGCAATGTTTCACATCCTTGGTGGAAATGGCCTAAAAATTTCCATACCATTTCGCGCGTCTTCCTGCTAGCGTGTGTTGAAGAACCCGTATACAAAAAATGTAAACATCACGTGACAAGATTATCACATTTGACTGGCTGATTGGCTGTGTGTTGTGAAACCAATATGCATAAATAAAAACATTACGTGACGAGGTCAGCACCTTTGATTTGTTGCTTCAAATTTCATACAACTAAAAATACAAACTATACAGTAAAAGTACTTGGAAATTTTCCACCAAATTCATAATACTACATTTTGTAAATGCCTCTCCAATGCGGTTACGCAACCCTATCCTCAAATTCTAGAAGCATTTTACTGGGCCCCGCCGTATGGCGGCGTCCAACAATCGACCTGATTCCGTGATTAATTGATTATTATATCTATTAGACAAGTCTGCAACTAACAGGCAGGCACATTATCAAACATAATCTAGTCTGGCCTTGTCATGTCCTAAGCATTCCTACCATCCATTCTGCATCTATACTGGTAATGACAATACCTAAGTATTCCTACCATACATTCTGCATATATACTGGCAATGACAATTCCTAAGTACATTAGAACTTCGTTGGCTCGAACACGGATGGCTGGAACACCACACATGGCTCGAACCACTTATCTGGTCCCGGCCGAAATACTATTTAAATTCTATTATTCTACCTCCGATGGCTAGAACACCGGGTCGAACTAGAAATTAGGTCCAGACAACATATTTACCTGTATTTTGACACTCTTCGTTCGAACTATTTTGTTCAGTACCGTCGGTATCGATCCATCGACGTTCTACTGTATTAATCTTTATATACTTGGAATAAGTTCTATCATTCCGATACAACTCAGGAATTTAATATATGATTTGCACTTGCTATCGAAGATCTAATATAATGTTTTCAACCATTTACAAGAGTTATGCACTTTTTTTCAACACAGGAACAAAACTAGTCTTTACATATACTTTGGTGATGTAACTTTACATAACAAATATATATACTTTTCAGAAATAGTTGTAAGTGAAAATTGCAGCGTGTCCCTTTAAAGTATTTAGTAAGCTAATGAATGTGATTAGTTGATATATTACGCAGCAGTTTTGCAAATCTCTTTGCTTTGATTAGTAATACCGCAATTATCTAAAGCTTTATATTCCTTCTAGTGTTTCATGTTTAATAAAGTAAACACTAAAACATTCACTAAATATTTCTTACAGATTATGTCATGTTAGTACGCTATTGAAACACGCGATATGTTTTAAAAGAGATATTTAACAATACAATGTGCAAAATCATTCATATCAATATCAAGACTTTCCTGACTGCAGTAAAGTATAAGGTTAATGTTGGTGGTAATGGTTGACTCTACCTGTAAACAAGTCAATGATGTTATTGTAGAGATTTGCATTTTGAGCTAGTTAGTCACATACGGATGTTGTCATGATCATTAGAAAAAGTGACTTACGAAAGGTGATTATACAGTAGAAATTCGTTGGCCCGAATACGGATGGCTAGAACACCATATATAGCTCGAACCACTTATCTAGTCCCGCCCGAAATCCTATTACGATGTATATGCATGTACATATTTGGTATGATGTTAAACAATGCTTGGCTCGAACAACCCTTAGCTCGAACTATTGTGTCCAGTCCCGTCGGGTTCGAGTCATCGAAGTTCTACTATATTCCTATCATACATTCTGCATATATACTGGTATTGGCAATTCTTAAGTATTCCTACCATACATACTGCATATAAACTGGCAATGACAATTCCTAAGTATTCCTACCATACACTCTGCATGTATACTGGTAATGACAATTCCTAAGTATTCCTACCATACATTCTGCATATAAACTGGCAATGACAATACCTAAGTATTCCTACCATAATTCTGCATATATACTTGTAATGACAATTCCTAAGTATCAGCCCCGGGGTAATGGTAATGTGTAATTGTAATACATTGTAATCATTCATTACATTACTTCAATGTTATGGCATGTAATGTTAGTGATAAAACAACATTTATATACAAATAGTACGAGATTATATAAAGAAGGAAAGGCAACTGATAACGCTCGTGTATTCACACAAAATCTCGCAATATCTCAATTATTTTAACTTCTATTCATCTCAGAAATATAAATCAATATTCTTCTTACATTGCAGAATGAAATTCTCATCAAAACAATATAATACAGCAATTTGTGTTTAAAAATGTTGAAGTACAAATTGTTGATTACATTATTTGTATACTGCAGCTAAAATAACAACAATTTACAAGAAATTTTACTTCAAATCTCAATATCTTAAATTCAAGATCATTTTCTTTTGGTGATCAAAACATTTTAAAACATCTAAGATTACATACAAATTGCATTTTATGTACAAGAAACCAGTTGCCTGTAAATTATGAACGGTTAATTTACCAAATAATTAATCCTTCGTGTGCTATTTTATCAACATTTAGTCTGGAGATGCAAGTATCCCATCCGTCTATATAAGTCCTTGCAAATAGAAATGTCACTTGAATGTGTAATGGACACTATTTAATTACAACTAATTGTAATTGTAACGATTACTTGGAAAATATGCATGTAATGTCCATTAGCTTTCAATTACATTATAATATATTTGCCCTTTCTTCCTTTCAAATTCACCCTTCATCCTCAATTAAAAAGACGGTTTCTGTAGTTTTTCATGCGCACCAACTCTACGCACAAAGAGAAGCAACTCTATTGAGTTGTCCCAATGTTTTGACAGCGCGGTTTTGATAAAAGAAAAGACAACGAAGGACGCAATAGGGCGGTTTACAATAAAGACAGGTATTAAAGATAAAACGTATGATCAGTATCAGTCGACTTCAGAGTTTTATTTCATCCGTCAGACCAGTCAATGTTCCTATTTTGGATGGCATCCTCATTGACGAATACGCCTGAAAAAGGGTCTAGTTTTATGTTTAGTATGTAAAATACGCATACCGGTATACAGTTATTGTTTAACCTGAACATGGATTAGTGCTGAACTCTAACAAGGATGTAGCCTCTAATAGGCACTGCTACATTTTTTCTGAGAAATCGAAAAAATGAAAATGCCAAAAATGCCATAAAAATCGGACCCAAGGGCATAGTGGGGTGGGGGGGGGGGACCTATGAACACCTTTTGTATGACAATAGTAACCACTTGAAACCATAAGATAAAAGGCTGCTTCTTTTTTTCCATTTATTAAAGTGAACAAACCATAAAACATTACATTTATTATCAATATATTTGATAATAAAACAGTGAACTCAAGGTTAATATTTTAGGATAACCAGACTCCTAAAAACATAAGCAATTATACGCCAAAATGCATCTACGACAGTCTAGCTGAAAAAAATCATGCATGCCCCCGGATCTCCCTACACATTATTCTCAGCAAAGCTACATCCCTGTCTAAATCTCTTTACAAACATGTTCATTTAGTATAAAATCGTTAATTTTGCAATTGATTTATTTAACGATTACACACTTTAAAGGAAGCATATAAAACACGCCATGTATGTCTTAAAATATAAAATTATTATTAAAATGAATCAAAAGCATCTCATTATCATAAATCAATAAAATCTGAAAGGTTTGGTATTTAAAATACACAAAAATGTGACACAATCGATATCTCAATTGAAATGGTAAACTTGAAACAAAAACCATATTCTAAAAATAGACAACACTTAACATTGCATGACGACATTTGCATCTTCACTCTTTCTCAGATGTAACAATTTTTATTACGTGTAAACAGTTAAATTCAACCCTGATATTACCATCTCATGGATAGTTATTATTTCCATTATCTATGTATTAGTTTTAATTAAATACAAGATGAAAACAATCTTAACGCCAAATTCAAAGATGCGTATTTTGTTAAGGAGGTAGTTTAGTTTAATAATATTGTATTGCATACATTATATACAATTAGATCTACATGATTAATAACAATACAATTATATTTTTATATATAGTGCAAATGGGTTGGGCTACAAGTTTTAACAACATTAGCAACAGCCCTCCCCAATGAGAATGTACATATTCTCTGATAGTTTACATTATTTTTATATTTTTTTTTATCGCAGACATTTTGCAAAAGAAAAAAATATATACATAAGTAGAGAAAATAAGATCTATTAATAAGATAACATTTATAAATATAAATTCTGATTTAAAATGAGAAAGGATAATCCTAACTGACCAAGATGAACTCCTATCCTGCCGAACCCCGGGACACATAGGAGGTAGTAACACACCTATGTACAGTAACTTGTATTTTTCATTTCTGAGGTTGCATATTACTTTAAAAGAAGAATAACAAACGAAGTATTAAACAATCAACATTAAAACTTAATTCTGGGAAGTTTTATTAAATTTTATTCCGGCATAGAAAAAAATGGCACAAACTAAAAAAATCGTCTTTAATTCTTCGTTTGAAATTCATTTTATTGGATATCATCAGATTGTAGTTTCTTCAATAGCTTATTCCTAAATTATGAAAGACGTTTCAGAATTAGAACAACTAAATGAAATGATTAATTCTTAACGATTTTAAAATACAGGGTGTCCGAAAAGAAAGGTAACACTTTCTCACTTTCAGAACTTTGCTTTAATGTTAAAGAATTTGCATCAAAATACGCACACAAATAAAAGAAAGATATAAGTTTTTTCTGTAAAAAGTGAAGTAAATATGTCCAACAACATCATTTTTACAATATTTTTAGTACAAAGTACCTTTTGTGTCAAATAGCGTCACGTCAATAATTAATGACGTTCTCAAGATGATGGCCGTTCAACACTTTTCCCTGTTGTACTCGCACTATGAAATTGTTTATAACATTTCCACACATTTCTTCACTGATTTTCTTCACTTCCCGTTTGATGTTTTTCAACAGCATATCCGTGTCCACTGGCTTTGATCTTTAAACAGCCGAGTTCAGGTAGCCCCAGATATTTAAACTTTCGCTGAACGTCCGTTACAGATTTAATTTCATAATAATGCTTGACGATAAAAATACGTTGTTCCGACGTCAATCTCGCCATCTTGAAAACAACGAGTATAGTTGATGACGTCATGACGCCGAGACGTCATTTCTTTTGGCGCGTTATTGTTGCAAGTAATAAAAACTTACATTTAAGACCTTTAAATTGGTATAAAAATGATTAAAATAGCCCAAGATTAGGCAAAGTTAAGCAAACTTTAAAGTGTTACCTTTCTTATCGGACACCCGGTACTATAATTAATTTGAAAGATTTCATTGATTAAATATAAATATTTAATACAAAATACATGTTGAATAATTAGCATGGTACAGCTAATTCACGCCTGGTGACCTCACAAACTATCACGTAAATGTGACGCAATAAAATTCGGTGATGGTCCGTTTTTTTTGTGTGTTTTTTTATTTTGTTTTGCGACTTTGCAAGAACGTCTTTACACAATCTATCTCATAATAAGTACAAACAAATATTTGCTCACAGTGTTTTTGTGTATTTTTGTGTTCTTCGTTTTTTTATTCGTATTGTTCAACTTTCAATTGTGTTTTTGCCGGGACCGACTAGCTCAGTCGTCTGACTATCAAACCAGGGGTCGTCAGTTCGAATCCCCGCCCGGCATCAGTCTCCGTGATGCTTGATATCTCATTAACATTCGTCTCTCACCGCTGATTCAAGTGGGGGGAAGTTATCAGTTACTAACGGGGATAGGGTGTGCTCGAATACTGGTTAACCTTTCAGGATCCCAGGAAACAGTGGTTATGTTTACTTATCGTCTGTTAGCCATCAGTGGCTAAAAATGACGCTAATATTCAATAAATCAATCAATCAATCAGTCTATTGTGTTTGATATTTTTATTTTCATGTTCTTAATTTTTATTCTTATTGTTTAATTAATGTGTGTGTGTGTGTGTGTGTGTGTGTGTGTGTGTGTGTGTTAATTTTATATGTTTGTTGTAAAACAAATATGTAGATTTATATATATATATTATCTTTATTCCAGTCTCATCAATATATAATGCACTTATAATAACATTTATATCATACAATATATGTACATAGCCATTCAAATATATGAATAACAAGAGACTATCATACAATGTAAATGACAATTAACTATTCACATAAGAAGACTATGTGTAATGCTGCAAATCGATTTATTAAAGGTATTTTAAAATAAACCAAATACTAAAACTCTGAAAATGAAAAAAGAGCACTATTGGGCAATATAAAGATATCTCAAAGTATCTATGTTCTTAGTTTAACATTAAGAATGTTAAATGAATAACATACATATAACATTTAACTCCACATGTGTACAAATTAACAACAAATGTTAGGTACGAACAAGAAAAAAATGTACATTTTAGCAGCGTTTAGCTAGCCATAATGGGATGCTTAATGAATGGCATATACTCGTATAAGGTATTTTCATTATTATCTTCATAATTTTATTTGGCTTGTATATGTATTTATATTTGACATAAATCATATTTGACATATATCTATAATTGACTGGCATTTATATTCGACATTTTCTTTCCAAGCTTGGATTCAGCATATAACCAAAGGAGTGAATGTCTGGGTCATCTTCAATAAGAAATGGTTGGAATTTCCAGGACCAGTTCATATTGTCAAGTATGAAAATCTAAAATCGAATTTGTTGAAAGAACTCCGTGACCTGGCATCATTTCTTGGTATCAACGTTACAACGTTCGACATGCAATGTACTGTGCAGTTACAAGAGGGCAAGTTTCATAGAAAGATGGGATCTGTAGAACGGGAGAACCTGATTAAAAGACTCTACAATGACACGATGAAAGCAAAGATAGATCAAGCAGTCAAAGATATGGATAATTACATGAAAACGAATTTTGAACTTCAAATTAACTAACATCGAGTCTATACCAGTCCACGACATCTCCCGATTCGGATATGAAAGAGCAACGAAAGAGCAGACAAAAACATGATTATCAGCATAGAGGATAATTCTTCTTGTAAATAAATAAAACAAACCAATAATTTCTTTTGTTTTTATATTTTTTAACCAATTTCAAATGTTTTTTGTTACATTTATTATGTTTGTCGCACAAATAATTTTCTGTTAACTCTTGTTTTATAAGTATCTTAAACTTGTAAAATATTTAGCTGCACCAATATTAAATTCGTGTCTACGCCCTTGCATTATCCCTTAATGAAAAAAAGGAAAAATAATTTTAAGATATTTATAGTTTTTACCTTTACAGTAATATGATATAGGTCTATCTGTGTTTTGATTAACGGAGTTATTATAGTAAAACTAAGCTTTATGTAGCAAAGAATAGTTAATATTAATTAAAATAAACAAATCTTTTCTATACGAAAGGTGTAAACACACCGTTGATTTTGTTCTTTATTCTTTAGTAAATAATGAAACGCTGAAGGCTTGTCATTCATAGAAAGACCCAAATTAAAGAAGTGAAACTTACATTTAACTGTTTGTCAACCTCTGCACTATCAAAATATGATGAGAAAAGTAGGGGTCATGTGTCATATAAGAGATTTGTTTTCTGCTCAGTGTGTACACTGCTGACAAAGTGAAAGTAGACTTCCGAAATAATGTATTCATACCCATATTTCCAAACATCAATTTATTTTTATAAATTCACAATTCAAACATGACAATGCTATCATAATGTTCAAAATACACCAATGATGGCATTCAAATACAAAAAAGAGCATTAAAATAAGGAAAATACATTTTTGAAGAAGAAGAAACGATGATTATTTATAACCGTTATTATGCGACTACCCCACTTCCTTTTTGCAATAGTGGTACAAAGCCACAAAACTCGTTGTAACGCTGATAAATCTGATGAACATGTACCCATGTGTCCATAAACAAATCGAATAATTTTGTATTTCAACCAATTTTCATGGCTGGAAGTATGTTTTGATATATCTTAACAATGCACAGGTATATGTTGTTTAGACAGCTATCACCAAGATCGCAACAACATAATATGTTAAAAGTTAAGTTATGGGCTTAGCAAGTACATCAAATATCATTAACATGACATTATAAGAATATTAAGACATACCTTTTGAATAGTCTCCTTTTCATAAATTGGATCAAGTACATTTGATTTGTATTATAATTAACTTACTAATTTGCATTGTATATATTGCCAGGAAATACACTTGACCTATCGGTCGTTCAAAATATTTTGACCTTAGTGATCAGCGTGATTCTTATATTTTGCTATGTTGATTTCTTAAAATAATTGATTCACTGTCACAACACTTGTTCTCACTAATGTATCTGTTTTTCCTTGGTTTGCTGTAAGAAAAATCACAGCGAATTCTCCAATTGTGAAATTTCTGCATTCTTGTTCCAATTTAGTCATCAAGATATTAGACAAAATGTGTTTTACATATTTTAGTAAGATCAATGAACTGTTTTCAATATTAGGGCAAAAGAACCATATATGATGGAAAAGCTTGCTATACTATTTCGATTTCTGGTGCCGAGTCATTTATACAAAAAAAATTATACAAAAAAAAATCTCGATTAATAAAGTCAATTCTCAAAAAAAAAAAGTTCTCATTTTATATAACGGAATGACCAGTATAACTGACCAATCAACGTGATTAATACATAATTTCCAATATTCAATACCATATTTGGGAAGTTACACAACACAGCTAAAAATAAATATACATATATCTTGTAAAAGTGGTCAATATACACATTACCACATTTTTGGTAATTTTTTTTCACAGCAGGAATGTAAACCCACATAAAAATGCACAAAAACTGTTAGGTTGACCACGTTGGTTTTTTTAAAAGAGGGTGTTACTGCACCATCAGATTTTTTGAAAAAAGAAGTCTTCAAATGCGCATAAATACATGCATATGTTGAAATCCTATAAAAGTCACTTCTTTAACACCAGTGATGTCTTATTGCATTATATGCTATACCAATTTTTGCTCTACTCATCTGCAGCAAGAAATTCCAACTACTATGAACCATTTTGAACATATTTCAAAGCAAAATTACACAGGCCTTGTTTTTAAGCGTAAAAATCATGTTACCGTGGGAAAAAGGGGCGTAACTATGTAAAGAGACGAGTTCTTTATGTTTTTAATTTCTGTTTTGCAATCATTAAAATATTCAATATTAACAAATTCCAATATACATTTCTATATTGATGATCTTCAACATATATTTGTTTACAAACTCACTTTGAAGCGAAACTATATTATCGTAATTAAACTAAATTATAATAATAAAAGAATGACTACAAAAATGCTTATGAATATCATTTTGACATTATTTTCATTCGCAAGTATTAATTCAACATTTTCTCTTGCAAACTTTCTTTAACTGGGTAGTAGAGTCCTTTAAATTCTGTAAATCAAGTCAATTGATTTAAACCCGGTTAAATACAATAACAAACCAGAACAAATTATCATCTATAAACTGGAAATGATGTGTCCTTAGACAGCACATGCACCCCCCACACTTCCCACGGTGTTAGTTAATTTCCCCAATACATATAATTAACAATAGTAAATGGAGGTGTAGGGAGTGGTGAGGAGAGGAGTAATAAAGTGGCTATGGGACAGAGTATTTCTGTTGTCATTCATATGTAAAGTTATATGATCATATCATTTGTTTACCAAACTAAATCCGTTCACTTCAGTGTAACCAGTACTTAACTACAATGCAAACTAAAAAAGAAATTAAAAGTTTACAGAGCTGATAGGTACATTACAGTTCTTTGTGAATATATGTATTGCTCCCATTGACATTTAGTTCATCAATCCCTAATTGTTCCGAGTCGCTGGTTGTACAGAGTGACCAGTGGTCTAAACCATCACTTCTATTAGCAAGCTGAGAAACTCTGAAAACACAAATGGATGTGCTTCTTTTTCTGAATATAGTTGGTCCTTCTTCTGATTTTCAATTGTTAATATGCAAGTCATCTTTTTAATGTACAAAGCTGTCAGGAAGAATAATGAAATTGCTTGTGCCACAACATCTCCGCCACTAAGTTTATACATGACTTTTCCATAATTTAGATGTTTGGCACATTCTCAATTTCATTCAACAATTTCTCAAGCTGCATTGTCATAGGCTGTCTTCAGATGTTCGCGACTATTCTAAAGTTGAGTATAATTCCATGCACTCATCCAAAACTGTATTCGCATCATGTCCGGCTTGTCATCTGACAGGGTTATGTACTGCCATTCAACTCATACACTTCAACCTTGTTGGTCCCTTTCCATCACAGGCAAATACTGTTTGCAAACAGTAGATTGGTACATCACGCTTTGTGCCATCTGCTAAATTAAAAAAAACCTCGAACATATCATCAAATTTGTGGTAAAATTATCAGTTTTTTACTTTTATAGTCTGTACTTGGATAAAGAAGCAAAACAAATTACAAGGTTTTAAAAAAAAATCGCTGCTATTGTTATTGGTTAATAGCGAGCGAATACGAGCGAATGCGCGGCTAAACCGTGATTCGCGAGTATGTGAGCTATTGTGGTATCACGTAAGATTAAAGAAAAAATATATATTTACAAACATATACTAACGTTGAAAACCTGAAATGACCCTCTGTTTTCAAGCGTAATTTGGAACACGCGGCTACGAAGGTTGTTTTTGATTTAATTACATAAAATATAGGAATTCTTACGAAAATCCGGGTTTACAAAATCTCTTTTTTATCATGAATCATGAATAGTTATCTCAAATCTCTGATAATAATTACGTACAAAATATAATATATTTAAAAACACTTAAAATATACACAAAAACGTACATTGTAATAATTTATTTATTTCGCATATAGGGAAATTTACTGGACTACGTAGTTAAATAGAACGTTAGAGGGTATTTCACTCAATATTCTGCAGGTTATTATTGCTTTAGTCACCACTTTTTCCCATGAAATTGAACATAATGTAAATCTAAATCTAAAACAATAAATTTAAGTAAAACTACAAGTTGCAAAATGATTCGTCTTCTTTCTATTTTTTCTTTCTTTCTTTTAGCTTTCAAAACAAGAATAATGAGATATCTATTTATGTAGATGTATGTGTTAAATCAATTTGAGTAAAACAAATGAATAATTTGAGTCTCATTCAATTCATGAATACTGCAACAATAAATTCGTTGTAAAAATTGTACAGGGTGATGGAAATTGTTTTTTTTTCTCTGTCTCAGTTATATACACACAGTGGAGATTTTTCCCTAGCAAGGCAGCACAGACATGCAATCTGCAGCAATATATATCTTAACTGAGAATAGTTTGCCAATAACCAAAAGATCCTATTGGACCTTAATGTCGAAAGTGAGTGGATGGGCCACAGCTTGAGAAATTGGGGCGGCATCACTTCTGTACAACTGCAAAATTAAAGTCTAGCTAAAAGGTGCAAGAGAAACATTTACCCTTTGTAAATATGAACCTCCACAAACGAGATAAACCAATCAACCAAAAGCTTAACTGAACGAAAAAAATCGGCCTCAAGCTCTTATTAAAACGGTTATGCATCTAATATTCACTTGGAATCAATAAACACACACACAATTATTTTAATTACCAGGTACCACGTTAGTAGTATAAAAACATATTCGTAATTTCTTTTCTTTTCTTATTCATTCACAGCATGCATCACCATATAATTATTGGAACAGATTCGAGAGGGAGGTATCTGCATCAATACATTAACAAATTTCATCCATTTCCTGATCACTATAATGTATCTTTGATTGTCATTCCTTGTGGAAAAAATATTACAGGTCTATCATGCTGTTCAAAATAAATTGGCTTTTTATCCTGCTGAGTAAACAGTCAATTTGATAACAGCTGGACTTTGTAATTTGACAGAAAAAAGTGACCTGCCAAAATGGAACATACATTACATATAATTCAACAAATAAAGTCTAAACATTTATAACAGAATTAAACGAAATTTTCAGGAAACTGAGACATGACACAACACATTTTCTTGCAATAGTTCCAAGTGTCTCTATTAAAAAATATTCATCTTTACAAATTCTTAAAAACAGACTTACAGAAACAGACTTAACAACTGTGGAAATACAACAACAACAGAACATTTTAGAAAAAAGACATTGTGACTATAAATCAAGAAATATGTAAAATAAATACAGAGCTCCATATGGACAAAATGAAAACATCGGTTAAAAAAAGAGGAAAACATGGTCAAAATATTAAAACAACAGCAAATTTTGCTACTCCAACATGTATGATTGAGTACATGCAAAACAAGAGTTGAAAACAAAGTGGTATAACATTATATGTTGCACAATTGTTTCAAAAATTGAAAATCATAAAATTGCACTTACAAACTCGGACCATGAAGACAACGATAATATGCCTGCTGACACAAACGGCGTGATAATTGTGTTTACCGGTATCAATAACTTTGTGACGTGATGCATATGTCAATGACAGACTTGTATTGTTAACTTAAGTGGGTGATATGATAATCGCTAGCCTTTCAACTAACAGTATAATATATGTTTAAAACCATAGTATAAGTTACTTAAATGTACGCATTTGTATAACATATTGCACATTTACAGAGGATGTTTGCTCTTTAGATCCGACAACTCCTGTTATGTGCAGGAATTCTTATGTCAAACTGCCCATTTACGCCTTATTAATAAGGTTAGCATATAAACATTAATTTAATAACCAAGCATTATCTGACTGTTTTAATTACATACAACGCTTTTTTTATGATACGCCAACACGAACACACATGAACAATATACCCACTGTAAGAGCATGATGTTTTGAGCCTCATTTGTAAACCGAGAACTGCCAGCAATGTAAATATTATTCTTAAGTGTAACCCTAGTAATTATTTTAACTTTTCCCTTGATTTTTATTCTCTCTCTTTTTTTTTACTAACCAACAACTGATGGAAAATTGTGTTTGACATTTACGTATTCGCTCGCCATTTACAAGATTTTAAAATTTTCAACTGATAAAAAAAAAGAATGTTATACTATTTTACACACTTCTAAAACATGCAAGTATGTTCATACTGACAAAACAAATTTTCATGGGGAAAAACATTGACAATGTCATGGGTTTTCACGATTTTGTTTATAATTGTTATTATGAAAAAATATTATTAAAGTATACATGTAAACAAATGCATTTCATTACAAATGCAAGTCATACTGCCATATGTTCAATGCTGCTTAGTATGTCTAAAGTCATAATTGCATATGTCAATTTCTGCTAGATATGTCTAAGTCATACTTGCATAATATGTTTATTGCTGCTAGGTATGTCTAAAGTCATACTTGCATATGTCCATTGCTGCTAGGTATGTCTAAAGTCATACTTGCATATGTCCATTGCTGCTAGGTATGTCTAAAGTCGTTCTTGCATATGTCTATTGCTGCTAGGTATGTCTAAAGTCATAATTGCATATGTCCAGTGCTGCTAGGTATGTCTAAACTCATACTTGCGTAATATGTTAATTGCTGCTATGTATGTCTTAAGTCATTATTGCATATGTCTATTGCTGCTAGGTATGTCTAAAGCCATTTTTGCATATGTCAATTGTTGCTAGATATGTCTAAAGTTATACTTGCATAATATGTTAATTGCTGCCATGTATGTCTAAAGTCATTCTTGCATATGTCCATTGCTGTTAGGTATGTCTAAAGTCATTATTGCATATGTCCATTGCTGCTATGTATGTCTAAAGTCATTCTTGCATAGGTAAATTGTTGCTAGATATGTCTAAAGTCATACTTGCATAATATGTTAATTGCTGCCATGTACGTCTAAATTCATTCTTGCATATGTCCATTGCTGCTAGGTATGTCTAAAGTCATTATTGCATATGTCTATTACTGCTAGATATGTCTAAAGTCATACTTGCATATGTCCATTGCTGCTAGGTATGTCCAATGTCATTCTTGCATATGTTCATGGCTGCTATGTATGTCTTAAGTCATTATTGCATATGTCCAATGCTGCTAGGTATGTCTAAAGTCATTCTTGCATAATATGTTAATTGCTGCTATGTATGTCTAAAGTCATTCTTGCATATGTCTATTGCTGCTAGGTATGTCTTATGTCATAACTGCATATGTCCATTGCTGCTAGGTATGTCTAAAGTCAGTCTTGCATATGTCCATTGCTGCTAGGTATGTCTAAAGTCATTCTTGCATAATATGTTAATTGCTGCCATGTATGTCTAAAGTCATTCTTGCATATGTCTATTGCTGCTAGATATGTCTAAAGTCATAATTGCATATGTCCATTGCTGCTATGTATGTCTAAACTCATTCTTGCATATGTCTATTGCTGCTAGGTATATCTAAAGTCATAATTGCATATGTCCATTGCTGGTAGGTATGTCTAAAGTCATGATTGTATATGTCCATTGCTGCTAGGTATGTCTAAAGTCATACTTGCATAATATATTAATTGCTGCTATGTATGTCTAAAGTCATTCTTGCATATGTCTATTGCTGCTAGGTATGTCTAAAGTCATACTTGCATATGTTCATTGCTGCTAGGTATGTCTAAATTCATACTTGCATAATATGTTAATTGCTGCTATGTATGTGTAAAGTCATTAGTGCATATGTCCATTGCTGCTAGGTATGTCTAAAGTCATTCTTGTATATGTCCATTGTTGCAAGGTATGTCTAAAGTCATAATTGAATAATATGTTAATTGCTGCTAGGTATGTCTAAAGTCATTCTTGCATATGTCAATTGCTGCTAGGTATGTCTAAAGTCACACTTGCATATGTTCATTGCTGCTAGATATGTCTTAAGTCATACTTGCATATGTTCATTGCTGCTAAGTATGTCTAAAGTTATTCTTGCATATGTCCATTGCTGCTAGGTATGTCTAAAGTCACACTTGCATATGTTCATTGCTGCTAGATATGTCTAAAGTCATTCTTGCATATGTCCATTGCTGCTAGGTATGTCTAAAGTCACACTTGCATATGTTCATTGCTGCTAGATATGTCTAAAGTCATACTTGCATATGTTCATTGCTGCTAAGTATGTCTAAATTCATACTTGCATATGTCCATTGCTGCTAGGTAAGTCTAAAGTCATTCTTGCATATGTCCATATCTACTAGGTATGTCTTAAGTCACACTTGCATATGTTCATTGCTGCTAGGTATGTCTAAAGTCATTCTTGCATATGTTCATTGCTGCTAAGTATGTTTAAATTCATACTTGCATATGTCCATTGCTGCTAGGTATGTCTAAAGTTATTCTTGCATATGTCCATTGCTGCTAGGTATGTCTAAAGTCACACTTGCATATGTTCATTGCTGCTAGATATGTCTAAAGTCATTCTTGCATATGTCCATTGCTGCTAGGTATGTCTAAAGTCACACTTGCATATGTTCATTGCTGCTAGATATGTCTAAAGTCATACTTGCATATGTTCATTGCTGCTAAGTATGTCTAAAGTTATTCTTGCATATGTCCATTGCTGCTAGGTATGTCTAAAGTCACACTTGCATATGTTCATTGGTGCTAGATATGTCTAAAGTCATTCTTGCATATGTCCATTGCTGCTAGGTATGTCTAAAGTCACACTTGCATATGTTCATTGCTGCTAGATATGTCTAAAGTCATACTTGCATATGTTCATTGCTGCTAAGTATGTCTAATGTCATACTTGCATATGCCCATTGCTGCTATGTATGTCCAATGTCATTCTTGCATATGTCCATTGCTGCTAGGTATGTCTTAAGCCACACTTGCATATGTTCATTGCTGCTAAGTATGTCTAATGTCATACTTGCATATGCCCATTGCTGCTATGTATGTCCAATGTCATTCTTGCATATGTCCATTGCTGCTAGGTATGTCTTAAGCCACACTTGCATATGTTCATTGCTGCTAGATATGTCTAATGTCATACTTGCATATGTTCATTGCTGCTAGATATGTCTAAAGTCATACTTGCATATGTCCATTGATGATAGGTATGTCCAATGTCATTCTTGCATATGTCCATCGCTGCTAGATATGTCTAAATTCATACTTGCATATGTTCATTGCTGCTAAGTATGTCTTAAGTCATTCTTGCATATGTCCATATCTACTAGGTATGTCTGAAGTCATACTTGCATATGTTCATTGCTGCTAAGTATTTGTCTAAAGTCATACTTGCATATGCCCAATGCTGCTAGGTATGTCTAAAGTCATACTTGCATATGTCCATTGCTGCTAGGTATGTCCAATGTCATTCTTGCATATGTCCATTGCTGCTAGGTATGTCTTAAGTCATACTTGCATATGCCCAATGCTGCTAGGTATGTCTAAAGTCATTCTTGCATATATCCATTGCTGCTATGTATGTCTGAAGTCATTCTTGCATATGTCCATTGCTGCTAGGTATGTCTGAAGTCATACTTGCATATGCCCAATGCTGCTAGGTATGTCTAAAGTCATTCTTGCATATGTTCATTGCTGCTAAGTATGTCTGAAGTCATTCTTGCATATGTCCATTGCTGCTAGGTATGTCTAATATCATTCTTGCATATGTCCATTGCTGCTAGGTATGTCTTAAGTCAACTTGCATATGTCCATTGCTGCTAGGTATGTCTAAAGTCATTCTTGCATATGTCTATTGCTGCTAGGTTTGTCTTAAGTCACACTTGCATATGTCCATTGCTGCTAGGTAAGTCTAAAGTCATTCTTGCATATATCCATTTCTGCTAGCTAGGTATATCTAAAGTCATTCTTGCATATGTTCATTGCTGCTAAGTATGTCTGAAGTCATTCTTGCATATGTCCATTGCTGCTAGGTATGTCTAATATCATTCTTGCATATGTCCATTTCTGCTAACTAGGTATGTCTTTAGTCATACTTGCATATGTTCATTGCTGCTAGGTATGTCTAAAGTCATAATTTATGGACAGACAGTGCAATGGCATTTTCTTTCTTGGATTTAACCCCCCCACCCCACCCCCCCCCCCCCACCATCCCGCCTTACATACATATGCACATATACGCACGCACCCACACGCACACATTAAAGGGGGACTGATATAGAGGAGTGACCATTGTGGGCAAAAAATGTTGGGTATGTCTCTGTTTCCTGATACAAGTGACTCGCACCCTCTGACAGTTTCTAAAATAATATGCGTGCATTTTATTTAGTTTGTGGGGTGGGGTGGGGTGGGGGTTGTATCGCGGCATATTTTCAATTTTAAGTATTCCAAACAACGAAACAACAAAACTACGATGACGAAAAGTCGAAACAACGATGGTAAAATATCGAAGGTGTATACGAGTGGATGCGCGAATATCCTCGAAAATGTTTAGATAACTTCCGCCAGCGAAGCAGCTAACATGCATATTAAAATTACTGGTTAGTAAATATAATTAAAAACACGGTTTATTCACGTGTAGGACAGGTATCGGCAGTAATAACTCAACGGAAGGCGATGGAAATTCACGAAAATGTTTGTTTTTCATAAACTAAACAAGTTGTTTTGTAGCTACTGATTATACCGTTTTAATAATTCGGTTGAAAAAAGTACCTGTATGACAGTTCTAATAGTAAACAGGTCCCATATAGTTTTCCTTAGTTTTCATTGAAAGACAAAACTAATTAAAAAGCCTCTAAAGCGTGTATAACAATAAAACTTCAGTCTGTTAATGTTGTTGCCTAAAATAGTTAACATGTATAGTAGATATACCCGAGTCGAATGCATAGACTTCGGCGATGCAGGTCTCACTACACAGTTGAATTTTGTTCTTTATTCTATATAAAATAAGGTCTATGATTTCAATGGTTAAAAACAGAATTCCACATAGAAGTAGTGTTTTTTCATAGCAGGAATGTATACTCATATAAAAATGCACAATAACTGGTAGATTGACCACGTTGTTTTTTTTTAAAGAGGGTGCAGTGACACCCTGAGATATTTTGAAAAAAGAAATGCTCATAAATACATGCATATGTTGAAATCCTATAAAATTCACGTTTTTAACACCAGTGATGTTTTATTGCAGTATATGCTATGCCAACATTTGCTCTACTCATCTGCAGCAAGAAATCACAACCACTATGAACAATTTTGAAAATATTTCATAACCAAAGTACATAGGCCTTTTTTAAAGCGTAAGAATCTTGCTACCGTGGGGGAAAAAGGGGCTTAACTGTGTAGTGAGACGTAGTCCGATTGGATCCTGTGTATTGGTATATTGGTTTATTCAAGTGAGTTATTATACTCGTACATGCACATAACTATAACATGTTATAGTGTTACTGATTTTGTCGTATACGGACATTCTAAAACAGTTTTAATCAGGAAACACGTGTGTATTTGGAAAATGCATTTTCAAAAGGCATTTAAGTTATTAATGATCATTTTATTGACAGGGTTGTGTTTAGCATTTGTGTATACTAAATTAGAAATTCGTTTGATAATGGGTCCTATCCACTTTTATCGTTCAGTATTACCGTCTGTTGGTAATTCTAGTACTTCAATCGGCGTAGTAAAAAATGGAGCTCAAGTTGTTAGAAACGCCAAAGAAGAAGACTCAATGACACCTATTTCTATGGACAAGTGTAAACTGAAAATTGCTGAACTGTCAAACACGTCACGTCCAGTCACCGCATTAGCGAGTTATCCGTGTTCAGGAAATACATGGCTGCGTCATTTAATTCAGCAAATGACAGGTAAGTTTTCAAATTGCAGGTATTTTGTACTAAGTTTATAGAATATAACAATTTTTTTATGAAACAGAAGTGAAAAAAAACAATGTTGAGACAAATTTAACAACATCATAATAGCAACTTTAAGATAGATAAATCAGTTAATATAAAAAATGACGTCAACGTCGATGTCGGGGCGGGTACAAACACTTTTCATAAAAAAAAAATCGATTTACAATCATTGCAATCTTTATTTTTATAAAAAAAATACTCTTTACATAGAGAATCTTACATGAGTGCTCATTGATTATTGACTTTATTAAACGAGTTGACAAAAAATATCATACCAGGCTCTGCAGAGCGTTTAATCATTTTTTGCCATCGAGTTTAATACATAAAATAATAAATAATCACGAATGTAAGATTCTTTCAAGTTTTCATATAACTCAAATAAATGAACATATCATGTTAACAAGGGACGAAAAAAGTCCGGCATATTTGTTTCCGTCATTCGTCGTATGACATAACGCCTCAGAAACATCGTTTTGCCAGTAAAGTTATTTGAGTCAGAACGTAGCTCGCCATTTTACGTACGAGAGCAGAAATACATGGAAAACACCGAACGATGAAATGGAAGTTATATTACAAAAGGTTAATATCAAATATGTCATGGGATTATTACACTCCTATATCATAAATTATGTGATAAAATGAATTTGTTCTTACCAAATAGAGTCAATATGAAGTAAAATTATGCTGGGTTTTGAATTCAGTATTATTATTGCATCAACACTAGTTTACAGTTTTGTTATTTCAAAACAATGGATTTTGTGTGCGTTTGTGCATTGCTATTATTGATTAAAACAAAATGTAAATCCTGTGTATTAGTCCGGCAGAAAATCCAGATATTTTCACTGAACCTTGCATGAAAGTGTATAGTAATTTTTTTTGCTAAATCGATAGTCTATCTATAGTGCTTTGATTTTATGTCGGATGACAATTTGTCATCATTGAGCATTTTGAAATAAACAAGATGGCGTCTAAAATGACCGCCAATTTGCTCGAAATGCAATAATTGGATGATAATTTCTATGAGGTATAACATTCATTCTAAAGGACACGTTTGATGTGTTTGATGTTTACATTTTTAATACTGAGCTGATATTTTGTCGTTATTGGGCATTTCGAAACAAACAAGATGGTGCACAAAATGGCCCCCAATTTGCTCGAAATGCAATATTTGGATGAGAATTTCTATGAGGTATAAAATTATTCATACATGAGAGTGTATTGTAATTTTATTTTTCCTAAAATGATAGACTGACTATAGTGCTTTGACTTTACGTTGGATGACAATTTGCCATCATTGAGCATTTTGAGATAAAAAAAAAGGTGGCGTCCAAAATGGCCCCAAATTTATTCGAAATGCAATATTGAGAAATTACTATAAGGTATAACATTATTCATACGTAAGAGTGTATAGTAATACTGTTTTCCTAAAATAATATTCTATATACAGTTTTTTTTATGTCTGATGGCATTTGCACAAAGATTTTATTTTGTGAAATTGTACAAATTTTACTTTTATGTTTTTATTTCAACACTTACTAATGAAATATTAAATAACATGTTAGCCATAGGAGGTACATGAAAGTTTTATAGGTTAATTTGTGCCTTAAGGAAAATTAAACCTAGATCAAATATTGCAATGACAAATAACTGAACAGTTTCCTGTAATTATATCCTGAAATGGTGTATATATATAGCTTAGTTTCAAAATTCAGATATACACTCTTTTCGGGATATATATTATTGCAGTTATCTTTTGTTCCCCGACTACAACAAATACAACAGCAACAACAAATCCAGATCATAATAACACAAGTTCAGATCGAGGTAGAAAAAACGACCTGTCTCAAACATTCTGTCATCATTGTGTATTTTAAAATAAATAGGATGGCGTTCAAAATGGTCGCCAATTTGCTCGAAGGCAATATTGAGATAAAAATTTATAAAAGATATAAAAAAATCAAACCAAAGGACAATTTTAATGTGCTCGCTATTTAAGTGACAGACTGGGAAGACGTTTTGTCATTGAGCATTTTAAAATAGACAAAATGGACGCCATTTTACTAGAAATGCAATATTAAGATGGAAAGTACTTTTAAGTATAAAACTATTCATATGCTTGATGTTTAAGTGACAAACACAATTGCAATTAAAAGCACATGGCCTTAAATATGACCGCCATTTTTCCAAAGAAGATTTGTTTGAACATTTAGCGTCATTTTATGCCATCGGGTGTTAACATTTGATTATCTTCAATTATTCTGCAGGAGAAAGTTGTCTCGGAAAGTACTTGAGTCAGATTCCAATGCATGTCTTCATGTACATTTTAATGTAATCCCTTTTAATAACAATATATTTATTTATCTCAACTGATATGTCATTTTCTCCGATACATGTAACATCAAGTGTATGAGCATATGTATGTCTTTCACATAACTACATGACTGCTATCAGTTGGCGTCACTTCTGTTACTGTTAAAACTATTTTCTGAGCTGGAATTGGCATATTAAGGCTGAGTTGGTGAATACTGCATGTCTGTGTTTTCTCTACTACAGCATGTGACACTTTTGTGCTGAATGGCGAATATCTATCGAAAATTAGGTTAACATCTTAGTTTCTATGTAGAAAACAAATACAGAGATAGACTGCTCCAATGTATTACAATAGTTGTATAAACTGTATAAATTATCACCTCAACAGTGTAGCAAAACGTTATAATCGATACAAACGCACACCACCTGTCGTTTTCTAAATTTAACAATAGATAATGACTGTAACAGCGATCGGCAAAAAACCAAAAGTAAAATGTTTATACAGCTTATACAGCTGTTGTAATACATTGGAGCAGTCTATCTCTGTATTTTGTTTTTTGTATATGGCTAATATCAGACCTATAAACTCCTTAGTTTTACAACATACTAAAAGATGAATACATAATGAAGTATAATTTGATATCAATGGATGCCAATTGCAGCAGGAGTAATAGTCAAGTTATGCATTCTAGCTACTGCACGCAGTTGAGGTTGGATAAGCAAGACATATTATGTCATGTGACCGTTACCGCAAATGGAGTGTTTGTATTTTTATGCCGGTGTGTTCACTGCATTATTTGATTGCTTCATGTTGTGATATATTATACATTTAGTTATTTTTAAAAATATTTGTTATTATATCAGTTTGATATTTATTCAATAATACACAAGACCGAATGGTCTATCAGTACACAGAGAACAAACTAAATTTAAATAAACAGCCAATGGCATCATTACAGCAAGGTAGGCCAAGATAATAGTTCAAACATTACAAATATTGTAAATGATATAGGCCAATTAAGTAATGGTATTAATATGTTCTTTTTACATTGCCTGTAAATACCATTCAATTCAAAATTTCACAAAAATATTGTAAATAGATAACTGTATCCATTAATGCACTTTACAATAGCAAATGATATTACATAAATGAATACTATTATGATAAACATTGTTTTTCTTCTGTTTTTATATACAATTCTCTGAGATCATGATAAAGTGGACATTCTAATGAAAAATGAAATTCGTCTTCTAATGAGTTGCAAAGTTGACATTTTCGTTCAGGCACAGGCGTTTTCTCTGGTTTGTGCCATCTACCAGTTTCTATTTCGAGTCGATGTGACGATACTCTGAATCTGCTTAACGAAAATCATTATTTTTTTATTATAATTGTATGTAGATACGTTTTAAAACTAAAATCTGCAAATACTTTATATGTTTTGGCTCTTGAAGAGTCATCTAAACTTTCACACCATCTTTGAATAAAATATTGTTGTGTCTTTTCCTACTCCTTATTGTAATCAAACATGATTAAACCCTATATTTTCTAGATTATCTTTTACCGATTAAGCCAATGATTTTTTGTTTGGATACTGTTCAAAATTTTCGAGTAATCTATTATAGATAACCTAATTATATTTATGCTCTCCGGGCATGTTATAATTTTAAACCAATAACGCATAATAGATTTTATTCTATGCTGTTGCAATGACATTCTCCCTAGTTCTCCATAAATAAAGTTATTTTGTGTTTGTCTTTTTACAACTGAAAGGTTTTTACAATATTCAAGATGAACTCTTTCTATATCTTTCGCTTCATTAAAATCCCAGACTTCTGCTCCATAGTTAAATATAGGTAGAATAAGTTTATCAAACAAGTCTAACATATGACTTATTTTTATGTCAGTAAATTTATACATTTAAGATTTTTATTTATAAATTGCCTTAAGAGCTTGTCCTGCTAATGCTTCGTGCGTTTCAGCAAACGACCCACCAGTTGTAAAAACTATTCCTAAATATGTAAATTTGTTCACTATTTTAACTTTTAAACCATCATGCATAAACGATAAATCCCTTCTATTCCTTCCCCCTTTCTTGAAGATCCTAACTTTTGTTTTCTTAACATGAACTTTAAGTCTCCACATATAACAATATACTTGTAATAAATTCAAACCCTCCTGCAACCCCTGGAATCCCTACACAACTGTCATCATATGCATAAAGCTACAGCTGTGCTGGTCTAACTTGCCTATGGTTCAACATCATGCACATGAATATAACTGTATAAACTGTGCTCACTTATTATATCTGGAATAATTGCATAGCTGCCATAGTCTATGTGCCTGTGTACAGCTGTGATCCATATTGCCCATTGTTCAATACCAGGTACTTAAATGCAATTTGTGTAGGCCTCCTATCAGTGTGTGCAAATATTAAATCATATTGAAGTCAATTTGTATAATGGAATGTGAACATATGACATGATTACAAAATCAACTTTATCTACAAATTGAAATATATAAATACCTACCTTGATGCCATTTACAATTGAATTCATGTGCCTGTGGAACCATTGTGCTGTCCTCTAATATATCTGTAATCTTTGTATAGCTGTCATAATGTGCCTATATACAGCTGTGTTGGTCCCTATTGCCATGGCTCAGAACCAGGCACATGAATGCAACTTGTGTATGCCTCATATTAGTTTGTGCCAATCTTAAAGTCATTTTGAAGTCAAATTGTACTAGGGAATGTGAACATCTGGCAAGTTATATTAAATATAACATTTTATGTGAACAATATGGCATACAAAAAAAATTAACCATGTTTATCAATTGACATAATTATTAACATTGATGTCTTTAATGTGAACCTATATTAAGTCATATTGAAGTCAAAATATTATTATGAATTGTGAGCATTATGGCATTATTACAAAATTAATTTTGTTAACAATTTGGAATATTTAAGTACTCACCTTGATGCCATCTACAATTTAATTTCATGTGCCTGATGAACCATTGTGCTCATCTACTATATTTGGAATACTTGCATAGCTGCCATAGTCTATGTGCCTGTGTACAGTTGTGATCCATATTGCCCATTGTTCAATACCAGGTACTTAAATGCAATTTGTGTAGGCCTCATATAAGTGTAAGTCAATATTAAGTCATATTGAAGTCAATTTGTATAATGGAATGTGAACATATGACATGATTACAAAATCACTTTTATCTACAAATTGAAATAGATAAATACCTACCTTGGTGCCATTTACAATTGAATACATGTGCCTGTGGAACCATTGTGCTGTCCTCTACTACATCTGGAATCTTTTTATAGCTATCATAATGTAGTGGCCTATATACAGCTGTGTTGGTCCCTATTATCCATGGTTCAGTACCAGGTCCATGAATGCAACTTGTGTATGCCTCATATTAGTTTGTGCCAATCTTAAGTCATAATGTACTATGGAATGTAAACATCTGGCAAGTTTACAAATTAATATTATTATTTATATTTAGGTACTCACCTTGCCCATGAATGCAATTGTGTAGGCCTCATATCTGTATGTGCTAATACAATAGCATATTAAAATCAGTTTGTATATGACATCTGTACATAATGGCATAATAACAAATAAGTTTTACAAATTAAGATCAGTACTCACGTTGATGTCATAAACAATTGAACTCATGTGCTTCTTATATGTAGTGCCAATGCAATAGCATATTGAAATCAGTTTGTATATGAGATCTGAACATTATGGCATGTTTACAAATATGTTTTACATAATAAGATCAGTACTCACCTTGATGCCATGAACAATTGAACTCATATGCTTCTTATATGCACAGCTCTGCGGTTCCCACTTGTCCATGGGTCGGTACCAGGCATATGAATGCACTTTGTGATATCAGTGTGTGCCAATACTAAGTCATAATAAAGTCAAATTGTATTATGAAATGTAATCATCTGGCATGTTTACAAAACTAATGTTATTTACAAATTGAATTACTCACCTTGAATATGAATGCAACTGTGTAGTCCTCATGTATGTGCCTATTCAATATCATATTGAAGTCAGTTTGTATATCAGATCTGAACATTATAGTATGATGACAAATATAATTTACAATAAGTATGTGCCTATCCAATATCATATTGAAGTCAATTTGTATATGAGATCTGAACATTATAGTATGATTACAAATATGATTTACAATCAGTTTGTGCCTATTCAATATCATATTGAAGTCAGTTTATATATGAGATTTGAACATTATGGTATGATTTCAAACATGACTTACAATTCAGTATCTGCCTATCCATTATCATATTGAAGTCAGTTTGTATATGAGCTCTGAACAGTTTGACATGATTACAAATTTGATTTACAATCAGTATGTGCCTGTTGAAGTCAGTTTGTACATTATATCATGATTACAAATACGATTTACAATCAGTATGTGCCTGTTGAAATCAGTTTGTATATGAGATCTAAACATTATGGCATGATTACAAATATGATTTACTTCAAATAATTCTCGTATCATCATTATGTATGTCCGTTATTTCTGCTATGTTTTCTCATACCATTTTCCAACATTTACTTTCCTCTATGCATTACTCCTTCACATCCTATACACTCATATTTCCTTTCTTCTCGTATGATCACATGTTCCACGGAGGATACTCGCTCACACAGACTTATCACCCTGGTATTACATAATGTCTATTGATATATCTGTTTACAGAGCGAGAGTGGGTCTTTTTGGTCACTTTCAACTCAAGCAAAAAGGGTTCAAACCGATGAACAGTTTCGATTTGATTATTGGGCTATCCGTTTTACTTATTATGTCTGGTGACGTCCACGAAAATCCCGGTCCAGCTTCGTCTAGTACGTCCGATTTGAGTTCCGGCTCGTCATCCATTTTGTCTTCCGGATCATTTGACATTTCAGAACTTATTTCTAGCCATCTCTCATTTGTTCATTACAATGTTCAAAGCTTTGCCCCAAAGATACACAAACTGTATGCTGATTTATGCTCATTTGATGTATTGGCTTTCACGGAAATCTGGTTGAATAACAATACACCTACATCGGATCTTGCCTTTTCCAACTACCAAACACCCTTCCGTAAGGATCGCCCGACTGACAGATATGGCGGTGTCCTAGTCTATGTTAAGGATACGATCACCGCTCGCCGAAGACAAGACTTAGAGTTAAACGACATTGAATGTATATGGTTAGAATTGAAAGTGAAACATAAACCTATTCTGTTCGGCGTTTTCTACCGTCCACCGAATTCCAACGCTGCTGTCCTATCGTGTATACAAAATTCCATAGCCCTAGCTGTAGATACTCAGACTAAAGACATAGTGGTTACTGGTGATTTTAATCTCGATTGTCGCAAACCTGCATCTCGATTGAAAATTGACAAAATCTGCATACAATTCGGCATTTCCCAACTAATTTCAGATCCAACCAATTTCACCGAATCTTCCCAGCCCATTATCGACCTATTCCTTGTATCCTGTCCCAGTCTGGTATCCATTTGTGGTGTAGGTTAACCCTTCCTTGAACAGAATATTCGCTATCATTGTCCAATATTCTGTTGTATCAGATACCCTAAACCCCGACACACACCCTTCAAGCGAAAAGTCTGGAAATTTTCTGAAGCCAATTTCGATCTGTTGCTTACCAATGTATCCGAGTTTGATTGGGAAGGTTGTTTTAACGCTGATATTGATGTATATTGTTCTAGTCTCACTGCAGCTTTACTTTCTTTATGTGATGAGTGTATTCCTAACAAAACTGTAACAGTACGACCCATCGACCCACCCATATTCGAAGACGAAACCGAGCATATATCAGAGCACGCAAAACAAACAACCCAACCCATTGGAATGCATACAACACCATACGCAACAAAACTAACTCACTCGTACGCAATGCCAAACACGTACACAACACCAAAATGGCCGAAATACTAAAGCACCATCTGTCACAACACAACTCGTCCGACTACTGGAAACTTCTAAAAGGCTTCATTAATCCCAATTCCTCTACAACAAGCATCCCAACACTTTATCACAACAACAACACATATGAAACAAACACAGAAAAAGCAGACATACTCAACACATTCTTTCAAGCACAAACACTCCTAGATGACACGAATAAAGATCTCCCAAACCTTCCCATCAGCGATCAAGGTCCTAAACTCACCAACATTAACATCCAGCCAAAAGAGGTAACTGACGCCCTAAAAATGCTTAAATCAGGAAAAGCCACCGGTCCCGACACCATCAATAACATAGTGCTCAAAAAACTCTCAAACGAGCTATCCCGACCTCTCTGTGATCTCTTCAATTACTCCGTACGTCTATCCAAAGTTCCCCGTCAATGGAAACTAGCCCACGTCTGTGCAATCTGCAAGAAGAAAGACCCTCACGATGTTAGCAACTACAGGCCAATCTCCCTACTCAGTGCAGTCAGTAAAGTCCTCGAAAGAATTATCCACAAACATGTATTTAACTTCTTCCATGACAACAACTTCATCTCTTCTTTTCAGTCTGGCTTCGTTCCCAAGGACTCTACTGTCAATCAGCTAACATATATTTGCCATACCTTTTGCAAGGCTCTAGATGATGGTAAAGAGGTTCGAGCTGTCTTTTGTGATATATCTAAAGCTTTCGACCGAGTGTGGCATAAGGGACTCTTATTCAAACTTGAACGCAGTGGTATCTCTGCCTCTCTTCTTCTTTGGTTCAAGGATTATTTAGCCGGCAGAACACAATGTGTAGTCCTTTCCGGGTCCACATCTGACACGGTTCCAATATCGGCTGGTGTTCCTAAAGGCTCAATTCTTGGTCCATTATTATTTCTTGTTTATATCAATGATATTGTTTCTGAAATAGGCTCTGCGATTCGCCTCTTTGCTAACGACACAATCCTTTATGTTATTGTCGATAATCCTCAACATGCTGCTCTCCGTTTAAATTCTGATCTACAAAAGATCAATGACTGGGCTTCAACCTGGCTAGTAACTTTTAATCCTGCTAAAACTGAATCTCTACTTATTTCTCGCAAACATGTCAAACCCCAGCACCCGCCCATATTCATGAACTCTATTCAAATACAGGACGCTGACAATCACAAACACCTTTGAATAACTCTTTCTAACGATGACACATGGCACAAACACATTGAAGACATCACCAAAAAAGCTTGGAATCGAGTCAACAATCTGCGCTCTCTCAAATTCACTCTTGATCGTCGGTCGCTTGAAACTATCTACACATCTTTCATTAGACCTACACTCGAATACTCTGACGTCGTTTGGGATAATATAACGAAAGCTGAAGAAGAAGACCTCGAAAAAATCCAAATCGAAGCAGCTAGAATCATTACGGGAGCAACAAGCCTGGTATCACTTAATAACGTATACAAAGAATCCGCTCTTGAGCCTTTGAAGTCCCGCAGATGAAAACACAAATTGATCCACTTCTATAAAATGCTCAACAGTCCTTCTACCCCTTCCTACCTATCCAATATGATCCACATGACAGTAGGTAATGTTGCAACCTATGGCCTACGCAATTCTGACCACATTAGGAACGTTTCCTTCAATACACAACAATTCTCTGCATCTTTCCTCCCCTCCACTATATCAGAATGGAACAAACTACCCCCTGCCACCCGGTCTGCTGCTTCCGTCTTGTCTTTCAAGCACGATCTAAATTCTAACAAGAAGACTGTTCCAAAATTTTATTACGATGGTAGAAGAGATTCGGCAATTCAGCATGCGCGGTTACGGATGCACTGCAGTTCCTTGAAAGAGCACCTGTTTTCCAAAAACATTGTAGAAAACCCTACCTGTGTCTGTGCAGAAATTGAGGATACATTTCACTTTTTCTTCACATACCCCTTATATCAACGCCAAAGAACTCTACTCCATGACGTCCTTCGTCCTATTACTCCTCTGGACCTAAACACACTACTTTTCGGCAACGACTCTCTTTCTGATGATGTCAATCGTAAAATATTTCACCATGTCCAAACATACATTTCGAAGACCAAGCGTTTTATTCATTGAATTGAACTATCCTTTATTCCATAAGAGTGACCCACAACACCTCAAAAGGTATCCTGTGATCACACCTCTCTTTTCCTGTTTCTCTCTATCTACTTTATCTACCCTTTCCACTTTATTCTACTCACATATTTTTTTTTCTTTTTTAAAATATTTTAAGTTATATACGGCAATTATTGTTCAATGCAAGTATACACAACTCTCAGTAGTTGAAGCGTCGCATACGCCACAGCCTATATACATACCAAATCAGCTACATCTGTATTCTCAATGATCAAGATACTTGCACATATTTATTATTTTCATCTCAAGCGCTGCTTATAATCCGTCTGTCTAGTAATTAATTTGTTTTCATTGCATTTGTAACACCATTGTATAGTCCTTGCAAGATATTCAGAAGAGAGACTTTGTATAAGCTAGAAATAGCTTTCTTCTCAATTCTGTTGTTATGTACCGCTGTATACTTGAATATATTTATATGTAATATGTTGAAAACGAATAAATATTGTTTAAACTAACCCCTTGTCTGTTTCTGAAAAAACAAAACAACATCTGCGTATCAGATTAAACATAAATTTAAATACCCCAGATCAACCCCACTATATCATTTTAATAACAAAGTCTCCTCAATATCAATGAGATACATCGAAAATAAAAACGGTGAGAGATATTCACCTTGAGCGACCCCATGAAAACATGTATTGCTCATTTAATTTATTGTCATATATAATTCTTGATTAAACGTTTTTGTACATTATTTTAATAACTTCTAGCATATTCCCCTGTATCCCTAATTTTATTAATATGTACCATAAAATATCTCTTACAACAAAATCAAATGTTTTAGTAAAGTCTATAAATGCTACATATAGTTTTTTGATTCATTTAACACATGTGTTATTATACCGTTTAAGATAAAAAATCATCAGTGGTTCCCATATGTTTTCTAAAACCCGCCAAAGCTTTTATATAAACATAAAATTTTCAGCCAAATTGTTCAGTCTATTGTTTAAAATACGATTAAAAAGTTTACCTAATGTACTTAAGAGTGTTATACCCCGGTAATTTTCAGGATTATTAATATCCCCCTTTTTATGCAACGGAATGACGTAACACTCTGACCACTTTCCGGAAAAAAAACTTTACTAAGTAATTTATTGAACAAAGCACTTAAATAACTAATGAAATAATTGATACCATATTTAAAATATTCATTTAATACCAAATATGGTCCACCCGACCATTAAGACTCAATTCCTTGCATGCTTTGTTTATTTCTATATATGTAATCGTGCTGTCTAGCTCTTCAAACATAATTTGAATTTTATCATTAAAAAAATATTTTCATCAAGTTGGAATAACTCAGATTGTGGGTTGTAAACTGTTTTCAAATATTCGGCAAAATGAGACGCATTTAGAGACTTTGAATTATTTAGTGTACTCAACCTTTTAACATTTTCCAATATTCTTTTGCATTTTTGTAACGCATATCGTCTAGTTTTTTAGTTTGACACTTATTATAATCACCGTTTTTAATTCTTATAATTTTCTTATATTGACTTCTTGCTTTTACAAATTTACTCCTATTTTTCTCGCTTTTATCCTTCCTATACTTATTTAAAAGGTCATAAAACTAATTTTGTTTCTCTTTGCACTTTCGATCAAACCATGGTTGCGATTTTGAGTCTGCATTTGAATTAAACTTATTTTAATCACTTTTAACCTTATGTTTGAATAGATAGCCACAATATTCGTCAAATATTTGATAAAAACTATTGACATTATTATCAATGTCACAATCAGAAATGTGTTCGTTTAAAACATGCTCCATATTCAACAATTTATTTTTGAAATGATTTGTTACAGTATCAAGAAAGTCTTGAAAATTTGATGCCTTATTAGTATCCCATTTATAACAGTCTTTGACGAGCTCGAGATCTTCGGTGCGTTCATTTATTACACTTGACTCTTGTCCAAAAGTAAATGAAATAGCACAATGATTGGAGAAAATATTAGGGTCATCTACTTTGAACAATTTAAAATGATTTATTAAATGTGTACACATTATACATAGTCACCTACGCTGCATCCGTTATGTGTAATACACGTAAATTTGCCAACCCCTTTATCATCTCCTATCCTCCCATTTTAAAATCTCATTACTGTTGCCTTGTAAAAATTAATAAATAGTTACCATTTTCATTTACGTTTTTATCTTGAGATGTTCTATTCAAAGGTATATCTTCGATGTAACATAAAACGTCTTTCATTGAAGGTATTGCAACTTCGAGTGTATACTGTGACAAATCGTTACGACGCAACGGATTCCCATATGAATGCACAAAGAAACGACATAAAGTAGCAGTTGTGAAGACACATCTTATGAAGCAAGTAGGTTTCGACAAAGCCGTTCATCTTATCCGAAACCCATACGACGCACTTTTGTCGTATTACAATTTTGAGAAAAGTCGCTCGCACACTGGCTTTGCCAATAATACACTATTAAAGGCGAACTCATCAGGTAACAGCCGGTGATATTTTTCATATTAAACCTAATAATAATCGACCTGATTCGGTGATTAAATGATAACAGTATTTATTACAGAAGCCAGCTAACTAACTAACTAACTAACTAACTAACTAACTAACTAACTAACTAACTAACTAACTAACTAACTAACTGAAAGAGGCAATATCTAAACGAATCGATACTAACATACATTTTGCATCTGGTCTTTGCAAAGTATAAGAATGCCTACTATACATAAAGCATATATACTTGTCATGTCAGGTAATGAGAATGTCTACTATACATAAAGCATCTATACTGGTCATGACAGGTCATGAGAATGTCTACTACACAAACTACATTCTATACTGGCCATGACAGGATATAAGAATGGCTACTACACGTACTACATCTATACTGGCCATGACAGGACATAAGAATGCCTACTACACGTACTACATTTATAATGGCTATGACAGGACATAATAATGTCTACTACACGTACTACATCTATGCTGACCCCTGGCTATGCCAGGCCATCAGAATGCCTACTACACATGCTGCTTATATACTGGTCATGACAGGACATAAGAATGCCTACTACACGTACAGCATCTATACTGGTCACGAAAGGTCATAAGAATGGCTACAACATATACTGCATCTATACTGGTCGTGACAGGTCAGAAGAATGCATACTACATATATTGTATCTATACTGGTCAGGGCAGGTCGTAAGAATGTTTACTACACATACTGCATCTATCATTGTCATGACAGGACAAAAGAATATCCATTACACGTATTGCATCTCTAAACGCAATGACAGGACATAAGAATGCCTGCTACACATGCTGCATCTATAATGGTCATGACAGATAAAAATATGTCTACTATAAGTAAAACATCTACACTGACCATGGCAGTACATTAGAATGACTACTGCACATACTATATCTATACTGACCATGGCAGTACCTAAGAATGACTACTACACATACTTCATCTATACTGACCATGACAGGATATAAAAATGACTACTACACATACTTCACCTATACTGACTATGACATGACATAAGAATGGCTGTTGTACGTATAACATCTATACTGTCCATGACATGACATAAAAATGCCTACTCAAACTACTTCATATATATTAACCATGACAGTGCATAAGAATGACTACTGTACATACTATATCTATACTGACCATGGCAGGACATAAGAATGTCTTCTACATATACTTCATCTATGCTGACTATGACAGGACATTTACATGACTACTACACATACTTCATCTATACTGACCGTGAGAGGACATAAGAATGACTACTATACACACTTCATCTATACTGACCATGGCAGGACATAAGAATGACTACTACATATACTTCATCTATATTGACCATGACAGTATATAAGAATAACTACTACACATACTTCACATTTATTGACCATGACTGACACAAGAATGCATACTGTACGTATTACATCTATACTGACCATGACAGGGTTTAAGAATGACTACTTCACATACTACATTTATACTGACCATGACATGACATGAGAATGCTTTCTGCACATACTTCATATATATTAACCATGACAGTACATAAGAATGACTACTGCACATACTATATCTATACTGACCATGGCAGGACATAAGAATGACTACTACATATACTTCATCTATACTGACCATGACAGGACATAAAAATGACTACTACACATACTTCATCTATACTGACCATGAGAGGACATAAGAATGACTACTATACATACTTCATCTATACTGACCATGGCAGGACATAAACATGACTACTACACATACTTTATCTATACTGACCATGAGAGGACATAAGAATGACTACTATACATACTTCATCTATACTGACCATGGCAGGACATAAACATGACTACTACACATACTTTATCTATACTGACCATGAGAGGACATAAGAATGACTACTATACATACTTGATCTACAATGACCACGGCAGGACATCAGATAATTACTACACATAGTTCACCTATACTGACCATGACATGACACAAAAATTCCTACTGTACGTATTACATCTATACTGACCATAACAGGACATAAGAATAACTACTACATATTTTTAATCTATACTAACCATGACAGGACATAAGAATGACTAATACACATACTTCATTTATACTGACCATGGCAGGACATAAGAATGACTACTACACATACTACATTTATGCTGACCATGACAGGACATAAGCATGACTACTACACATACTACATTTATACTGACCATGACACGATATAAGAATGACTACTACACATACTTCATTTATACTGACCATGACAGGACATAAGAATGACTACTACACATACTACATTTATAAAGACCATGACAGGACATAAGAATGACTACTGCACATACTACATTTATACTGACCATGACAGTACATAAGAATGATAACTGCACATACTATATAAATATTGACCATGGCAGTACATAAGAATGACTGCTACACATACTTCATCTATACTGACCATGACAGGACATAAGAATGACTACTACATCTACTACATATATTCTGACCATGGCAGGACATAACAATGACTACTACACGTACTAAATATATACTGACCATGACAGGACATAAGAATTCATACTGTTTGTACTACATCTATACTGGTCATGACAGGACATAACAATGACTACGACACATTCTACATCTATACTGGCCATGACAGGACATAACAATGACTACGACACATTCTACATATAAACTGGTTATGACAGGACATAACAATGACTACGACTCAGTATACATATATGCTGGCCATGACAGGACATAACAATGACTGAGACACATTCTACATATATATACTGGCCATGACAGGACATAACAAAGACTAAGACACATTCTACATATATACTGGCAATGACAGGACATAACAATGACTACGACTCATTCTACATATATACTGGCCATGACAGGACATAACAATGACTACGACACATTCTACATATATACCGGCCATGACAGGACATAACAATGACTACGACACATTCTACATCTATACCGGCCATGACTGGACATAACAATGACTACGACACATTCTACATCTATACTGGCCATGACAGGACATTAAAGTGACTACTACACATTCTACATGTAAACTGGCCATGACAGGACGTAACAATGACTACGACATATTCTACATATATACTGGCCATGACAGGACATAACAATGACTCCGACACATTCTACATATAAACTGGCCATGACTGGACATAACAATTACTACGACACATTCTACATCTATACTGGCCATGATATGATATAACAATGACTACGACACATCTACATCTATAGTGGCCATCTATACTGGCCATGACAGGACATAACAATGACTACGACACATTGTACATATATACCGGCCATAACAGGACAACAATGACTACAACACATCCTACATCTTTACTGGCTACGATAGGACATAACAATGACTACGACACATTCTACATATATACTGGCCATGACAGGACATAACAATGACTAAGACACATTCTATATATATACTGGCCATGACAGGACATAACAATGTCTACGACACATTCTACATATATACTGGCCATGACAGGACATAACAATGACTAAGACACATTCTATATATAAACTGGCCATGGCAGGATATAACAATGACTACGACACATTCTACATCTATACTGGCCATGACATGACATAACAATGACTACTTCACATACTACATATAAACTGGCCATGGCAGGACATACGAATACCTACTACACCTTCTACATCTATACTGACCATGACAGGAAATAAGAATGACTACTACACATATTACATATATACTGACCATGACAGGACATAAGAATGACTTCTTCAATTGCTGCATCTATACTGACCATGACAGGTCATAAGAATGCTAACTACAATTGCCGCATCTATACTGACCACGACAGGTAAAAACAATGCTTTCTACAATTGTAACATCTATATTAACCATGACAGGTCTAAAGAATGCTTACTACAATTCCTGCATCTATAATGGCCATGACAGGACATAAGAATGACTACTACAAATACTGCATCTATACTGGCCATGACAGATCATAAGAATAACTACTACATGTATTACATCTATACAAGCCATGACAGGATATAAGAATGCCTTCTACACGTACTACATATATACTAGCCATGACAGGATATAATACTTACTACATGTATACTAGCCATGCCAGGATATAAGAATGCCTACTACACGTTCTACACCTCTACTGGCCAAGACAGGACATAAGAATGCCTACGGCAGATACTGCAACTATACTGGCCATGACAGGACAAAAGAATGCATACTACACATGTTGCATCTATACTGGTCATGACAGGAAATAAGAATGAATACTGCACATGTTGTATTTCTAATTGCCATGACAGGACATAAGAATGACTGCTACACATATTGCATCTATACTGGCCATGACAGTTCATAAGAATATGTACTAAAAATACTGCATCTATACTGGCAATGACATTTTGTAAGAATGTCTAATACAAATACCGCATCTATACCGGCCAAGACAGGTCATAAAAATGCTTACCACACGTATTGCTCCTATACTTTCCATGGCAGGTTATAAGACTACATATACAGCGTCTATATAGGCCTATACAGGTATTAAGAATGTTTACTACACGTACTATATCTATAATGACCATGAAGTGTCATAGGAATGCCTACTACAAATGCTGCATCTATTCTGGCCATGCTAAGTCATTAGAATGACTACTACATATACTGCATCAATACTGAACATGAAAGGTTATAAAAGTGACAACTACACGTACTGCATCTATACTGGTCATGACAGGACAAGAGAATGCATACTGTTTTTTACTACATCTATACTGGCCATGACAGGTCGTAAGAATGACTACGACACATACTACATCTATGCTGACAATGATTACGACACATTCTACATATATACTGACCATGACAGGACATTACAGTGACTACGACACATTCTACATATATACTGGCCATGACAGGACATTACCATAACTACGACACATTCTACACATAAACTGGCCATGACAAGACATAACAATTACTACGACACATTCTACATCTATACCGGCCATGACATGACATAACAATGACTACGACACATTCTACATCTATACTGGCCATGACAGGACATAAAAATGACTATGACACATTCTACATATATACCAGCCATGACAGGACAACAATGACTACAACACATTCTACATATATACTGGCCATGACAGGACAACAATGACTACGACACATTCTACATATATACCGGTCATGACAGGACATAACAATGACTACGACACATCCTACATCTATACTGGCCATGGCAGGACATAACAATGACTACGACACATTCTACACATAAACTGACCATGACAAGACATAACAATTACTACGACACATTCTGCATCTATACCGGCCATGACATGACATAACAATGACTACGTCACATTCTACATCTATACTGGCCATGACAGGACATAAAAATAACTACGACACATTCTACATATATACCGGCCATGACAGGACAACAATGACTACAACACATTCTACATATATACTGGCCGTGACAGGACAACAATGACTACGACAAATTCTACATATATACCGGCCATGACAGGACATAACAATACTACGACACATTCTACATATATACTGGCCATGACAGGACATAACAAAGACTAAGACACATTCTACATATAAACTGGCTATGACAGGACATAACAATGACTACGACACATTCTACATCTATACTGGCCCTGATAGGACATACAAATGACTAAGACTCATTCTATATATAAACTGGCTATGACAGGACATAAAAATGACTACGACACATTTTATATATAAACTGGCCCTGACAGGACATAACAATGACTACGACACATTCTACATATAAACTGTCCATGATAGGACATAACAATGACTACGACACATTTTACCTCTATACTTGCCATGACAGGACATAACAATGACTACGACACATTCTACATATAAACTGGCCATTACAGGACATAACAATGACTACGACACATTCTTCATATATACTGGCCATGAAATGACACAACAATGATTACGACACATACTACATATATACTCTTCAACACAGGACACAAGAATGCCTTCTACACTTACTACATCTATACTGGTTATGACAGGTCATTAGAATGCCTACTACACATACTGCATCTATACTTGCCATGGCAGGTCAGGATAATACCTACTACACATACTGCATCTATACTGGCCATGATAGGACATAAGAATGCGTACTACACGTATTGCATGTATGCGGGACTTTGCAGGTCATAACAATGCGTACTACACGTATTGCATGTATGCGGGACTTCGCAGGTCATAACAATGCTTTCTACACGTATTGCATCTACATTTGCCTTGACAGGACATAAGAATGCCTACTGCACTTGTTGCATATATATGTGTCATGACAGTTCATAAACAATTTCTACTACAAATCCTATATATAAACTGACCATGACAGTACATAAGAATGACTACTACACATACTACATATAAACTGGCCATGACAGGACATAAGAATGACTACTTCACATACTACATATAAATTGGCCATGACAGGACATACGAATACCTACTACACCTACTACATCTATACTGACCATGACAGGACATAAGAATGACTACTACACATACAACATATATATATACTGACCATGACAGAACATACGAATGACTACAACACTTGCTGCATCTATACTGACCATGACAGGTCATAAGAATGCTAACTAAAACTGCTGTAGCTATACTGACCACGACAGGTCAAAACAATGCTTTTAACAATTGCTGAATCTATATTAACCATGACAGGTCTAAAGAATGTCTATACTGGCCATGACAGTACATAAGAGTGACTACTACACATACTGCATCTAAACTGGCCATGACAGATCATAAGAATAACTACTACACGTACTACATCTATACTAGCCATGACAGGATATAAGAGTGCCTTCTACACGTACTACATCTATACTAGCCATGACAGGATATAACAATACCTTCTACACGTACTACATCTATACTAGCCATGACAGGATATAATCTTGCCTACGACACGTACTACACCTATACTGGTCATGACAGGACATAAGAATATCGTCTACACTACTTCATATATACTAGCCATGACAGGATATAAGAATGCCTACTACACGTACTACATCTCTACTGGCCATGACAGGACAAAAGAATGACTACTACACATGTTGTATCTATTCTGGTCATGACAGGAAATAAGAATGCATACTGCACATGTTGTACTTCTAATTGCCATGACAGGACATAAGAATGACTACTACACATATTGCATCTATACTAGCCATGACAGTTCATAAGAATATGTACTAAAAATACTGCATCTATACTGGCAATGACATTTTATAAGAATGTCTAATACAAATACCGCATTTATACCGGCCATGACAGGTCATAAAAATGCTTATCACACGTATTGCTCCTATACTAACCATGGCAAGTTATAAGACTACATATGCGGCGTCTACTTAGGCCTATATAGGTAATAAGAATGTCTACTACACGTATTACATCTATTCTGGCCATGACAAGACATAAGAATGCCTACTACACATACTGCAACAATACTGAACATGAAAGGTCATAAGAGTGACTACTACAATTACTGCATCTATACTGTCATGACCATTATAGATGCAGTACGTTTAGTGGACGTTCTTATGTCCAGTCATGGTCTGTATATATGTAGTATGTGTGTAGCCATTGTGATGTCTTGTTATGCCCAGTATATATGTAGTACGTGTAATAGTCATTATTATGTATTGTCATGGCCAGTATATATATATATATATATATATATATAGTATGTGTAGTAGTCATTCCTATTTCCTGTTATGGTCAGTATAGATAAAGTACGTGTAGTAGTCATTCTAATGTCCTGCCATGGTCATTATATATTTAGTACGTGTAGTAGTCATTCTTATGTCTTGTCACGGCCCGTATATATATAGTACGTGTAGTAGTTTACCTATGTCCTGTCATGCCCAGTATATATGTAGTACCTGTAGTAGTCATTCTTATGTCTTGTCATTGCCACTGTAGATGAAGTACGGGCAATAGCCATTCTGATGTCCTGACATGCCCAGTATATATGTAGTACGTGCAGTAGTCATTCTTATTTATTGTCATTGCCAGTATATATAGTAGGTTTAGTAGTCATTCCTATGTCCTGTCATGGTCAGTATAGATATAGTACATGTAGTAGTCATTATTATGTGCTGTCATGGCCTGTATATATGCAGTATATGTAGTAGTTATTGTTATGTACTGTCATGGTCAGTAAAGATGTAGTACTTGTAGTAGGCATTCTTATGTTTTGTCATGGCCACTTTAGATGCAGTATATGTAGTAGGCATTCTTACGTCCTGTCATGGCAAGTCTAGATTCAGTTTGTGTAGCAGGCATTCTTATGTTCTGTAATGGCCAGTATATATGTAGTATGTGTAGTAGTCATTATTATATTCTGTTATGGTCAGTATATAAGTAGTATGTGTAGTATTTATTCTTATGTCCTGTTTCGGGCAGTATATATGTATCATGTGTAGTAGGCATTCTTATGATCTATCACAGTCAGTTTAGATGTATTAAGTGTAGTAGGCATTGTTAAGTTCTGTCATAGCCAGTATAGATGCAGTATATGTAGCAGATATTCTTATTTCCTGTCAAGGCTAGTATATATGAAGTATGTTTAGTAGTCATTCTTATGACAGGCCAAGGCCGGTATATATGCAGTATGTGAAGTAAGCATTCATTTGTCCTGTCATGACCAGTGTAGATGGTGTACGTGTAATAAGCGTTGTTATGACCTGTCATGACCAGTATAGATGATGTAAGTGTAATAGGCATTCGTATGTCCTGTCATGGCCAGTATAGATGCATTATATGTAGCATATATTCTCATTTCCTGTCAAGGCCAGTATTGATAAAATACGTGTAGTAGTCATTCATATGACCTGCCAACGCCGATATAGATGCAACATGTGAAGTAGCCATTGTTATGACCTGTCATGGCCGATATAGATGCAACATGTGATGTAGCCATTGTTATGACCTGTCATGGCCAGTATAGATGCAACATGTGATGTAGCCATTGTTATGACCTGTCATGGCCAGTATAGATGCAACATGTGATGTAGCCATTGTTATGACCTGTCATGGCCAGTATAGATGCAACATGTGAAGTAGCCATTGTTATGACCTGTCATGGCCAGTATATATGCAGTGCAGTATGTGTAGGAAGCATTCATGTGTCGTTTCATGACCAGTATGTATGTAGTACGTGTTGTAGGCAGCCTTATATTCTGTCATAACAAGTATAGATGTATGTGGTACGTGTTGTAAGCAGCCTTATATTCTGTCATGACCAGCATAGATGTATGTGGTACGTGTTGTAGGCAGTCTTATATTCTGTCATGACCAGTATATATGTATGTGGTACGTGTTGTAGGCAGTCTTATATTCTGTCATGACCAGCATATATGTATGTGGTACGTGTTGTAGGCAGTCTTATATTCTGTCATGACCAGTATATATGTATGTGGTACGTGTTGTAAGCAGCCTTATATTCTGTCATGACCAGCATAGATGTATGTGGTACGTGTTGTAGGCAGTCTTATATTCTGTCATGACCAGTATAGATGTATGTGGTACGTGTTGTAGGCAGTCTTATATTCTGTCATGACCAGTATATATGTAGTACGTGTTGTAGGCAGTCTTATATTCTGTCATGACCAGCATAGATGTATGTGGTACGTGTTGTAGGCAGTCTTATATTCTGTCATGACCAGTATATATGTAGTACGTGTTGTAGGCAGTCTTATATTCTGTCATAACAAGTATAGATGTATGTGGTACGTGTTGTAGGCAGTCTTATATTCTGTCATGACCAGTATAGATGTATGTGGTACGTGTTGTAGGCAGTCTTATATTCTGTCATGACCAGTATATATGTAGTACGTGTTGTAGGCAGTCTTATATTCTGTCATAACAAGTATAGATGTATGTGGTACGTGTTGTAGGCAGTCTTATATTCTGTCATGACCAGTATATATGTAGTACGTGTTGTAGGCAGCCTTATATTCTCTCATGACCAGTATATATGTAGTACGTGTTGTAGGCAGTCTTATATTCTGTCATGACCAGTATATATGTAGTACGTGTTGTAGGCAGCCTTATATTCTCTCATGACCAGTATAGATGTATGTGGTACGTGTTGTAGGCAGTCTTATATTCTGTCATGACCAGTATATATGTAGTACGTGTTGTAGGCAGTCTTATATTCTGTCATGACCAGTATATATGTAGTACGTGTTGTAGGCAGTCTTATATTCTGTCATGACCAGTATATATGTAGTACGTGTTGTAGGCAGTCTTATATTCTGTCATGACCAGTATATATGTAGTACGTGTTGTAGGCAGTCTTATATTCTGTCATGACCAGTATATATGTAGTACGTGTTGTAGGCAGTCTTATATTCTGTCATGACCAGTATATATGTAGTACGTGTTGTAGGCAGTCTTATATTCTGTCATGACCAGTATATATGTAGTACGTGTTGTAGGCAGTCTTATATTCTGTCATGACCAGTATATATGTAGTACGTGTTGTAGGCAGTCTTATATTCTGTCATGACCAGTATAGATATATGTAGTACGTGTTGTAGGCAGTCTTATATTCTGTCATGACCAGTATAGATATATGTAGTACGTGTTGTAGGCAGTCTTATATTCTGTCATGACCAGTATATATGTAGTACGTGTTGTAGGCAGTCTTATATTCTGTCATGACCAGTATATATGTAGTACGTGTTGTAGGCAGTCTTATATTCTGTCATGACCAGTATATATGTAGTACGTGTTGTAGGCAGTCTTATATTCTGTCATGACCAGTATATATGTAGTACGTGTTGTAGGCAGTCTTATATTCTGTCATGACCAGTATATATGTAGTACGTGTTGTAGGCAGTCTTATATTCTGTCATGACCAGTATATATGTAGTACGTGTTGTAGGCAGTCTTATATTCTGTCATGACCAGTATATATGTAGTACGTGTTGTAGGCAGTCTTATATTCTGTCATGACCAGTATATATGTAGTACGTGTTGTAGGCAGTCTTATATTCTGTCATGACCAGTATAGATATATGTAGTACGTGTTGTAGGCAGTCTTATATTCTGTCATGACCAGTATAGATATATGTAGTACGTGTTGTAGGCAGTCTTATATTCTGTCATGACCAGTATATATGTAGTACGTGTTGTAGGCAGTCTTATATTCTGTCATGACCAGTATATATGTAGTACGTGTTGTAGGCAGTCTTATATTCTGTCATGACCAGTATAGATATATGTAGTACGTGTTGTAGGCAGTCTTATATTCTGTCATGACCAGTATAGATATATGTAGTACGTGTTGTAGGCAGTCTTATATTCTGTCATGACCAGTATATATGTAGTACGTGTTGTAGGCAGTCTTATATTCTGTCATGACCAGTATAGATATATGTAGTACGTGTTGTAGGCAGTCTTATATTCTGTCATGACCAGTATAGATATATGTAATACGTGTTGTAGGCAGTCTTATATTCTGTCATGACCAGTATATATGTAGTACGTGTTGTAGGCAGTCTTATATTCTGTCATGACCAGTATATATGTAGTACGTGTTGTAGGCAGTCTTATATTCTGTCATGACCAGTATAGATATATGTAGTACGTGTTGTAGGCAGTCTTATATTCTGTCATGACCAGTATATATGTAGTACGTGTTGTAGGCAGTCTTATATTCTGTCATGACCAGTATAGATATATGTAGTACGTGTTGTAGGCAGTCTTATATTCTGTCATGACCAGTATAGATATATGTAGTACGTGTTGTAGGCAGTCTTATATTCTGTCATGACCAGTATAGATATATGTAGTACGTGTTGTAGGCAGTCTTATATTCTGTCATGACCAGTATAGATATATGTAGTACGTGTTGTAGGCAGCCTGATATTCTGTCATGACCAGTATATATGTAGTACGTGTTGTAGGCAGTCTTATATTCTGTCATGACCAGTATATATGTAGTACGTGTTGTAGGCAGTCCTATATTCTGTCATGACCAGTATATATGTAGTACGTGTTGTAGGCAGCCTTATATTCTGTCATGACCAGTATATATGTAGTACGTGTTGTAGGCAGCCTTATATTCTGTCATGACCAGTATATATGTAGTACGTGTTGTAGGCAGTCTTATATTCTGTCATGACCAGTATATATGTAGTACGTGTTGTAGGCAGCCTTATATTCTGTCATGACCAGTATATATGTAGTACGTGTTGTAGGCAGCCTTATATTCTGTCATGACCAGTATATATGTAGTACGTGTTGTAGGCAGCCTTATATTCTGTCATGACCAGTATATATGTAGTACGTGTTGTAGGCAGCCTTATATTCTGTCATGACCAGTATATATGTAGTACGTGTTGTAGGCAGTCTTATATTCTGTCATGACCAGTATATATGTAGTACGTGTTGTAGGCAGTCTTATATTCTGTCATGACCAGTATATATGTAGTACGTGTTGTAGGCAGTCTTATATTCTGTCATGACCAGTATATATGTAGTACGTGTTGTAGGCAGTCTTATATTCTGTCATGACCAGTATATATGTAGTACGTGTTGTAGGCAGTCTTATATTCTGTCATGACCAGTATATATGTAGTACGTGTTGTAGGCAGTCTTATATTCTGTCATGACCAGTATATATGTAGTACGTGTTGTAGGCAGTCTTATATTCTGTCATGACCAGTATATATGTAGTACGTGTTGTAGGCAGTCTTATATTCTGTCATGACCAGTATAGATATATGTAGTACGTGTTGTAGGCAGTCTTATATTCTGTCATGACCAGTATAGATATATGTAGTACGTGTTGTAGGCAGTCTTATATTCTGTCATGACCAGTATATATGTAGTACGTGTTGTAGGCAGTCTTATATTCTGTCATGACCAGTATATATGTAGTACGTGTTGTAGGCAGTCTTATATTCTGTCATGACCAGTATATATGTAGTACGTGTTGTAGGCAGTCTTATATTCTGTCATGACCAGTATAGATATATGTAGTACGTGTTGTAGGCAGTCTTATATTCTGTCATGACCAGTATAGATATATGTAGTACGTGTTGTAGGCAGTCTTATATTCTGTCATGACCAGTATAGATATATGTAATACGTGTTGTAGGCAGTCTTATATTCTGTCATGACCAGTATATATGTAGTACGTGTTGTAGGCAGTCTTATATTCTGTCATGACCAGTATATATGTAGTACGTGTTGTAGGCAGTCTTATATTCTGTCATGACCAGTATAGATATATGTAGTACGTGTTGTAGGCAGTCTTATATTCTGTCATGACCAGTATATATGTAGTACGTGTTGTAGGCAGTCTTATATTCTGTCATGACCAGTATAGATATATGTAGTACGTGTTGTAGGCAGTCTTATATTCTGTCATGACCAGTATAGATATATGTAGTACGTGTTGTAGGCAGTCTTATATTCTGTCATGACCAGTATAGATATATGTAGTACGTGTTGTAGGCAGTCTTATATTCTGTCATGACCAGTATAGATATATGTAGTACGTGTTGTAGGCAGTCTTATATTCTGTCATGACCAGTATAGATATATGTAGTACGTGTTGTAGGCAGTCTTATATTCTGTCATGACCAGTATAGATATATGTAGTACGTGTTGTAGGCAGTCTTATATTCTGTCATGACCAGCATAGATGCAGTATGTGTAGTAAGCATTCTTAAGGCCTGTCTTATATTCTGTCATGACCAGCATAGATGCAGTATGTGTAGTAAGCATTCTTAAGGCCTGTCTTATGTTCTTTCATGACCAGTATAGAAGCAGTATGTGTAGTAAGCATTCTTAAGGCCTGTCTTATGTTCTATATGACCAGTATAGAAGCAGTTTGTGTAGTAGACATTCTAATGACCTGTCATTACCAATATAGATGTATGTGGTACGCGTTGTAGGCAGCCTTATATTATGTCATGCCCTGTATAGATGCAGTATGTGTAGTAAGCATTCTTAAGGCCTGTCTTATGTTCTTTCATGACCAGTATAGAAGCAGTATGTGTAGTAGACATTCTTATGACCTGTCATTACCAGTATAGATGTATGTGGTACGCGTTGTAGGCAGCCTTATATTCTGTCATGACCAGTATAGATGCAGTATGTGTAGTAAGCATTCTTAAGGCCTGTCTTATGTTCTTTCATGACCAGTATAGAAGCAGTATGTGTAGTAGACATTCTTATGACCTGTCATTACCAGTATAGATGTGGTATGTGTTGAAGGCAGCCTTATATTCTGTCATAACAAGTATAGATGCAGCATGTGTAGTAGACATTCTTAAGACCTGTCATGACTGGTATAGATAAAGTATGTGTTGAAGGCAGCCTTATATTCTGTCATGACCAGTATAGATGCAGCATGTGTAGTAGGCATTCTTATGACCTGTCATGACTAGTATAGATGTAGTACGTGTATAGATGCAGTATGTGTAGTAGGCATTCTTATGACCTGTCTTATGTTCTTCATGACCAGTATAGATGCAACATGTGTAGTAGACATTCTTATGACCTGTCATGGCCAGTATATATGCAGTACGTTTAGTGGACATATTTATGATCAGTCATGGTCTTTATATGTGTAGTATGTGTGTAGCCATTCTGATGTCCTGTCATGCCCAGGTTATATGTTGTACGTGTAGTAGTCATTCTTATGTCTTGTCATGGCCAGTATATATATATAGTACGTGTAGTAGTCATTCCTTTGTCCGGTCATGGTCAGTATAGATATAGTACGTGTAGTAGTCATTCTTATGTCCTGCCTTGGTCAGTATATATGTAGTACGTGTAGTTGTCATTCTTATGTTTTGTCACGGCCAGTATATATATAGTACCTGTAGTAGTCATTCCTATGTCCTGGCATGCCAAGTATATATGTAGTACGTGTAGTAGTCATTCTTATGTCTTGTCATTGCCAGTATTGATATAGTACGTGCAGTAGCCTTTATGATGTCCTGTCATGCCCAGGTTGTATGTAGTACGTGTAGTATTGCACCCTGGTGTCATTCTTATGTCTTGTCATGGCCAGTATATATAGTACGTCTAGTAGTCATTAATATGTTCTGTCATGATCAGTATAGATATAGTACGTGTAGTAGTCATTCTTCAGTTCTGTCTTGGTCTGTATAGATGTAGTACTAGTAGTAGTCATTATTATGTCCTACCATGGCCTGTATATATGTAGTATATGTAGTAGTCATTCTTATGTACTGTCATGATCAGTATAGATGTTGTACTTGTAGTAGGCATTCTTGTGTCTTGTCATGGTCATTATAGATGATGTACCTCAAATAGGCATTCTTATGTCCTGTCATGGCCACTATAGATGCAGTATATGTAGAAGGCATTCTTACGTCCTGTAATGGCTAGTATAGATTCAGTATGTGTAGCAGACATTCTTATGTCCTGTCATCACCAGTATAGATGTAGTACGTGTAGTAGACATTATTATGTCCTGTCATGGCTAGTATAGATTAGTACGTGTAGAAAGCATTGTTATGACCTATCATGATCAGTATATATGTAGTACGTTTAGTTCGCATTCTTATTGCCTGTGATGGCCTGTGTAGCAGGCATTCTTATGTCCTGTCATGCCTAGTATTGATGTTGTACGTGTAGAAGGCATTGTTATGTCCTGTCATGGCCAGTATATATGAAGCATGTGTACTAGGTATATGTATGACCTGTCATGGCCAGTATAGATGTAGTACGTGTAGTAGGTATTCGTATGACCTGTCATGGCCAGCATAGAAGCATTATGTGTGGTAAGCATTCATATGACGTATTCTTAAGACATTATTGTGTCCTGTCAATGCCGGTAAAGATGCAGCATGTGTAGCAGGCATTCTTATGACCTGTCTTGGCTAGGATGTGTGTAGTACGTGTTGTCGGCTTTCCTATGATCTCCCATGGCCAGTGTATATGTAGTACGTAAAGTAGTCATTATTATATCGTACAGTATCATGGTCAGTATATATGTAGTACGTGTACTATGCATTCTTATGGCCTATCATGACCAGTATATATGTTGTACGTTTAGTAAGCATTCTTATGTCCTTTCATGACCAGTATAGGTTCAGCCTATATAGTAGGCATTCTTTTGGCCTATCATGACCAGTATATATGTTGTACGTTTAGTAAGCATTCTTATGTCCTGTCATGACCAGTATAGGTGCAGCCTATATAGTAGGCATTCTTATTGTCTGTGATGGCCAGTATAGATGTAGTACATGTAGTAGGTATTGGCATAACCTTTCGTGACCAGTATAGATGCTGTACGTGTAGTTGGCTTTCGTGTGACCTTGTTAAGGCCAGCGTAGATGCAGTATGTGTAGTAGGCCTTCTTATGACCTGTCGTGACCAGTATAGATGCAGTATGTGTAGTATGCATTCGTATGACCGGGCATGGCAAATATAGACGTAGTAGGTGTAGTAGGTATACGTATGCCCTGTAATGGCCAACACAGATGCAGTATATGTGGTAGGCATTCTTATAACCTGTCGTGACCTGTATAGATGCAGTATATGTAGGGGACTTTCGTATGATCTGTCATGACCAGTATAGATGCAGCATGTGTTGTATGCATTCTTATGACCTATCATGGCCAGTATAAATACTGTATGTGTAGTAAGCATTATTGTGTCCTATCAAGGCCGGTATAGATGCTGTTTGTTACGTAAGCATTATTATGACCTACTACATCTATGTAGTACGTGTTATCTGCATTCTTATGACCTGTCATGGTCATGACAGGACATAAGAATGCCTACTACACGTACTACAACTATACTGTTCATGAAAGGTCATAAGAATGCCTGTTACACATACTACATCTACACTGGTCACGACAGGACAAATAAATGCCTTCTACTCATACTGCATATATACTGGCCATGACAGGTCATAGCAATGCCTTCTTCACATGCTGCATCTATACCGGCTTTGGCAGGTCAGAAGAATGACTACTACACGTACTACATCTATACTAGCCTTGACATGAAATAAGAAAATCTGCTATATATACTGCATCTATAATGGCCATAACAGGACATACCAATGCCTCCTACACTTACTATATCTATACTGGTCATGACAGGTCATAAGAATGCCTACTACACGTTCTACATTTATACTGGTCATGAATGGTCATCAGAATGCCTATAACAAATACTACATCTACACTTGTCATGACAGGACACATGAATGCCTACTACACATACTGCATATATACTGGCCATGATAGGACAAACAAATGCCTACTACACTAACTACATCTATACAAGTCATGACATGTCATAAGAATGCCTACTACACATACAGCATCTATACTGGCTTTGACAGGACATAAGAATATCTGCTAAATATACTGCATCTATTCTGGCCATGACAGGATATACGAATGCCTACTACACTTACTACATCTATACTGGTCATGACAAGTCATAAGAATGCCTACTACACAAACTGCATATATACTGGCCATGGCAGGACACTTGAATGCCTACTACACACACTGCATATAAACTGGCCATGACTGGATACATGAATGCCTACGACACATACTGCATCTATACTGGCCATGACAGGTCATAACGATGTCTACTACACATACTGTATCTAAACTGGTTATGAGAGGTCATAAGAATGCCTTCCGTAAATACTGCTTCTATGCTGGCCATGACAAGTAATGCGAATACCTGCTAAACGTACTACATCTATACTGGCCATTAAAGGTCATATGAATATCTAGCACACATGCTGCATCTATACTGGCAATGTCATATCATACGAAAGACTCCTACACGTACTACATCTATAGTGGCCATGACAGATCATAAGAATGCCTATTATATAGGCTTCATCCATACTGGTCACGACAGGTCATAAGAATGCTTACCATACATAATGCTTCTATGCTGGCCATGACAGGTCATACGAATACCTACTATACGTATTACATCTATACGGGCCATGACAGGTCATACGAAAACCTAGTACACATGCTTCATCTATACTGGTCATGACAGAACATAACAATGCATACTTCACGTACTACATCTATACTAGCCATGACAGGACATAACAATGCCTGGTACACAGGCCATCACAGGCAATAATAATGCCTACTATATAGGCTGCACCTATACTGGTCATGACAGGGCATAAGAATGCAAACTAAACGTACTACATATATACTGGTCATGATAGGTCATAAGAATGCATACTACTCGTACTACATATAAAATGGCAATAACAGGTCATAACAATGCCTTCTACACATACTACATTTATACTAGCCATGACAGGACATAAGAATGTCTACTACACGTACTACATCTGTACTGGTCATGACAGGACATAAGATTGCCTGCTACACATACTGAATCTACACTAGCCATGACCGAACGTAAGAATGCCTACTACATATACTGCATCTATAGTGGCCATGACAGGACATAAAAATGCCTTTTTGATGTACATCATCTATAATGGCCATGACAAGACATAATAATGCCTACTACAAGTACTACATCTATACTGACCATGACAGTACATAAGAATGACTACTGCATATACTACATATATACAGGCCATGACAGGACATAATAATGACTACTACTAGTACTTCATCTATACAGACCAAGACAGGACTGAAGAATGACTACTACACGTACCATATCTATACTGACCATGACACGATATAGGAATGACTACTACACTTACTATTTATACTGGCCATGACAAGACATAAGATTGCTTACTGCAAGCACTACATTTATACTGACCATGACAGTACATAAGAATGACTACTACACGAATTTATCTATACTAACCATGACAAGACATAGGAATGACTACTACACGTACTTCATATATATACTGGCCTTGACAAGACATAAGAATGCCTACTACACGTACTATATATATGCTGACCATGGCAGGACATAAGAATGGCTACTACACGTACTACATATATACTGTGCATTAGAGGACATCAGATTGGCTACACACATGCTGCATCTATACTGGCAATGACAGAACATAAAAATGCCTACTACACGTACTACATCTATAATGGTCATGACAGGTCATAAAAATGTCTACTACACATACTGCATCTATACTGGCGATAACAGAACATAACAATGCCTACTACACATATTACATCTATACTGGTCATGATAGGTCGTAAGAATGCCTACTACTCGTGTTACATTTATCTGGTTATGAAAGGTCATGAGAATGCATACAACACATACAGCATCTATACTAGCCATGACAGGACATAAAAATATCTACTATATATATTGCATCTATACCGGCCATGACAGGACAAACGAATGCCTACGACACTTACTACATCTATACTGGTCATGACAGGTCTTAAGAATGTTTACTACACATACTGCATATATACTCGCCATGACAGGACATAAGAATGCCTATTATACATACTGCATATATACTGGTCATGACAGGACATATATGCCTACTACACATACTGCATATATACTGGCCATGACAGGACATAAGAATGCCTCTTACACATACTGCAACTATACAAACCAGGACAGGACAAAATAATGTTTATTACGCGTACTACATAATGTATACTAACCATGACAGGACAAAAGTATGCCTACTAAAAATACTGCACTATACTGGACTTGATAGGTCATAAGAAGCCAACTACACATACTGCATCTATACTGGCAATGACAGGTCATAGTAATGTCTTCTTCACATGCTACTTCAATACCGGCCTTGACAGAACATAAGAATGACTACTACACGTACTACATTTATCTGGTTATGAAAGGTCATAAGAATGCATACAACACATACTGCATCTATACTGGCCTTGACAGGACATAAGAATAACTGCTACACATACTGCATCTATACTGGCCATGGCAGGACATACGAATGCCTACTACCCTTACTACATCTATACTGGTCATGACAGGTCATAAGAATGCCTACTATACATATTGCTTCTATACTTGTCACGACAGGTCAAAAGAATGCCTATTACACATATTACATCTATACTGGCCATGACAGGACATACGAATGCCTACTACACTTACTACATCTATACTGGTCATGACAGGTCATAAGACAGCCTACTATACATACTGCTTCTATACTTGTCACGACCGGTCAAAATAATGCCTATTACACACACTGTATCCATACTGGTCATGATAGGACATAAGAATGCCTATTACACGTTCTACGTCTATACTGTCCATGACAGGGCATAAGAATGCCTATTACACATAATGCAACTATGCTAACCAGGACATGACAAAAGAATGCTTATTACGCGTACTACAGCTTTACTGACCATGACAGAACAGAAGAATGCCTGCTACACATTCTACATCTATAATGGACTTGAGAGGTCATGGGAAGCCAACTACACATATTGTATCTATACTGGCATTGAAAAGTCATAAAAAAGCTTACTACGTATGCTACATCTAAACCGGCTTTTTGACAGGAAATAAGAATGCCTACTTCACGTACTACATATATGCTGGCCATGACGGGTCTTAAAAAAGCATACTTAACGTAATACATCTTTACTGGTCACGACAGTTCACATGAATTTCTGCTACACATAATGCATCTACGCCGGCCTTCACATGACATAAAATTCCTACTACACGTATAACATCTAAACTGGTCATGGCAGGTCATAATAATGCCTGCTACACATTCTACATCTATACTGGTTTTGGCAGATAGTAAGAATGCATACTACACATAATACATATAAACTGGTCATGGCAGGTCATAAAAATTCCTGCTACATATAAGAATGCCTACTACACATACATATATTACATATTTACTGGTCATGACAGGTCATAAGAATTCATACTACACGTACTACTTATATACTGGTCATGACAGGTCACAGATATATTCACTACACAAACTGCATCTTTACTGGCCATAACAGATCATAGGAATGCATACTACACGTATTGCATCTATACCGGTCATGACAGGTCATAAGAATGCCTACTACACCAGTATATATGTAGAATGTGTCATAGTCATTGTCAGTATAGATGTAGTACATGTAGTAATTATTCTTATGACCTGTCATGGTCAGTATAGATGTAGTACATGTAGTAATTATTCTTATGACCTGTCATGGTCAGTTAAGATGTAGTACATGTAGTAATCATTCTTATGACCTGTCATGGCCAGCATAGATGTAGTACGAACAGTAGTCATTCTTATGTCCTGTCATGGTCAGTTTAGATTAAGTATGTGTAGTAGTCATTATTATGTCCTGCCATGGTCAGTATAGATATAGTAAGTGCAGTAGTCATTCTTATGTCATGTCATGGTCAGTATAGATGTAGTATGTGTAGTAGTAATTCTTTTGTCCTGTCATGGCCGGTACATATGTAGTATGTATAGTAGTCATTCGTATGTCCTGTCATTGTCAGCATAGATGTTGTATGTGTAGTAATCATTCTTAACTCTTGTCATCGTCAGTAAAGATGTAATACGTACAGTAGGCATTCTTATGTCCTTTCATGGTCAGTATAGATGAAGTATGTGTAGTAGTCATTCATATGTCCTGCCATGGTCAGTATAGATATAATATGTGCAGTAGTCATACTTATGTACTGTCATGCTTAGTATATATGAAGTATGTGAAGTAGTCATTATTATGTACTGTCTTGGTTAGTATATATCAAGTATGTGCAGTAATCATTCTTATATCCTGTCATGGTCAGTATAGATGTTGTATGTGTAGGGGTCATTCTTATGTCCTGTCATGGCCGGTACACAATTATGTAGTATGTGTCGTAGTTATTGTCAGTATAGATATAGTACATGTAGTAGTCATTCCTATGACCTGTCATGGTCAGTAGAGATGAAGTAAAAACAGTAGTCGTTCTTATGTCTTGTCATGGTCAGTATAGATGTAGTACGTGTTGTAGTCATTTTTATAACCTGTCATGGCCAGTATATAAACAGTAGAAGTAGTAGGCATTCATTCTTATGTCCTGTCATGGTCTGTATAGATGCAGTATATGTAGCAGACATTATTCTGTCCTGTCATGGTCAGTATAGATATAGTATGAGCAGTAGTCATTCTTATGTACTGTCATGGTCAGTTTAGATATAATACGTGTTGTAGTCATTCTTATAACCTGTCATGGCCAGTATATATGCAGTAGAAGTAGTAGTCATTCATTCTTATGTCCTGTCATGGTCAGTATAGATGCAGTATATGTAGCAGACATTATTCTGTCCTGTCATGTTCAGTATAGATACAGTATGTGCAGTAGGCATTCTTATGTACTGTCATGGTCAGTAAAGATGAAGTATATGTAGCAGACATTATTCTGTCCTGTCATGGTCAGTATAGATAAAGTATGGGCAGTAGTCATTATTATGTACTGTCATGGTCAGTATATATGAAATATGTGCAGTAGGCATTCTTATGTCATGTCATGATCGGTATAGATGTAGTACGAACAGTAGGCATTCTTTTATCCTTGCATGTTCAGTACAGATGAAGTATGTGTAGTAGTCATTCTTATGTCCTGCCCTGGTCAGTATAAATATAGTGTGTGCAGTAGTCATTCTAACATGTATGTACTGTAATGGTCAGTGTAGATGTATGACTTGTAATAGGCATTTTTATGATCTGTCATGACCAGTATAGATGCAGCAAGTGTAGAAAGCATTCTTATGACCTGTCAAGGCCAGTATAGATGCAATACGTGTAGAAGGCATTCTTATGACATACCAAGGCCAGCATAAATGCAGAACATGTAGTAGGCATTCTTATGTCCTGTCATAACCAGTATAGAAGCAGTATGTTTAGTAGGTATTATCATGACCTGCCATGGCCAGTATAGATGCAATTCGTGTAGTAGGCTTTCTTTTGATCTGTCATGGCCAGTATAGAAGCAACATGTGAAGTAGGCATTGCTATGACATGTCATAAGAATGCCTATTACACATACTACATCTACACTGGTCATGACAGGACACATGAATGCCTACTACACATACTGCATATGTACTGGCCATGACAGGTCATAGCAATGCCTATTTCACACGCTGCACCTATACCGGCCTTGGCAGGTCATAACAATGACTACGACACATACTACAAATATACTCGTCATGGCAGGACACAAGAATGCCTACTACATATACTACATCTCTACTGGTTATTACAGTTCATAAAAATGACTACTACACATGCTGAATATATACTGGTCGTGATTAGACATAAGAATGCCTTCTTCACATACTACATCTTTACTGGTCATGACAGGACACAAGAATGCCTTCTATACATACTACATCTATACTTGTCATGACAGAACATAAGAATGCCTACTACACATACTACACTTACACTGGTCATGACAGGACACATGAATGCCTACTACACATACTACATATATACATGTCATGACAGTTCATAAGAATGTCTACTACACATACTGCGTCTGTATTGGACATGACAGGACATAATAATGCTTACTACACATACTACATATATACTGGTCATAACAGGACATAAGAATACATACTGCACATACATCTATACTGGCCTAGACAGGACATAGGAATGCCTACTATGTATACTACATATATACTGGTCATGACAGTACATAGGAATGTCTACTACACATATTGCATCTATATTGGCCATGAAGGTCATAAGAAAGCGTACTCAGATACTACATCTATACTGGTCATGACAAGACATAAGAATGCCTACTACACATACTTCGTCTTTACTAGTCATTACAGGACATAAGAATGCCATCTTCACATTCTACATCTATACTGGCCATGACAGGACATACGAATGCCTACTACACATACAACATCTATACTGGCCATGACAGGACATTAGAATGCCTACTGTTCGTATTGCATATATACTGGCCATGACAGGTCATAAGAATGTCTACTGACCATACTGTATCAATACCGGCTTTGAATGAATACTCCACATACTGCATTTATACTGGTCATGACATGACATAAGAACGACTACTACACATACTGCAAATATAACGGCCATGACAGGACATATGAATGACTACTACACATGCTGCATCTATAATGGCCATGACAAGACATAAGAATGACTACTACACATACTGCAACTATACTGGACATGACAGCTTCGAAGAATTCTTGATATTTGTTCTGCATCTACACTGGTCGCGACTGAGAATTAAATTATTACCATATCCTGCATCTATACAGGTCATTACACGTCTGACAATTTCTTACCATAAATTCTGCTCTTAAACTGGCCATGACAGGTCCTTAGAATTATTTGCATATAATCTGCATCTATTCTGGAATGACAGGTTCTAAAAATTATTACCATGCATTCTGCATCTATACTGGCCATGACACGTCTGAAAATGACTTACCATATGTTCTTTATCTATACTGCCCATGACAGCTCCTCAGAATTATTACCATACATTCTGCATTGATACTGGCCATGACAGCTACTCAGAACTATAAGGGTCTTAAGTATTATTGCCATGTATTCTGTATCTATACTAGCCTTGAAGGGTCCTAAGTATTATTGCCATACATTCTGTATCTATACTGGCCTTAAAGGGTCCTAAGTATTATTGCCATACATTCTGTATCTATACTGGCATTGAAGGGTCCTTAGAACTATGGCCATACATTCTGTACCTAAACTGGCCTTGAAGGGTCCTAATTATTATTGCCATACATTCTGTATCTATACTGACCATGACAGCTCCTAAGTATTATTGCCATATATTCTGTATCTATACTGGCCATGACAGCTCCTCAGTATTATTGTCATACATTCTGCATCTATACTGGTCATGACAGGTCCTAATTATTATTGCCATACATTCTACTCCTATACTGGCCATGACAGCTTCTAAGTATTATTGCCATACATTCTACATATATACTGGCCATGACAGATCCTAAGTATTATTGTAATATATGCTGTATGTATACTGGCCATGACGGGTCCTAAGTATTATTGCCATACATTCTGCATCTATACTGGCCATGACAGATCCAAAGTATTATTGCCATACATTCTGTATCTATAATGGCCATGAGAGCTCCTTATTAATATTGCCATCCATCCTGCATCTATACTGGTCATGACAGGTCTTAAGTATTATTGCCATACATTCTATATCTTTACTGGTCATGACAGGTCCTAAGTATTAATGCCATGTAATCTGTATCTATACTAGCCTTGAAGGGTCCTAAGTATTATTGCCATACATTCTGTATCTATACTGGCCTTAAAGGGTCCTAAGTATTATTGCCATACATTCTGTATCTATACTGGCCTTAAAGGGTCCTAAGTATTATTGCCATACATTCTGTATCTATACTGGCATTGAAGGGTCCTTAGAACTATGGCCATACATTCTGTACCTAAACTGGCCTTGAAGGGTCCTAATTATTATTGCCATACATTCTGTATCTATACTGACCATGACAGCTCCTAAGTATTATTGCCATATATTCTATATCTATACTGGCCATGACAGCTCCTAAGTATTATTGTCATACATTCTGCATCTATACTGGTCATGACAGGTCCTAATTATTATTGCCATACATTCTACTCCTATACTGGCCATGACAGCTTCTAAGTATTATTGCCATACATTCTACATATATACTGGCCATGACAGATCCTAAGTATTATTGTAATATATGCTGTATGTATACTGGCCATGACGGGTCCTAAGTATTATTGCCATACATTCTGCATCTATACTGGCCATGACAGATCCAAAGTATTATTGCCATACATTCTGTATCTATACTGGCCATGAGAGCTCCTTATTAATATTGCCATCCATCCTGCATCTATACTGGTCATGACAGGTCTTAAGTATTATTGCCATACATTCTATATCTTTACTGGTCATGACAGGTCCTAAGTATTAATGCCATGTATTCTGTATCTATACTAGCCTTGAAGGGTCCTAAGTATTATTGCCATACATTCTGTATCTATACTGGCCTTAAAGGGTCCTAAGTATTATTGCCATACATTCTGTATCTATACTGGCATTGAAGGGTCCTTAGAACTATGGCCATACATTCTGTATCTAAACTGGCCTTGAAGGGTCCTAATTATTATTGCCATACATTCTGTATCTATACTGACCATGACAGCTCCTAAGTATTTTTGCCATATATTCTGTATCTATACTGGCCATGACAGCTCCTAAGTATTATTGTCATACATTCTGCATCTATACTAGTCATGACAGGTCCTAATTATTATTGCCATACATTCTACTCCTATACTGGCCATGACAGCTTCTAAGTATTATTGCCATACATTCTACATAAAAAATTATATACTGGCCATGACAGATCCTAAGTATTATTGTAATATATGCTGTATGTATACTGGCCATGACGGGTCCTAAGTATTATTGCCATACATTCTGCATCTATACTGGCCATGACAGATCCAAAGTATTATTGCCATACATTCTGTATCTATACTGGTCATGACAGGTCCTCAGTATTAGTGCCATGTATTCTGTATCTATACTGGCCATGACAGGTCCTATGTATTATTACTATATATTCTGTATCTTAACTGGTCATGACAGGTCCTAAGTATTAATGCCATATATTCTGTATCTTTACTGGCCATGAGAGCTCCTAAGTATTATTGCCATACATTCTGCATCTAAACTGGTCATGACAGGTCTTAAGTATTATTGCTATACATTTTGCTCCTATACTGGCGATGATTGCTCCAAAGTATTATTGCCATACATTCTGCATCTATACTGGCCATGACAGGTCTTATGTATTATTACCATACATTCTGTATCTATACTGGCCATGAAAGTTCCTAAGTATTATTGCCATAAATTCTGTATGTATACTAGCCATGACAGCTCCTATGTATGTTGCCATATGTTCTGTATCTATACTAGCCATGAAAGGTCCTAAGTATTATTGCCATATATTCTGTATATATACTAGCCATGACCGCTCCTAAATATTATTACCATACATTCTGTATGTGTACTAGCCATGAAAGGTCCTAAATATTATTGCCATATATTCTGTATATATACTAGCTCCTTATTAATATTGCCATCCATCCTGCATCTATACTGGTCATGACAGGTCTTAAGTATTATTGCCATACATTCTATATCTTTACTGGTCATGACAGGTCCTAAGTATTAATGCCATGTATTCTGTATCTATACTAGCCTTGAAGGGTCCTAAGTATTATTGCCATACATTCTGTATCTATACTGGCCTTAAAGGGTCCTAAGTATTATTGCCATACATTCTGTATCTATACTGGCATTGAAGGGTCCTTAGAACTATGGCCATACATTCTGTATCTAAACTGGCCTTGAAGGGTCCTAATTATTATTGCCATACATTCTGTATCTATACTGACCATGACAGCTCCTAAGTATTTTTGCCATATATTCTGTATCTATACTGGCCATGACAGCTCCTAAGTATTATTGTCATACATTCTGCATCTAAACTGGTCATGACAGGTCTTAAGTATTATTGCTATACATTTTGCTCCTATACTGGCGATGATTGCTCCAAAGTATTATTGCCATACATTCTGCATCTATACTGGCCATGACAGGTCTTATGTATTATTACCATACATTCTGTATCTATACTGGCCATGAAAGTTCCTAAGTATTATTGCCATAAATTCTGTATGTATACTAGCCATGACAGCTCCTATGTATGTTGCCATATGTTCTGTATCTATACTAGCCATGAAAGGTCCTAAGTATTATTGCCATATATTCTGTATATATACTAGCCATGACCGCTCCTAAATATTATTACCATACATTCTGTATGTGTACTAGCCATGAAAGGTCCTAAATATTATTGCCATATATTCTGTATATATACTAGCTCCTTATTAATATTGCCATCCATCCTGCATCTATACTGGTCATGACAGGTCTTAAGTATTATTGCCATACATTCTATATCTTTACTGGTCATGACAGGTCCTAAGTATTAATGCCATGTATTCTGTATCTATACTAGCCTTGAAGGGTCCTAAGTATTATTGCCATACATTCTGTATCTATACTGGCCTTAAAGGGTCCTAGCCATGACCGCTCCTAAATATTATTACCATACATTCTGTATGTGTACTAGCCATGAAAGGTCCTAAATATTATTGCCATATATTCTGTATATATACTAGCCATGACAGCTCCTAAATATTATTAACATACATTCTGTATGTGTACTAGCCATGACAGCTCCTAAGTATTATTGCCATACATTCTGTATCAATACTGGCCATGAAAGATCCTAAGTATTATTGCCATATATTCTGTATATATACTTGCCATGACCGATCCTAAATATTATTAACATACATTCTGTATGTATACTAGCCATGACAGCTTCTTAGTATTATTGCCATATATTGTGTATCAATACTGGCCATGAAAGATCCTTATTATTTTTGCCATATATACTTGCAATGACAGGTTCTAAGTATTAATGCCGTATATTCTGTATCTAAACTGGCCATGATGGGTCTTAAATATTATTACCATACATTCTGTATCTATACTGACCATAAACGTTCCTAAGTATTTCGTCTTTCCAATGAATTGTCGGAAACAAAGAAAGTGCTTGCAGAAACAACACTAAAGCAAGACGATCTCGAGCAATATAGTCGTCGAACTTGTGTTCGAATTGGTAATGTAGATGAAAAGGACACTGAATCTACTGACGGCATCGTGCTTGAGATAGCGAAAATGGCAAATGTTGACATCACAAAGGTTGATATAGACAGATCGCATCGAATAGGACAAAAAAAGCCAGGTAAACCACGAGACATCATTGTTAAATTCATGAGTTACAAGTCAAGGACCATGTTCCTAAAAGGTCGCAAAACATTACGTGAGACAAAATCAAACATTTATTTAAACGAGGATTTAACCAAGATGCGAAAAGAAATCGCCTATCACTGTCGAATGGTCAGAAATGACAAAACTTCAAGCATTGAACAAACATGGACATTTGACGGCAAGGTATTTGTGCGTACGTTTGGTGGAGCAAGTTCCAGAATCGATTCACTGACCGATCTGGAGAAATACAGTACCCCAAACACTGGGTCTTAGTGAAACATTACTCACATAAACACTTGCAAAACAGAAAAACAAAAAAAAAAATGATCACTTACATGTTTCACTTAACAAAATCTTAATGGTCATTGTCTATTTTTTATCTACTACCTCTGGTTCATAAGCAATTTCGCTCTATGCTGGTATATCGGTTGAGGTCAGCTTGTACGTTTTGCCTGAACCGATATATCAGTATAAAGTGTATATTTAACTTATTTCTGTTTAACTACTACCTACGACATATCAGTATATAGTGCATATTTGACATATTTCTGTTTATCTACCACCTGCATATTTAATTTGTGTATATATTATAAAATAATTCAGGGGTATGTCTTAGAACCAACAAAGTAAAACAAAAAAAAAACAGAAAAAAAAGAAAAAAAAAAGAAAAAAAAAAGAAAAAAAAAAAAGCATTCTTGTTTAGTGCGGCTACACCACCATATTAACAGTGTGCATGTTACTTTCAAAGATGGAGAGTGCATTGTTTATTTATTTTTAGATGTTTTACAGCTTTCCATTCACAAATGTACTACACAAAACTAGTATGGCCATATATTGTCACTAAAAACAGCTCACTGTCAATTGAATTAGACTTTCTCGTTTATGTGTCGTGCATTCCTCAACGTGGGTCTCATGGTGTGTAACGTATTGCTGACCGACTTAATAATACTCTATACGCCTGTAATCTTTAAATAACAACACAGTGCATGCTTTCCATGCAAGTTGTGGCTACTACATAAAGTTTCAAGTTCGTAAAAATCACTAATTCTTGTTACCTTAATACATTTAAGTTTCATTGGTGAATATATTTATCTTTTGTCAATTTAATTTTGATTATAAATGTTATCAAAATTGCATTGGAAGGCCATTACATAAATATTATAACACATTTTAACGGATACATGCGGCCAGAAATACCAATATACTGCTGTGACTATTCTGAGAAGGTACACTTATGCTATGGTAGTATTTCTACTGTACAACTGGTGTGATATGTAACAACTATTGTAATATTGAGATACTAGTATTGTAGTGCTATTGAAATGAAACTATTGCAATTGATATACTACTGCTATGATATTAGCAGTAGTACAACTGACTCGAAGTAACAACTATTGTACTGTTGTTGTGATACAGGTATCGTAGTGCTATTGGTATGGTACTATTGCAATTGATATACTACTGCTATGGTATTACCACTATAGTGCAACTGGCACGAAGTAACAACTATTGTTACTATGACTATGGTGCTATTGTTATTGCATTATATCAAGTATTATACAGGTACTGTGGTATTATCCGTATGGGACGACCGGTTACATATAACTACTATTGTATTATTGCTGCGGTGCCCACACTGTAGTGCTATTGCTGTGATACTCGTTTTTGTCATACTATTACGGTGGTATTATTAAGTTGGTACTGAAATTACTGTGCTATTACTGCTATGCTGTAAATAAAATACTGAAATCGCTGTACGACTACTGCTGTACTATTGCTGTGGTGCCATTAGTGTGATGATACTACAATTATGGTACTGGTGTTGCAGTACTATGACTGTGGCGCTATTATTGTGATGCCATTGGTGTGATGATATTGCTGTGATGCTAAGGTCATGGTATTGCTGCTATGGTATTGCTACTATAGTGCAATATCTATGGTACTATAACTTATTTACTATTACTATGGCGTTATTACTATGGTGCTGTTCCAGCTTTAATGTTACAGTGGTACTATTGTTGTGGTACCAACACTACGGTATTATTACTTTGGTGCTATTAGTATGTTGTTATTACTATGGTGCTATTACTACTGTTATTATTGTGGTGTTATTACTATTGTGTAATTGCTGTGGTTTATTACTATGGTGCTGTTCCAGCTTTAATGTTACAGTGGTACTATTGTTGTGGTACTAACACTACGGTATTATTACTATGGTGCTATTACTACTGTTATTATTGTGGTGTTATTACTATTGTGTAATTGCTATGGCGTTATTACTATGGTGCTGTTCCAGCTTTAATGTTACAGTGGTACTATTGTTGTGGTACTAACACTACGGTATTATTACTTTGGTGCTATTAGTATGTTGTTATTACTATGGTGCTATTACTACTGTTATTATTGTGGTGTTATTACTATTGTGTAATTGCTGTGGCTTACTATTATTGTACGTGGTACTTGCGCAGTGGTACTATTACTATGATACAACTAAGTACTACTACTGTGTTACTATTACGACTACACTATTATTATGACACAATTCCATTAATATAACTATATTGACTAAGGTATTACTATTGTCAGTTCTGTGGTACTAGCGCTGAGGTACTATTACTATGATACAATTAGGTACTACTACTACTATGGTACTTTTACGACAACACTATTATTATGATACAATTCCATTAATATAATTATATTTACTAAGATATTACTATTGTCAGTTCTGTGGTTTTTACCGCTGTGGTACTATTACTATGATACAATTAGGAACTACTACTATGGTACTATTACGATTACACTATTATTATGATACAATTCCATTAATATAATTATATTGACTAAGGTATTACTATTGTCAGTTCTGTGGTACTAGCGCTGTGGTACTATTACTATGATACAACTAGGTACTACTACTATGGTACTTTTACGACAACACTATTATTATGATACAATTCCATTAATATAACTATATGTACTAAAGTATTACTATTGTCAGTTCTGTAGTTGTATCACTATGATACAACTTGGTACTACTACTGTGGTACTTTTATGACAACACTATTATTATGACACAATTCCATTAATATAACTATATTTACTAAGGTATTACTATTGTCAGTTCTGTGGTACTAGCGCTGTGGTACTATATCTATGATACAACTAGGTACTACTACTATGGTACTTTTACGACAACACTAATATTATTACACAATTCCATTAATATAACTATATTTACTAAGGTATTACTATTGTCAGTTCTGTGGTTCTAATACTCTGATACAAATAAAGTGATCTAACTATCATGGTACTACTACTGTGTTACTATGATCATGGTACTGTTACTATCGTACTACTATTGTTGAAATATTACTATGGTAATATTGCTTTGACACAACTAGCCTGATTGTTTTGTTATTATTTGAGTACCTTACTGGTTTTGATAAAGTGATGCTGTTGATATATGTTTGTACATATGTTGTTTTTTTTGCTGATGTTTTTATTTTTGTTCTTTTTTCGTATGTGTTTTCTTTTCTGTGAACTGCTGTCATATTAATATGATATATTAAGGCGCAATTGTTAATGACATATATGACTATATGCTATATGTTCCTGAAATTTAAAGATTTCTTTTTTGATTTGTTGTGCCTATTATTCTAGCTATCATAGAGACTAATGACACGGTTGGAATATAAGATTCAAGACGAATTAAGCTAAGGTTTAAAAGTACATAGTAGTGTAATTTATTGAAATATTTGATCGTTTTTTTTTGTCCAAATTACTCTTCATCTTATTAACCATATTATGATCCTTATACATAATAATGCTTATTTTAGATCTATATCTACTTCCTTCTCTACATGCTACTAATTCTCTATCTTTATTCTACTGCACGTGTCCGGTTGCGTCTTGGGGTTTGTTAACTACGAGTCTGGAATAACATAATGTTTATTGACATAACAGTTTACAGAATCCGAATAGGTTTGTCTGGTCCTGTATCTTCTAAAGCAAAAGGTACAAAATGTTTGAACTCATTTGAACTAGGTACATGGATGGCAATGTTACTCATAAAATCAGGCGACATCGAAGTCTATCAAGGGCCAGTGTTAGCTTCTGACATTGATTCAAACTTCTTAAATAATGTAAAAAGCAAATTATCAATTGTCCAATACAATGTTCAAAGTTTCATCCACAAGAAAGACATTCTGTACGCAGAACTTTTACAATTTGATATATTAGTCTTTACAGAGACTTGGCTCACAGCCAATATTTTAACCAACGATATCATGTTTAGTAATTTCTCCGCCCCAATTAGACAAGACAGACCATCAGATCAGCACGGTGGTATCCTTATATATGTTAATGAAAATATTCCGATTAAGCGTAGAGCTGACCTTGAAGTTCCTGGTATCGAATCTATATGGATAGAAATTAATATTAAAAACAAACCAAAATTAATAGGTGCCTTCTACAGACCACCAAATTCGCCAAATGCTATTCTTTCTGCCATAGAAGATTCGATTGGTCTTGCAAAATATACTATGATTGACGATATTATTGTTACAGGGGATTTTAATCTTGATACACTTAAGACTATTTCCTCATCAAAAATTAATGACATCATATTGCAATACAATTTGTCTCAGCTTATATCAGAACCAACTCATTTCACCGAGCACTCATCCTCCATCATAGATCTCTATCTTGTCACTAAACCGGAAAATGTAATTCTATCTGGAGTAGGAGAGCCATTTTTAGAACAACTTCATAGATACCATTGTCCCATATTTTGTATTTTTAATTCTTATAAGCCAGCACATAGTACATTTAAACGTAAAATTTGGTTATATGACAAGGGTGACTATAATCTTCTTCGACAAAAAGCCTCCGACTTAAACTGGAATTCACTTTTCCATCAAGATATTGATACATACACTAGCAATGTAACAAATGCAATCTCAAAACTTGCGGAATAGACTATTCCTAACAAATATGTAACAATACGACCGTCAGAAGCAAAATTAAAAAATCAATCCGTAAACGGAAAAGAGCGTTATACAATGCTAATCACAAACAAAGTATTAACAGTTGGAATAAATATAAAGCAATTCGCAACGAAACTATTAAATTAATTCGAACTGCTAAACATGAATATTATGATATGATGATAAAAAAACTTAAATCAAACTCATTGAAAAGTTCAGATTGGTGGAAAACCTTAAAATATTTTATTAAACCAAACGATTCATCATCATCTATCCCACCGCTTAAGAATAATGGTCAATATTACACAGAAGGCCCTGAAAAAGCTTCTATTTTAAACTCTTTTTTTGTAGACCAAACCGTTTAATGAAAACAATAAAGATTTGCCTATACAAAACATCAATCTAGATAGACCCAAACTTGAAAATATTAAAGTAACAACATTAGATGTAAAATCCGTCTTACAAACGCTACAAGTTGGTAAAGCAACGGGTCCAGACGCTGTGAATAATAGAATACTAAAAGAACTATCGAATGAATTGTCACTGCCGCTAGCTAATCTATTTAATTACTCCTTAGACATGTGCAAAATTCCGGCTGCTTGGAAAGAAGCAAATGTTTGTGCTATATTTAAAAAAAATGATCCATCTGAAGCATCCAATTATCGTCCTATCTCCCTTTTATCGACGTTAGACAAAGTCATGGAAAAGATAGTTCATAAATATGTTTTCAATTTCTTCCAAAGAAATAAAATCATAAGTGTCCTTCAATCTGGGTTTTTACCTAAAGATTCGTCTGTTAACCAGTTAGTAGATATTTATAATATGATCTGTGAGGCCCTTGACCAAGGGAAAGAAATACGTTCTGTTTTTTGTGACATAAGCAAGGCTTTTGACAGAGTCTGGCACAAAGGACTCTTATTTAAATTACGATCAGTAGGTATATCTGGAACGTTACTTAATTGGTTTTCTGACTATTTAGATAATCGAAGGCAACGTGTAGTTCTTCCTGGTTCCATGTCTGGATGGGAGTACATAAAAGCTGGTGTGCCACAAGGCTCGATACTTGGCCCCCTTCTTTTTCTTGTGTATATAAATGATATTGTTGAAGACATAAACTCTAATATCCGTTTATTTGCTGACGATACCAGTTTACTGATAGTTGTAGAAACACCTGACCAAGCTTCCCTTGTTCTTAATTCAGATCTTGAAAAAATTCACAATTGGGCTGAAAAGTGGTTAGTAACTTTCAATCCAAATAAAACAAAAGCACTTCTTGTTTCGCGTAAACGAAATAAACCCTTCCACTCTCAACTTGTCATGAACAATACAATAATCCAAGAAGTTCAGTCACATAAGCATCTTGGTGTCATTCTCTCAAATAACGGTACCTGGAAATTTCACTTAGAGCATATAAAGGAACAGGCTTGGAAAAGATTAAACATTATGAGAAATTTAAAGTTTAAACTTGATCGCCAATCACTTCAAACAATTAACTTTACTTTCATACGCCCTTTACTTGAATATGCAGATGTAATATGGGATAATTGTACAGCATCTGAAGCAAAAGACCTAGAAAAATTACAAATCGAAGCCGCTCGAGTTGTCACAGGAGCGACTAAACTAGTAACCATTAATATGTTGTATAAAGAAACTGGTTGGGAAACATTACAATCTAGAAGACTAAAACATAAACTTATACTTTTTTTTAAAATGAAAACTGAAATAACTCCATCTTACTTAACAACACTTATACCCGATATGGTTTCGGTTGGAATAGATTACAATTTACGAAACTCACACAATATTCAACCAATTGCTTGTAATACACAACTCTTTGCACATTCTTTTCTTCCTTCAACAATAAAAGCATGGAATAGTTTACCTATACTAACCCGGAATTCACCAACATTAAGTATATTTAAGAATAGACTGAACCCTATTATTGACAAAGTTCCTACCTGTTTCCTCCACGGAGAGAGATTGGCTAAAATATACCATACCCGTCTACGACTAAATTATAGTTCACTTAACCAACATTTATATTCCAAAAATATTGTTGAAAGTCCCATGTGCACATGCCGTTCATTCGAAGACAGTAAACATTTCTTACTCAACTTTCAAAACTATAACAATCATTGAACTGAAATGATTAACACCATAAGATCTGAAGGCATAACTGATATCAGCCTTAACCTGTTGCTAAGGGGAAATCCAAGAAACAGCGACAAAACAAATATCGCTGTATTTGATGCTGTGCAAAAGTATATAATTAGTACAAAACGCTTTGTTTGATCTGAACCTTAATGATGTTATACTTTCTTTTTTACAAATAGCTGTTCATATTGTACAAGTAAAATCAAACACACAAAACCTATTCGGTTACCCGAGGCACTCTGGACACACATGCATAACCACTTTCCTCTCATCTTTACTTTTCTATCTCTTTAACCTTCTCGTTCAATCATTTTCAACTTTCAATTCCTTCTCTTTTTTTTTCCTTCTCTTTTTACAGTTCTTACGAGACTTATGCAAAACAACCACGGCGTATGTGTCCAAATGGAATAACTACGCCAGTGAATAAACCCTTAAGTTTAACTTTGAATATTTCAAATAACATGCTTTATATACCGCCACTTGTAAATTCACTTGTAAATCACCAGTAATTTCTGGGAGCTAGATTCATACAAGCTAATTAGCTTTTTTCTAAATCCCAATTCTTAGAATTGTTTGTCATTTATGAATTGCAAATGTTATGTAATATACTATGTACAGTTCTTGAATAAAATATTGTTGTAACCAAGTATTTTGCCATATGTTCTGTATCTATACTAGCATGAAAGGTCCTAAGTATTATTGCCATATATTCTGTATATATACTAGCCATGACCGCTCATAAATATTATTACCATACATTCTGTATGTATACTAGCCATGACAGCTCCTAAGTATTATTGCCATACATTATGTATCAATACCGGCCATGAAAGATTCTAAGTATTATTGCCATATATTCTGTGTCAATACTGGCCATGACAGGTCCTAAGTATTAATGCCATATATTTTGTATCTATACCGGCCATGACAGGTCCTAAGTGTTATTACCATATATATAGTGGCCATTCAAGGTCATAAGTATTTTGCAATATATTCTGTATCTATACTGGCCATGACAGGTCCTAAGTATTATTACCATATATTCTGTATCTATACTGGCCATAAAGGTCATAAGTATTTTGCCAATTATTCTGTCTCTATGCTGGCCATTAAAGGTCCTAAGTATTATTGCCATACATTCTGTATTAAAACTGGCCATGACACGTCCTAAATATTATTACCATACATTCTGCATCTATACTGGCCATAACAGCTCCTCAGTATTATTGCCATACATTCGGCATCTATACTGGCCATGACATCTGCTAAGAATTATTGCCATGAATTCTGCATCTATACTGGCCATGACAGCTCCTAAGAATTATTACCATACATTCTGCATCTATACTGACCATGGCAGGTCCATAGTATTATTACCATATATTCTGTATCTATACTGGTCATGACAGGTCTTAATTATTAATGCCATATATTCTGTATCTTTACTGGCCATGAGAGCTCCTAAGTATTATTGCCATACATTCTGCATCTAAACTGGTCATGACAGATCTTAAGTATTATTGCTATACATTTTGCTCCTATACTGGCGATGACTGCTCCAAAGTATTATTGCCATACATTCTGCATCTATACTGGCCATGACAGGTCTTATGTATTATTGCCATACATTCTGTATCTATACTGGCCATGAAAGTTCCTAAGTATTATTGCCATACATTCTGTATTAATACTGGCCATGACACGTCCTAAATATTATTACCATACATTCTGCATCTATACTGGTGAAACCCCACCATTGATTTTTGTTCTTTATTCTATAGTAAATAATAAAAATTTGAAGGCTTGTCATTTATAGAGGGTCCCAAATGAAAGAAGTGAAACCTACATTTTACTGTTTGTCAACCTCTGCACTATCAAAATATGATGAGAAAAGTAGGGGTCATGTGTCATATAAGAGATTTTTTTTTCTGCTCAGTGTGTACACTGGTGACAAAGTGAAAGTAGACTTCCGAAATCATGAATTCATACCCCAATTTCCAAGCATCATTTTTTTTTCTAAATTCACAATTCAAACATGACAATGCTATCAAAATGTTCAAAACACATCAATAATGCCATTCAAATAAAAAAATGAGCATTAAAAATAGGAAAATGTATTTTTAAAGAAGAAGAATTGAGGATTATTTACAACCACCATTATGCGACTACACCACGGAAGCACTTCCTTTTTGCAATGGTGGCACTATGCCTATAAGGAAACTCTTTCTTTTTAATTTCATAATTACCTCATTTTTGCTAAGTACTACCAATTTGAAGTAATACTGCCAAGTTGCAGGCATTTAATACTGAAACTTTTGTCAAAATACCACTTTTTACATGATCATTATATACAGGCGCGAGATGTTGACCGACATGCAATTTTGATGTGTTTGACTAATTTTACCAAAAAAAATTTTTTTTTACCTAATTCCATTAAAATTTTTACACCAAAACAGTCTCATGATACACTGAAGACATTATCTTACCAAAATACATTATTCAATACAATGTACATGCTAAAAATTGCACATTTAAATCATCCAAAACAAAAAATCTTCAAAATTTTGTGATTTTTCATGAAATTTCAATGTAAATATGCACATATATGCTTTATTTGAGGCATACACTTGCCAAAATGTGTTTTTTTATGAAGCAAATGTCTCCACTTTGTCATTTAATACTATGAGAGTGTAAAAAAGAGGTTATTTTACCTACAATTAACATTTTGGAAAATCACCCCCATTTTACTCAAGTCTCTCTTATAGGTGTAACCCCACCATTGATTTTTGTTCTTTATTCTATAGTAAATAATAAAAGTTTGAAGGCTTGTCATTCATAGAGGGTCCCAAATGAAAGAAGTGAAACCTACATTTTACTGTTTGTCAACCTCTGCACTATCAAAATATGATGAGAAAAGTAGGGGTCATGTGTCATATAAGAGATTTTTTTCTGCTCAGTGTGTACACTGGTGACAAAGTGAAAGTAGACTTCCGAAATCATGAATTCATACCCCAATTTCCAAGCATCACTTTTTTTTCTAAATTCACAATTCAAACATGACAATGCTATCAAAATGTTCAAAATACATCAATAATGCCATTCAAATAAAAAAATGAGCATTAAAAATAGGAAAATGCATTTTTAAAGAAAAAGAATTGAGGATTATTTACAACCGCCGTTATGCGACTACCCCACGGAAGCACAACCTTTTTGCAATGGTGGCACTATGCCTATACTGGCCATAACAGCTCCTCAGTATTATTGCCATGCATTCGGCATCTATACTGGCCATGACAGCTGCTAAGAATTATTGCCATGCATTCTGCATCTAAACTGGCCATGACAGCTCCTAAGAATTATTGCCATACATTTTGCATCTATACTGACCATGGCAGGTCCATAGCATTATTGCCATATATTCTTTATCTATATTGGCCATGAGAGCTCCTGAGAATTATTACTATTCATTCTGCATATATTCTTGCCATGACAGGTCCTTAGTATTTTTGCCATATATTCTGTATCTATACTGACCATGACAGCTCCTAAGTATTATTTCCATACATTCTGTATCTATACTGGCCATGACAGATCCTAAGTATTATTTCCATACATTCTGTATCTATACTGGCCATGACAGATCCTAAGTATTATTTCCATACATTCTGTATCTATACTGGCCATGACAGCTCCTAAGTATTATTTCCATACATTCTGTATCTATACTTGCCATGACAGGTCCTAAGTATTATTGCCGTACATTCAGCATCTACTTATCTATGATAGTTCCTAAGTATTATTGTCATACATTCGGCATCTATTCTGACCTTGACAGGTCCTAAAAATTATTACCATATATTCTGCATACAGTTCCTAAATAGTCCTGCCATACATTCTGTATCTATACTGGCCATGACAGGTACTATGTATTCCTACGATATATTCTGTATCTAAACTGGCCATAACAGGTCCTAAGAATTCCTACCATACATTCTGTATCTAAACTGGCCATGACAGTTCCTAAGTATTCCTACCATACATTCTTGCATCTTTACTGGCCCTGACAGTACCTAAGTATTATTATTAAACATTCTGTTTTTATACTGGCCATGACAGCCTCTAAGTATTAATACCATACATTCTGTATCTAAACTGGCCATGGCAGAGTCTAAGTATTCCTACCATACATTCTGCATCTTTACTGGCCATGACAGTACCTAAGTATTATTACTTTACATTCTGTTTTTATACTGGCCATGACAGCCCCTAAGTATTAATACCATACATTCTGTATCTAAACTGGCCATGGCAGGTTCTATGTAGTGTTGCCAAATATTCTGTATCTATACTGGCCATGACATATCTTATGTATTATTGTCATACATTCTGTATCTTAACTGGCCATGACAGATCCTATGTATTATTACCATTCATTCTGCATCTATACTGGCCATGACATGTCCTAAGCATTATTACCTTTCATTCTGCATCTATACTGCCCATTACAGGACCTAAGTATTATTACCTTTCATTCTGCAACTATACTGGCCATTTCAGGACCTAAGTTTTATTGTCATATATTCTTTATCTAAACTGGCAATGACAGCTCCTGAGTATTATTACCATTCATTCTACATCTATATTGACCATGACAGGTCCTAAGAATTATTACCATATATTCTGCATCTATACCGGCCATGACAGGTCCTAAGTAGTACAATCATATATTCTGTATCTATACTGGCCATGATAGGTCCTAAGTATTCCTACCATATATTCTGTTTCTATACTGGCCATGACAGGTCCTTAGTATTTCTACCATACATTCTGTATCTATTCTGGCCATGATAGGTTCTAAGTATTCCTACCATATATTCTATACTGGCCATGACATGTCCTAAGCATTATTACCTTTCATTCTGCATCTATACTGGCCATTTCAGGACCTAAGTATTATTATCATATATTCTTTATCTAAACTGGCAATGACAGCTCCTGAGTATTATTACCATTCATTCTGCATCTATACTGACCATGACAGGTCCTAAGAATTATTACCATATATTCTGCATCTATACCAGCCATGACAGGTCCTAAGTAGTACAATCATAATTTTATTATATTCTGTATCTATACTGGCCATGATAGGTCCTAAGTATTCCTACCATATATTCTGTTTCTATACTGGCCATGACAGGTCCTTAGTATTTCTACCATACATTCTGTATCTATTCTGGCCATGATAGGTTCTAAGTATTCCTACCATATATTCTGCATCTATACTGGCTATGACATGTCCTAAGCATTATTACCTTTCATTCTGCATCTATACTGGCCATGACATGTCCTAAGCATTATTACCTTTCATTCTGCATCTATACTGGCCATTTCAGGACCTAAGTATTATTATCATATATTCTTTATCTAAACTGGCAATGACAGCTCCTGAGTATTATTACCATTCATTCTGCATCTATTCTGCGTCTATCTTATAGTCTGCATCATAATTGCTCAGCTATAGTCTGTAGTACTGACCTGGGTCCGTTAAATAGTAATGTTGGGACCGTCATATTTGAGCAAGTTGATTGGTCAACTTCATCTGAACGACTTAAAGACACCACAAATGTGTAAGCGTTCAATTGCTATGAATTGTGGGACGGGCATAGACTTTCCTGATTTTTGATTGGGAATAATTGACCTGATTCTGAAGATACCAGGTTCTGGGATAAACTAGCTTGGCTAGCTCATTCGGTAGAGCATGAGACTCTTAATCTCTCCATATGGCCTTATGTGAGCTAATGAATTATGAAAATCCCTCGGTGTTAGTATGAGGATAACTCATATTCTTGATTTTATTTGACACATATTTGTAGTTGACATGGATTTATATTTGACATTTTCTTTCAAAGCTTGGATGAAACACATTACCTTGGAGGCGGAAGGCTGGGTCAACATAAACAAGAAATGGTTGACTTTTGCAGGGCTATTACACATTGTGAAGTATGAAAATCTAAAATCGAACTTGTTGAAAGAACTCCGTGACCTGGCTTCTTTTCTTGGTATCAACGTTACAATGTTCGACATGCAATGTACTGTGCAGTTACAAGAGGGCAAGTTTCATAGAAAGAAGGGAACTGTAGAACGGGAAACCCTGATTAAAAGACTCTACAATGACATGATGAAAGCAAAGATTGATCAAGCAGTCAAAGATATGGATAATAACATGAAAACGAAACTTGAACTTCAAAGTTAGCTAATGTCGAATTCTTAAGTCCTCCATTAACTTATTTCGAATCTATACCTGTCCACGAAAGTTTTTGCTTCAGTTCTGAAAACGAAACTTGAACTTCAAAGTTAGCTAATTTCGAATTCTTAAGTCCTCCATTAACTTATTTCGAATCTATACCTGTCCACGAAAGTTTTTGCTTCAGTTCTGGTATACTCCTATGAAAAAGAAGGCACACATTATTATTACCTGCATAAAGGACAATACGTTTTGCTAGTTAAAATATATGAACTACAATTTCTGAAATTTCTATAAACCAGTTCCAGTTTCACTAAACATCTCAACTTGGTATTTTCCTCAACTCATTTTTTTTATTTGCATTGGTTATTTGACATGTTATCATTTACCAATGAAACACTTCGGTTTACCCTTTACTCCATATGTACGACTTTTTACGACCTTTACAAATAGAGTAGACCCAGATCTAATCAGGGTCTACTCGGTTTGCTAATAAAATATTGTAGATATGATCTGATACTGTTGGCTGAGGTAGTAATCTTCCTGCTCTTATGTGCTAATGTAAAATTTCATCTAATTAAATATTCCTAGTAAGCGGAATATCTAGTTGTTAACATTTTGATTAAGACCATACTAGTTAATATTGAAACAAGTGTAAATCTGCTATTATCAACATTTAAATCTATGTCACCTTTCCAGTGTTTATAATTGCATTGTTCACGGTCGGGAAACAAACTTGGCAATGTCATCAAATATGTACACAAATGAGCTGACCACACCAAAAACACCACCGCTTCGGGTAAGAAAAGTCGTGTTACTTTTTTTTTATTATAACAATCGACACGGGGTAAAGAGCACCGTACCCGCCCAACAGTTAACTTAACGGCGGTAGTGTTAGAATGTATGCACCTATCGTACTTTTTTCTTGAAAACGGAAAAATGTTGTAAAGATTTGCAAGTGAAAGAAAAACGATAATAAGAACTTCCACACTCTGATTTTATATGAGAATTTCCACACCCAATGGGTGGGTGTCTCCAAAGAAATGCAAAAACCATGCAGCTAAATGACATATACTGTCGAAGGGAATTATGTTTGTAATTTGCATTTCCGTGTCGACGCTTCCAATAAGTTCGGCTAACTGGGTGACAACATAAGTAACAACATACTTTGTCAGGTACCACACGCCGTTCGGGTACGACCCAAAAAATGTAGACTGTGTGGTTGTAACCTTAGTAGGTATGGTTTATACAGCACATGGATAAAGAAACATTCTACATTTGTATTCATACCCTGGCCGCAGAAAGTGTGTTGACGATTTATAATCGCCAGCGACAACTAATCTTAATCACATTATAGCGAGACACGGCTAGCGGTCAATGCCATATAATATCATAGGCCAGAGTATGAAAACAAATTGTTTAAAGTTCACATTTATAACATTTCTAATAAATAAATTGCCTATTAAGTATTATTATTATTACGTCTCTTATTTGCTAAGTAAATATATTTTATATATTTATATAAGTTTACATATTACACTAGTTTGTTTAGAGGTTAACAATGATATGAATTTCTGTTTTGTTGGCCAATTACAGTAACAATTTGGGGGACAGTCCTTTCTAATATCTCTATAGAAAGGACAAACAATAACAAAATGATATTCGTCTTCCACTACATTCATCTGACAATACATACATTTTCTATCTGATTTATCTATATTTCTATAAAGACTCTCTTCAATGGGAAGTTTGTGAGCGGAACAACGTTATCTTGTGTGTGCAATTCGGTGATTATTATTTTTAACACATGACATGTATTTTCTATACCAATATCAGTTTTTATATCTCTACACGTACTAAATTTAGGCATGCTATTCAGCAATGAATACACATTTTGGTAGAACTGATCATACAATCGTTCAATTACTTTGATGATTTGACGTTTGCTTATAGACATTTCAGTCCAGAAATAGCTCAAACCAAGTTGCTTCAATAAAGAGTTATGACAATTGACAATTTTTGCCAGTATTTAAGGATTCTCTCCATACGTACAACTTCTATCGGGACTTCACCTAGTTCACCGTTTATTGTAGCATTAGTAGCTTGATATATGACATACATTATTTGTTTAGGAAATTTTAAACAAACTCTATCCATATCTGGAGCTTAATGGAATCCCCATATTTCACATCCATAGATTAAAATTGGTAAGACCATGGTATCAAACAGTTTAAGCTTTCCACTTACACCAAGAAGAACGGCATCAAATAATTTATTTAATGTAACCAATCACGTAGAGCTTGGTCTGATAATGTTTTTTGGGTATTATAAAACTTGCCACTTGATGATAATACAACACCTAAGTAACTTGTTTACAACCTCTAATTCTATATTGTCATGATATACATGTAAATCTTCTCGTCTTGTTCCTAGTTTAAATACCATGGCAACCGTTATAGTAGCATGCATGTAGTTTATTTAACAGAATCTGCAAACCGTGTGAAGAATATGAAAACAAAACTGTGTCATCAGCAAATAATAACATAAAAAATTGCAGTTCATCCAGTGAAATCATATCGGCATTTTCATCTAATAAATGTGTTTCCATATCATTAATAAACAATATAAATAACAGTGGAGATAGGGTTTCTCCCTGTTTAACACCCATATAACTATCAAAGTAGTCAACAATGTTACCTCTAACGCTAACACATATCTTTGAAGCAACACAAATCTTAACAAAATTGTACATAGCTTTTGAATATTCAAAAATTAAGATGACATATTATGTTGCAAAAATGTAAATAAGTATGTAAAGAAGGGTACATCAATCAATCAATCAACCAATCAGTAAATCAATCAATCAGTCAAGCAAGCAAGCAAGCAATCAATCAAGCAAGCAATCAATCAAGCATGTAATCAAACAATTATTGTCCCATTGATGAGATTCACACATATTACAAATATACAATAAGAAACAAAACAATAAAAATTAAAGCGATCTAAGTATAAGAGGCAAAATAATGGTACACTTGTTAGAATATAATGTAATTAATACAGGTAACATCACATATCATATATAACACTAATACATGTATATTTTGTCGATGCTTCAAAATAGGACAAGCCAAAAATTTGACATATTTAAACAAAACTTGTTATGAAAAATTCGACATAATCAAACCATTTTATAAATAACCTGACCTATTACAATATTTTTTTCAAACAATTTGACATAATGAACGCAAACGTGTTTGTTAACAATTCGGCGTAATCAAACCTGTTTACGAGTACAAACATTTCAATTCAATCTTCAATTTCTTAACTAAGCAATAACATTTACAAAATGTCCTTTGCCTTTTTCATTTAGGCGATTTACACAGATATTATGTATTTAAGATGAAACCATTGCAATATCGAGAATAATATAATAAATATTCATATGAGTAAAATTTATCAAACTTTTAAAAATAAAAAGATATCTGACTTTATGTTAATATGCTGATTTGCCTTCATATTGAGGATTTTTATAGAGTCTGCGTGGATAATAAAACTGTTTCGAAACAGTTTCCACACTGAAATAATGTACCAGTATACAGGACATAGTAGAACAAGGTTTGCAAGTATGAACAAAAAATTCAGAAGTTCAACCATTTTATAATTTTTTTAAAATATCATAAAAATTTAAAAAGTATAAGAATATATAATAGTAGATAATATTACAAAATAATAACAAAGATAAAGTGACGCAACGAAAAATAAATAGAATAAATCGCAAGTTTTCTAATAAAAACTCGAGACTGAACTTTAATTAAAATTGGCGGTGCAAAGCAACCTTATCCTTTTTTTTAATGACTATTTCTGTTTCATTTCCCTTTTTTCCCTCGTTTTTCTTATCATAACACCATTATATAGAATATATATGGAAAAGTTAACTGTGTGCTTTATATTTAATGTCTTTGCAAAATGGTGTATGCACTATAAAAATAATAATAAAAATAAATAATAAAATAAAATAAAGAAAATATAAAGGCTTACATTGTCATATTCAGTTTCAGAATCATAGAAATGATGATAAAGATAAACCAAAGCTAATCATTATTTTGAAATCTTGGTTTCATTTTATTATCCAGATCTTTTACTGCTTGATTTATCTTTGCTCTTGTTGTGTTGCTGTAAAGCAATTTAATCAAGTTCTCGCGTTCTGCAGATCCTATCTTTCTATGAAACTTGCCCTCTTGTAAGCGTACAGTACATTGCACGTCGAACGTTGTAACGTTGGTACCAAGAAATGAAGCCAGGTCCTGAAGTTCTTTAAACAAATTCGATTTTAGATTTTCATACTTGATAATATGTACTGGTCCTGGAAAGTCCAACCATTTCTTATTGAAGTTGACCCAGATATTCAGGTTTTTGGCAATGTGTTAAATCCAAGCTTAGAAAGAAAATATCAAACATCAATGCATTTCAATCACAAATATATGTCAAATATAAATCCTTGTCAAATATAAAAGCATTTCAAATATAATCTAAAAAGAGATGAGCTGTAAAAAAAGCATATAATGGAGGAATATTTGTAATTCATTAGTAAACGTATACCTTCCATTTCAATATGATGTATGGTGTTAGCGAATAACAGGCGAATATCAAAGGTAACAAGACCCATAATATTTATTGTAAGGAAGACGTTTGGTTTATCCACGGATGCAGTGTATTTGTGGAACGATACATTCCACGTGAGACGGGTTTCTGTTGAAGATGACCCATTCACTTAACGCCCCACAAAATTGCAAAAATGTCGAAGGTTAACCACAAAATCCAAGAACTTCTCGAGGAGGAAAGGAGATTGACAATAACAAAAATGGTTAACGCTGTTGATATTAGTACCGGTAGTGTTGACGATATTCTTTATAAACATGTCGTAAGTGTATTCCAGATGGACGCCGAGATTATTGAGCACAGGGCTACCACAGTCACATTAACCCATTCATTGGTCGAGACTCAATGGACAGGGCTGCCACAGTCACATTAATCCATTCATTGGTCGAGACTGAATGGACAGGATAGTAACATTTGATGAGATGTCGGTACAGTTTGATGATTCCGAAGGAAACCCAGCGTCATCCATATGGACAAACCTCCACAGAAAACTTCATCAGAAAGGCTAGAGTGAGAAAGACACTTCATATTAAGATTGTTTGTAATGTTCTTCGACAGTCGGTTGGAACTACGTGTTACATGCTATCATGAATGGAAAGCCAATCAATGCCGCACGTTATTCTAAGATATCAGGATTATATTCTATCGTTATTGGAAGTAAAAGAAACAGGATCTTTTACATGTTTGATTTATTTTTCTTTTATCCATTTAAGAGTACTAGAAAGGTGAGCTAGTGGAGATCAACGGAGGAAGTGTCTAGAGAATCTGGAGTAGCTCACCCTGTATTCACCACCCCATCGTCCATTACAACTAAAACTCTACAGTCACTGGGCTGAGACATTCCACCAATTCCTTCGTATTCTCGCGACATAGCTCCAGTCGCCTTATTTCCAAAGATAAATACTGGCAATAATGGACAACACTTTGAAACCCGAAAAAATGTTATTACAGCAGTGGAACGGCAAATCGCACTTCTTAACAGCCGTTATTAAAGGGATTTACACATGGACATCACTGTTACATAGAGGAGTGTTGGTAGATGGGATCTGTTTTACAAATATGTGATTATGCAATGATAGACAGGCTGTACAAACATAACATAGCTCGCTATTTTCAAGAATGACATTAACGTCGTAATCTGGACCACACACATGCTACGTGTTACTTTGTAATTGCGATGTTGAAAAAATTTCTGATCTGGTCCAAATACATAAAATAGTCTAAATGCTAATTTGTTTGCTCTTGGAAGGAAATTTAAAGATTATGGAGCCCGTAATCAGACGTGTTGAACGCCTTCGTATATCTCTAAAATATTATCAAATATATAGTTCTAGGTTGAAAAACAATTGGTGACCAATGATGTTTAAATAACAATTGTCATTTCATTGCCATTGATTATCTATATTATAATTTTTAATGAGCATACCACCATTCTTGGTGTAAATATGATATAGTTTATAGTGCCCACACCGTATTTATACAGAATGTGTGGAAGTATTGATAATGGCATGCAGGGTCGATGGTGAATGCATCGTAAAATTATTAATGTCCACACCAGTCTTATTATAGATTTTGTGGTAGAATGTTGGGTAGAATTAATAACGACATATAGTGTTGATGATGAATGTATTGTAAAACAACAATCTTAAGATAGACTGTGTGGTAGAATTGATTATGACGAAACCATTCTTCATTCAGAATGCATGATATAATTGATAATAAGTATGCCAATCCTGATAAAATGTATGATATAAATGAACCGGTCTTAAGACTTGAGAGAATTAATGATGCAACCAGTCTTGATGCAAAATATATTAGATTTGATAATGACTGAATCAGTCGTGATGCAAAATGTATTATAGACTTGATAATGACCCAGTCAGTCGTGATGCAGAATGTATTAGGCTTGATAATGATCGAATCAGTCGTGATGCAGAATGTATTAGGCTTGATAATGACCAAGTCATTCTTGATGCAGAATGCATTAGACTTGATAATGACCAAGTCAGTCGTGATGCAGAATATATTAGGTTTGATAATGACCGAATCAGTCGTGAAGCAGAATGTATTAAACTTGATAATGACCAAGTCATTCTTGATGCAGAATGTATTAGACTTGATAATGACCGAATCAGTCTTGATGCAGAATGTATTAGGCTTGATAATGACCAAGTCATTCTTGATGCAGAATGCATTAGACTTGATAATGACAAAGTCAGTCGTGATGCAGAATGTATTAGGTTTGATAATGACCGAATCAGTCGTGAAGCAGAAAGTATTAAACTTGATAATGACCAAGTCATTCTTGATGAAGAATGTATTAGACTTGATAATGACCGAATCAGTCTTGATGCAGAATGTATTAGACTTGATAATGACCAAGTCAGTCGTGATGCAAAATGTATTGAATTTGATAATGACCGAATCAGTCGTGATGCACAATGTATTATAGACTTGATAATGACCCAGTCAGTCGTGATGCAGAATGTATTAGACTTGATAATGACCGAATCAGTCGTGATGCAGAATGTATTAGACTTGATAATGACCGAATCAGTCGTGATGCAGAAAGTATTAGAATTCATAAAGCCGAATAAGTCGTTATGCAAAATGTATCAGACTTGATAATGACCGAATCATTAGTGATGCAGAATGTATTAAGACATGCTAATGACCGAATCAGTCTTGATGCAGAATATATTAGACTTGATAATGACCGAATCAGTAGTGATGCAGAATGTGTAAGACTTGATTATGACTGAATCAGTCTTGATGCATAATGTATTAGACATGATAATGACCGAATTAGTCGTGATGCAGAATGTATTAAACTTGATAATGACCTAGTCTGTCTTGATGCAGAATGAATTAGACTCGATAATGATCGAATCAGTTGTGATGCAGAATGTATTAAACTTGATAATGACCGAATTAGTCGTTATGCAGAATGTATTAGAATTCATAATGACCGAATAAGTCGTGATGCAAAATGTATCAGACTTGATAATGACCGAATCATTAGTGATGCAGAATGTATTAAGACATGTTAATGACCGAATCAGTCTTGATGCAGAATATATTAGACTTGATAATGACCGAATCAGTAGTGATGCAGAATGTGTAAGACTTGATTATGACTGAATCAGTCTTGATGCATAATGTATTAGACGTGATAATGACCGAATTAGTCGTGATGCAGAATGTATTAAACTTGATAATGACACAGTCTGTCTTGATGCAGAATGAATTAGACTCGATAATGATCGAATCAGTTGTGATACAGAATGTATTAAACTTGATAATGACCGAATCAGTCGTGATAAAGAATTTATTAGACTTGATTATGACCGAATCAGTCGTGATGCAGAATGTATTAGACTTGATAATGATCCAGTCAGTCTTGAGTCTTGATGCAGAATGTATTAGGCTTGATAATGACCGAATTAGTCGTGATGCAGAATGTCTTACACTTGATAATGACAGAATCAGTCGTGATGCATAATGTATTAGGCTTGATAATGTCCCAGTCGGTCTTGATTCAGAAAGTATTAGACTCGATAATGACCCAGTCAGTCGTGATGCAGAATGTATTAGACTTGATAATGACTGAATCAGTCGTGATGCAGAATGTATTAGATTTGATAATGACCGATTCAGTCGTGATGCAGAATGTGTTAGATTTGATAATGATCGAATCAGTCGTGATGCAGAATGTATAAGACTTGATAATGACCTAATCAATTTTGATGCAGAATGTATTAGATTTGATAATGACAGAATCAGTCTTGATGCAGAATGTATTAGACTTGATAATGACAGAATCAGTCGTGATACAGAATGTATAAAACTTGATAATGACCAAGTCAGTCGTGATGCAGAATGTATTAGACTTGATAATGACCGAATCAGTCTTGATGCAGAATGTATTGGACTTAAAAATGACCGAATCAGTCGTGATGCAGAATGTATAAAACTTGATAATGACCAAGTCAGTCGTGATGCAGAATGTATTAAACTTGATAATGACTCAGTCAGTCGTAGTGCAGAATGTATTAGACTTGATATTGACCAAGTCAGTCGTGATGCAGAATGTATTAGACTTGATAATGACCGAATCAGTCGTGATGCAGAATGTACTAGATTTGATAATGACCGAATAAGTAGTGATGCAGAATGTATTAGACTTGATTATGACCGAATCAGTCGTGATGCAGAATGTATAAAACTTGATAATGACCAAGTCAGTCGTGATGCAGAATGTATTAGACTTGATAATGACCGAATCAGTTGTGATGCAGAATGTATTAGACTTGATAATGACCGAATCAGTCGTGATGCAAAATGTATTAGACTTGATAATGACCCAGTCAATCATGATGCAGAATGTATTGCAAAATTAATTTTAACCGTCAAACAGTCTTGATGCAGACAAATTTATGGTAGGAATGTTTAGGATCTGTCATGGTTAGTGTAGATACAGGATGTATATTAGTAATACCTATAACCTGTAATGGCCAAAATAGATGCAGAGTATGGTAGTTATTTTTAGAACATGTCATGAAGATTATAGATTCTGACTATATGGTAGAAATTCTTATGACCTGGTATGGCCAGTATAAAAGCAGACTGTATCCTAGGAATAATTAGGGCCTATCATGGCAAGCCTGAGTATAGAAACAATTGAATGGTAGGACTTCTCATAACCTGTCATAACCAGTATATAACCATTTTATATCTTAAGAATGATTAAAAAGTTCTGTTATGACCAGAATAGATACCGACTGTATGGTGCGAATTCTTAGGCCCTGTAACGTTCGGTATAGATGCAGATGGTAGTAATGCTTAGGCCCTGTCACGTTCGGTATAGATGCAGATGGTAGGAATGCTTAGGCCCTGTCACGTTCGGTATAGATGCAGATAATAAGAATGCTTAGGCCCAGTCACGTTCGGTATAGATGCATATGGTAGGAATGCTTAGGCCCTGTCACGTTCGGTATAGATGCAGATGGTAGGAATGCTTAGGCCCTGTCACGTTCGGTATAGATGCAGATGGTAAGAATGTTTAGGACCTGTTACGTTCGGTATAGATGAAGATGGTAGGAATGCTTAGGCCCTGTCATGTTCGGTATAGATGCAGATGGTAGGAATGCTTAGGACCTGTTACATTCAGTATAGATGCAGATGGTAGGAATACTCAGGACCTGTCATGTTCGGTATAGATGCAGATGGTAGGTATGCTTAGGCCCTGTCATGTTCGGTTTAGATGCAGATTGTAGGAATGCTTAGGACCTGTTACATTCGGTATAGATGCAGATGGTAGGAATGCTTAAGACCTGTCATGTTCGGTATAGATGCAGATGGTAGGAATGCTTATGACCTGTCAGGTCCGGTATAGATGCAGATGGTAGAAATGCGTATGATCTGTCATGTTCGGTATAGATACAGATGATAGGAATGCTTTGGCCCTGTTACGTTCGATATAGATGCAGATGGTAGGAACGCTTAAGACCTGTCACGTTCGGTATAGATGCAGATGGTAGGAATGCTTAGGGCCTGTTACGTTCGGTATAGATGAAGATGGTAGGAATGCTTACGCCCTGTCATGTTCGGTATGGATGCAGATGGAAGGAATGCTTAGGACCTGCTGTTACATTAGGTATAGATGCAGATGGTAGGAATGCTTAGGACCTGCCATGTTCGGTATAGATGCAGATGGTAGGAATGCTTAGGACCTGTCATGTTCGGTATAGATGCAGAGGGTAGGAATGCTTATGACCTGTCACGTTCGGTATAGATGCAGATGGTAGGAATGCTTAAGACCTGTCATGTTCGGTATAGATGCAGATGGTAGGAATGCTTAGGCTCTGTCATGTTCGGTATAGATGCATATGGCAGGAATGCTTATGACCTGTCATGTTCGGTATAGATGCAGATGGTAGGAATGCTTAGGCCCTGTAACGTTCGGTATAGATGCAGATGGTAGGAATGCTTAGGACCTGTCACGTTCGGAATAAATGCAGATGGTAGGAATGCTTAGGACCTGTCTTGTTTGGTATAGATGCAGATGGTAGGAATGCTTAGGCTCTGTAACGTTCGGTATAGATGCAGATGGTAGGAAGGCTTAGGACCTGTCATGTTCGGTATAGATGCATATGGTAGGAATGCTTAGGCCCTGTCACGTTCGGTATAGATGCAGATGGTAGTAATGCGTAGGCCCTGTCACGTTCGGTATAGATGCAGATTGTAAGAATGCTTAGGATCTGTTACGTTCGGTATAGATGAAGTGGGTAGGAATGCTTAGGCCCTGTCATGTTCGGTATAGATGCAGATGGTAGGAATGCTTAGGACCTGTTACATTCGGTATAGATGCAGATGGTAGGAATGCTTAGGACCTGTCATGTTCGGTATAGATGCAGATGGTAGGTATGCTTAGGCCCTGTCATGTTCGGTTCAGATGCAGATGGTAGGAATGCTTAGGACCTGTTACATTCGGTATAAATGCAGTTGGTAGGAATGCTTAGGACCTGTCATGTTCGGTATAGATGCAGAGGGTAGGAATGCTTATGACCTGTCAGGTTCGGTATAGATGCAGAGGGTAGAAATGCTTAAGACCTGTCATGTTCGGTATAGATACAGATGATAGGAATGCTTTGGCCCTATTACGTTCGGTATACTTGCAGATGGTAGGAATGCTTAGGACCTGTCACGTTCCGGATAAATGCAGATGGTAGGAATGCTTAGGACCTGTCTTGTTTGGTATAGATGCAGATGGTAGGAATGCTTAGGCTCTGTCACGTTCGGTATAGATCCAGATGGTAGGAAGGTTTAGGACCTGTCATGTTCGGTATAGATGCAGATGGTAGGAATGTTTACAACCTGTCACGTACGGTATAGATGCTAATGGTAGGAATGCTTAGAACCTGTCACGTTCGGTATAAATACAGATTGTAGGAATGCTTAGGACCTGTCAGGTTCGGTATAGATGCAGTTGGTAGGAATGCTTAGGACCTGTTAGGTTCGGTATAGATGCAGATTGTAGGAATGCTTAGGACCTGTCACGTTCGGTATAGATGCAGATGGTAGGAATGCTTAGGACCTGTCATGTTCGGTATAGATGCAGATGGTAGGAATGCTTAGACCCTGTCACGTTCGGTATAGATGCATATGGTAGGAATGCTTAGGACCTGTCATGTTCGGTATAGATGCAGATGGTAGGAATGCTTAGGCCCTGTCACGTTCGGTATAGATGCAGATGGAAGGAATGCTTAGGACCTGTCACGTTCGGTATAGATGCATATGGTAGGAATGCTTAGGACCTGTCAGGTTCGGTATTGATGCAGATGGTAGGAATGCTTAGGCCCAGTCACTTTCGGTATAGATGCAGATGGTAGGAATGCTTAGGCCCTGTCACGTTCGGTATAGATGCAGATGGTAGGGACCTGTCATGACCAGGATTGATCCAGAATGTTATGGCAAGTTCACATGTAATTTGATAAGTTAGTTACAGATGTGATAATAAATATGATAATCATTTAAACAACGAATCAGACCGATTATCTCTTAATATGATATGAAAGATATCAGCGACTGTTACCTGATGAGTTCGCCTTTAATAGTGTGTTCTTGGCAAGGCCAGTGAGCGATTTGCTTTTCTTATAATTGTAATACGACAAAAGTGCGTCGTATGGGTTTCGGATAAGAAGAACTGCTTTGTCGAAACCGTTTTGCTTCATACGATGTGTCTTCACAACTGCTACTTTATGTCGTTCTTTAGTGCATTCATATGGGAATCCGTTGCGTTGTAAAGAGGTGTCACAGTATACGCTCGAAGTAATACCTTCAATGAAATACGTTTTATGTTATACTGATTTAACTTGATTAGATTGTATATAATAAATAATTAAGTGAGATGATATTATAAGAATTTTACATGGGTTTGAGGTTCGGGTAGAACATTCCACCCGTAACTGTTTTGGCGTGAACGAGGCTCTGCAGCGTTCCTGTGTTTCAAACAGTTGACGGAATGTTCTATCCGAATCGAAAAAGCCATGAATGATTTTTTTTCTTCCATACCAAAAACACATTGAATAGAATACCCTTTTAAACTTAGATTATCACTACGAATCGCTTTTTAAGACGTTAAATCATATTACTATTATTCACTTCATACCCTTTTTTTTAACTACAGTAAGGTTGCCCGTTTATTACCCCGTAATGGGTCTGCAGGAGCCGGGGCCATCCCGCTGCAAACCGCACAATAATAGCATGTATACAAGTTTAGCAACATTTTTAAAAACATATTTGCATAGGTGCAAAAAATTAAACGTACATATCTCAAAACAGGATAGTTATACGTTGAATATTCACTATGTGTACAGGAATATCGGCTCGGACAAAACGTACAGGCTGATCCTTACAGATATCCCAGCATATATCGAAATTATTTATTATAATTAATGTTTTTCACATTTCATATAAGTTATGTAAACTTGAAAAAAAGCGAAACGAAATCATTGAGGAATTTGTTATTTCGTTCTTTTCGATTTTCATAATTGCAATACGTTATGTTCACCATATATTGGAATATCGAAATGTTTCGTCATCTAGATTGTCCCAACGTCGCGAGAATTTTATCTCAGCCCTAAGGTAACCCCTGTAAAAAACAGAAATTCGGTATGCAAGGAAATATATCCCAAAAAGAGTAGTCTAACTCACAACCTGATATCTCCCAAATCAGGTCTATTAACTACCAATGAAAAAGCAGGAAAACGTATGCCTGTCCCACATAGCAATTTAACGTTGTTTAATTTTGACATCATTCAAAATTTCAGTTGAAGCAACTGACCGATCAACGTGCTCAAATGCAGATTTCCTAAAATTACTATTTAACAGACCGTATTACAGACTACAATAGGAAACATTGAAAGAGTACATAAAACGGCATAAATACAAACAGTACATTCACTAATCATAATGAAAAAGATACAAACGTACATATGGTGTGACAACAGGCGTTATAACGGTGTCCTGTTGGGGGCCATTACGGCATATTTATTATTTTAAGTAAAGGTGAATCAACGAAACAATGAAACAACGACTGTTGAAACTACGATGGTAAAAAGTCGAAACTACGATAGTGAAAAGTTTAAACTTTAGTGGTAAAAAGTCGAAACAATGTAGTGAAAAGTGGAAACGACGACACACCATTATAGTAGTTTCGATTTCACTATTGTTATTTCATGGTTTCGACTTTTGCCCATCGTAGTTCTGTTGTTTGTCTTCCTAATTTAATAAATATGCCGCGATTGCCGCAAATGCATTGTCCACTTAGATACCGTTAGCTTGTCTAAGGAAACAGGTGTCGTAACAGCCAATATCGATCGCAGATTGGACTTTCGACTTGTCGAGGGTTCGGCGTGAAACTATTGTATCTGACATTTGGAAAAAATTTCAGGAGAAGGAAAAAACTATTTTCTAAGTTACAATATTTACCAAATTGATAGTAAACTTAGATTGTTATATCATTTAACATTACAATTGCAATGATAATCATGAAAAGCTTCTATTCCAATAAATAAAGAAAAATGTCAGTTACAATAGTTTCACGCTGAAATTGATGATTGCGTTCAGTGTGAAACTATTGTATGTGACATATTTGCAAGTTTGAAAGCAACCAGGCAAGATATTCATTATTTAATGAAATATCTTGTTAAGATATGTGGTCTTTCTTCTTTCTTCATCAAAATTGTGGAAAAAAAATTTTTTTTAAGATGGATATAGCCTATTTTTTATATATCTGAATAATTTATATAAATACCCATTTTGAATTTAAATAAAATTAACAAGTTGGCCCTAACTTCTTTGAACAAGAAAAAACATGAAATGATTATATAATAATAAACAAAAAAAGAAGGATTTTTGCTCTCTTTTCTTGTTTAGCGTGAAACTATTGTATCTGCACGTTATTACAAAATTATGCGAATACAACTGTAATTTTAATCTTTATTGTTTAACTATCTCTGAAATTGAGTCTGATTAATTAAAAGCTGTTGCTTTAAAAACTTTAATGCATAAAATATAAAAAGGCATGTTTATTATCATTAAAAATACTTCATTTAGTACCTCTAACTCTGGCAAAAATCCTATTTCCCCACAAATTAGGTCAAATATTTCCCCATGCACTTAATGAATCAAATCTTTTGAAATTCTTCTGTATGTATTTTGTGTTACCTTTAGTAAAGCTTACATCCTCAAACAGAATACTTATTTGTAAAGGATCCTCTTACATACTAATTACATTGGTTTGATGTGACTATGGGGTGACATTTACTATTTAACCATACTAAGTGATATCACTCATTCAAATGGGTGATATCACTCATTTGAATGGGTGATATCACCCATTCCAACAAGTGATATCATCTATTCACCTATTCGATTGAGTGATATCACTTATGGTAAAATAGCAAACAAAAACCCCATACAGACATCATGAGTGTATTGAACACAATCTCCATAAGACAAGTCACAGACATGGTGGTTATCCAGTAAACACTAATGGGGGTTTCAGAAAATTAAATCTGTCATTCTGTTTAAACTTTTAAATAAAGCTTTTATCATTATCATATCATTTATAGGCTATTAATGATAAAATGCTAAAACGTTTTTGTGTGATACAAACAAGACCAACAAGACTGTCTTGAACTAATTTTATTTAACTTGTTGAACAATAAGCAATAAACATAATGAACTTTATAAGTGATTTCTAAAATTGAAGAATATATGGTATGATCCAGCGGTGTAGCTACCTATCGGCAGAGTATGCTAAAGCTGCCAACTATCAGCAGTAAAAAAATAATAAAAAGAAACATATCAAACAATGCTACCGAAATGACCTTGAAATAGCTTGTTTCAGAGTGCATCTATGTAACAAATATTTTCTAGTTGGGGAACATGTCCACAGACTACCCTAGCAGTTATGCAATATCCTGCGAAGACACCTCACTTTGCCCCTGTAATTAATAATCATTATAATTACAAAATACACAAAAGAGAGTTTCACATATAAGTTAGAACAAAACAAGTAAGACTAACTTTTTACTGAAGCTACATTTAAGATCATCTGAATCAAGATTGTCTGACTAATTTCTGAAAGAATATTATAATGTTGAATACGTAGAATGTGCCTGAAATATGTTGAAATGCTATGACATGTTGAACTATGCAACAGGAACCTATTAAAACTTTAATATAAAAGTTGCGTAAATGTGACATCAGTTAAGATATTGTAAATAGTAGTTTAAGGCAATCCACAATATGTTTTGTTGCCAATTCCCAACTGACTCAAATTTAATGGCCCAGCTTAAAACATGTATTTCACATCAGCATGAAAATAATTTTTATCCGATTGTGGAAATACTCTGAAATTATTTTTTTTTTCATGTGTGTGTTAGCGGAGAGATTGTTTCTTATAAAAGAGTAATAAATAATTAGTTCTGAAAAAAAATTATGCGAGAAAAAGCAACATGAATTTCAACTGAAATTATTTGCCTACCTACCCAAGATTTTAATAGACTCTGAACTAGGCAAACACAGAAACTCTTATTGTCAGCATGACAGTCATGTAGGTATTATTTATACAATAAAAGTAACTAATCCAACAAGTAATTAAGTGATACATGATTGTATGATTACTGACAAGTAATTAAATATACTATTTCATCAAATTACATGTAAATAAAGTAACATAAAATGACTTTTCTCAAATTCCAGAATGCAATAAAGTGGAGTATGATTTCCAGTAGTATTTTTTTGCTGTGAAATCCTGAAGCAGAAAAGTTTTAACCCTACACTGAAAAATTAACTGTTACATTATGCATAATCTATGCTGCAATTAATGAAACTATTACTTGTTATGTGTCCTTTTTGACAAACATTTTGTTAATTTGAAACTGGACTGCTTATTACATCAATACAAAAATCACATCAACTTCTGAATGCTCAACTTGTGGTTAATGAATTGAAACCCTTGAAAAAGTCTGTTTTGATTCTCTTGAAATAATGAAAAATGAAAACTATTCTGTGTTTACCCCAAAACATATTATGACTGGCAAATTTTGTCATTGTTAGTTTTTTTTAACGACAAAACTATCATTAGTCAGTTGTGCAGCGTGGCAACAAGGCATAAAAAATGTGATGAGGTTTTGGAATGATATCATTCAAACACAATGATACCAGGTCATTGTACTTTTTGAAAGATACTGGTATGAGTTCATGTCTCAACAGTTGCAGGTTATATAATTTGGGGTTCACATTTTCAGTAATTTGTGCCCTTCTTGAGTTTCTTGACAGTAGGTTGATAAATCTGGTCTGTCCATCATAATTGTATTGGAAGCTAAATGCATTTGCCATAGCTCTGTGAACTTTTAGTGTTCGAAATCCATTCCAAGACACTCTGTCATTGCAATCGTCAGTTTCAAAGTTGGTGAATTTGTCTGAAATTTGCTTAAAGTCATAAAAATCAGTCCTACTCGTTTCCTTTACAATATACGGATGTGTTTTGCGGGCACCCTGTATGACTGTGGCCCATTGTGAAGTGGTGTAGATACTCAACTTTCTACTTGCTCTTTCAATTGCAGCATGCATAGAGTCATTTTCATTTCTTGTATGACCTTTTTCTAGGTATTTATGCTCAATTGAAATTAGATCAAATTTATGGACACAATACCAAAGCATACTTAAACAAAATCTGTTTTTGTTTTGAGGCACACAATTATCGGAATAAAATACAAACTTCTTTTTTTTTTCAGCAGCTTTTGATTTTATAAAATCATACACACAGGATGCAATTTCACACCCACCCCTTCCAGCTACGGTCTCATTCCACAAATATGAGAATCCATCAGATGTTGACAGATCATATATTGTAAAATTGTAGTTGTTCAATTGTCGCTTGTAATAAATACATGATTCAAAAGCCTTTGGTGTCACTAAAACCTGCTCCAGGTCAAAACAAGCTACAATTAGTTCATGATCAGATTTGGCCCTTTCTTTGTCAGAGTCCTTGTTTTTAAAGGATAGGTTTTTATTTTGAATGTGACTTTCGTATTCTTCTTTCAGCAATGTCCTATCCTCAGCTGATGAGTTTTTATATGTACTGCAAAGGTCACATTGATCTTTCTTTGGGGAATGAAAACTTAAATTAAACTCTTTATCAAATATTCTCCTGTATATATATTCAGATACATATGATTTGGGTTTTTTTACGCATTCATTCTTAAAAAGACGGTACATTTGTTTCACATTTAGGTCTGAACTGAGGTATTTCTTGGATGAATCTTTCCTACAGTAATGGGAATCAACAACTGGGAAACTCTTTATATGTTCCCTGGCAGCATTCATTTTAGTTTGATGTGTTAAGTTGTGCCTTGATCCTGTTGCTTTACCTCTGTTTTCATTTTCTACTACACCAAAGTTATTTTTTTTGTTTGCAGTTGCTACAACTTGGTCTGAAATGCCTATGGTATTAAGAAAGAATGTTTTGCAAGTTCTGATTGTAGTTTCCCCTGTTATGTTGGGCAAGGTCCAACTATAAGAGTTTTTTCTTCTTGAGTCATTGAATTTATTTCTTTTTTTCATTTTTTTGACAGCATGTTTTACTATAAATTGCCTCTGTTTCGTTAAATTCCCCAATTTCCAGTAGTAATGGAATATCTTCTCCCTGTCAGCACTATTGAATTTTTTGTTGCATTTATATTTGCAGTTTTGCCCACATGCATGTTTTATTATTTTGGCAGGTTTAATTTGGCCATGTCTGTTAATGTAGCTTTTGCCTTCATTTCTTCTACTTGTTGCTTTCTTTGCTTTCCAGTTATCTTCGCATCGCATTCTTTTTCTTCCTCTTGTACTTTCTTCTATCTGTGAAATACTGTTTTGGCATGCTCTTTTCTCTATCTCATCAGCAGTTTCTTGTAAAACATTTACACATTCTTTCATTGCTGTTTTCTTTTGTTTTAGTAATTTGTGTCTCTTTAATTTTTTTCTCATGAAACCAAGTGGCATCGAATTTTCATCTTCACTCTCACTGTAACTCGGTACATACTCATCACTGCTAGAATCATATTCTAATGAAGCTTCCATATCATAAGCTCTTCCATCATCACTCACAGACTCTCTGGCCATGTCATCATCCACCACAGCCACATTTGCCATTTCAACATTCACAGTTTCACTGTTCACCAAAACATCATTCAATATTCCAAAAGTCTTTGTTTCATGGTTCAATTTTTCATTATTTACCGTACCATTACTAACCATTTCTTCATTCACAAACTCATCTCCATTTGTCAAATCTTCATTCACTGAGTCATTCACATCTCCATTCATCAAATCACCATTCACTGTGACTTCATTTCTATTTATCAAATCACAATTTACTGTGGCTTCATCTCCATTCACTAAATCACCATTCACTGTGTCATTCACCTTATCTTCATTCATCAAATCATCATTCATTGTGCCATTCACATCATCTCTATTTATCAAATCACCATTTACTGGGACTTCATCTCTATTCACTAAATCACCATCCACTGTGTTATCCACCTCATCTCCATTCATCAGATCTCTATTCACTGTGTCCTTCACCTTAACTCCATTCATCAGATCACCATTCACTGCGTCATTCACTGCATCTCCATTTGTCAAAACATCATTGACTGTGTCTTTCTTTTCATCTCCATTGGCTAAATCATCATTGACTGTGTCATTCACTTCATCTCCATTCATCAAATCATTATTCACTGTGTTCTTCACATCATCTCCATTTATCAAATCACCATTCACTGTGACTTCATCTCCATTCACTAAATCACCATTCACTGTGTCATTCACCTTTTCTCCATTCACTGTGTCATTTACCTCATCTCCATTCACCATATCATTAAACTCATCATCATTTACAGTATCGTTTATCATCATATCATTATTCACCAAATCATTTGTCATTGTATCATCTCTTGTTCTGTTTTTATATTCAAAAACATCGAACATGTCAGGGTCTATGGAACTAAAGAAGTTTGTACTGTCATTTAAATTGTGAACATAGGCATTCAACTCATCACTATCTATTGAGCATACACTTTGTATCTCCTCACTGTTCTCATTACTACTTATATCTGAAACATCAGATTCATCATATTCTACTATGTTCTGAATGTTTTCCTCAGCCAAGTATAAACGACAAGCTACCTCGCCGTCAGACAATGGCTCAAATCCGTAAAAATCATCTTCTGAATCACTACCTGAAACTTCAGATAATTTTTTCTTGGCAATTTCAAATGAAACTGCACCTTTTAAATTTAGTGACGCAGCTAAATGTTTAATAAACAGGCAGAGGCTCAAAGTACTTTTATGAACAGTGAATGTTGCAAATCCACCAGGAGCAAGCATCCCATTGTCAGACCTGCTATGAGGGTCGAAAAAGTAGAAAGTATTTTCACTTTTGAGCACTGCACTTGAATAGCATGGACATGCATTACCCATAGTGAAGATGCTGTAGGCAACTTCTTCTGCGCCCATAAGAGTTTCCATTCCCTCTTCTAAGGAATAAAATGGAAGATTTGTTTTTCCACTTAAAGTGCCAGTGACACATGTTTCAACTGTGAATATTTCACTTGGCAGATTATCAATAGTTAGATATTTTAATGTACTATCAGCTACAATGTCCATGTACATATTATCTCCTTCAAGTAACACTTCATCAAGAGTGGTGGTAGTCCATTCTTTTGGAAGCAATTCCATGCTTTTGACAATGGCAGAAGCAGAATTCGCTACGCATTGTCGGCCACTTCCTCTGAATATCGCATCCCCTTGGTGCCTGTGTGCTTGCAACATGATGATTCAGTCCTGTACAACATAAATAGTTTTATCAGAAAAAAGAAGAAACTTGTTGTCTTCATTTCAAGAAATATTTGAAAAATTCAAAGCTGAAATTTGTTATGAATGGTAGGTGGTTCAAACGTTTTATAAACTGATTGGCTTGAATAGTCTGAAGTTATTATGTTTAATTTAACAAAATTAAAGGTTAGATTTCCACTGAAATGCACTAAATTTCCCACATTAATTCAAAGATTAAGAAAGATTTTTGTAAACTGCTAGCAAAAATATGAATTTACCTCAAAACAAGCAGATTATTTTTATCATTCATAATAAACAGTATAATTTTATACTAGTAAGCAATTTCATAAATGATGATACCTCTGTCTTCATTTTCATCAAATAGATAAACGACAGTTATCAATTTAATACATACAATATTCAAGAATATCAAATGCCTTAATTCTACCACTGCTAGTATAGTAATGAATGAAATGTTATGATGAAATGCTGACATTTTTAACAATATTTGTACTTAGAGAGAACATTATTTCTGTCTCCAAAAGCATGATTGTCAAACAATGTGATAGAAAAAAATAATATCATTTATCAACCTGTTTGTCAATTAATGTGATAGAAAAACCTAATATTATTTATCGCCCATCTGCAAAAGTTTAGTATTACAATGAACTTAATATAAAAATGAATTTTACAGACGTAGATGTTGAAGAATCCCACCATAAACACCATTGTACTCTATTTCCTTATTCGGAGAAGTACTTGTTTATACGATGATAAACAAACGGCGTCAATCTTACCTAGTTCACATAGTTTTCCAAATAAGAAAATATAGTACAACAATATTTACATCGGGATTCTGATAATAATAACAAAGACATTCTTATTTTCCTCGACTTTCGTTAGCATTCATTTTATTTGTTGTGGACTGCAAACAATGCTAATTCAAAACATCTCGAATGTCTCATATTTTGAAAAAACGTGAATATTTCCCCTGCAAAATTATCCAGCTACACAGTACTATTTTGTTTAAATCAACATTATGTATTGCCCTCAGCTCTCTTTAACAGAGCACAGTGGTTAGCATGTCTGTTTCACTCAGATGGTACTTTAAACAGTGGTCTGTGTATTGGTGCTAAAAAACGAGCACTTAAAAGAACTGGACAATGGAGTAAAACTCCCATCTGTTCTGTATCTAAAGCTGTATACTCTCCTGTCATACCAACAACATTGACATAACGTCCAATAGTCAACACTCAATATGCACTCATAAGAGGTGTGACAGGATGATAAACCACGAAAATTAGACATGTAGGACATTTAACAAAGAAACCACCCCCTCCCCCCCCCAAAAAAAAAACACAAACTCAATCCCACCCTGCTCAAAATTTAATTTAATTTAGTCAAATGCACTGTAAAAAAATCACTTAAGGCCATTATAGAATAATTGCTAGATTATCATCCAAATTTTTCTTGAAAATGGGAGGGTGTGTGGAGAATTTTAATTAGAATCTAAATCTGTATTTTTTTTAATTTTTTTAATCTTTTTTTCTTTTATAATAATAAAAAGGGTCAGTCGGAATGAAAAATAGGGGGCAGATGGGATGATAATCTAACAATTAATTTATTGTGAACAAACACTATAGTCTTTAATGTTACTTAATAATGAAAATAAGATTATTCTTTTTCTTATGTTTTAATTTAAATATCAAATAATTAATTCCTCTCAAGATAATATTATATTTATTATGAACAATATAGAAGATTAAAACATTACTTACAAGGCTGCTCTTTTCTTCCGACTTCTATATCATCATGGCATCATAATATTATGCGGCTTCATAATCTTATTTACCAAAATTTAAGAAGATATACAAAAACTAGAATGTATGTGGATAATAATATTTGTAATGTCAGCACTTTTATGATGTCATCAAGTATGTGATGTCATCAGTTTCCAAGGGCATATTGGGGGAGGAGGAACTCATAGTTTGTGTCCCCCCACCCCAACCTTCTAAATAAAATTATTTTTTTAATTCAAATCGCCAATAAATGTTGGGTTTATTTTAAATCTTCACTATTTTGTGCTTCAAGTTACTAGTAAGTGTTTTAGTTAAATTATTTGCAAAAATGAAGCTCTCAATAACAGCTACACTCCTGCAAAAAAATCTCAAGAAAATCTTAAACATTGTTAATTTTAGAATTATAAAAAGGTTAAAAATATTGAAATATTGTGATGTTGCATGTAGATACAATATGTATTACTTATTTGTTTCATTCAAGCGTTTAGCGTGAAACTATTGTATCTGCACATTTGCTTTTTTCTACAATTAATATACTGTTAAAGTAGGACTAAGAAAAACTTTTTAATAATTAGCTTTTAATTTATTACAGAATATATTTTAAACAATTAAAGAATGTCAGTTACAATATCTTATTTTTTAATACATTTCAAAATGTTGAGTGTGAAACTATTGTATCTGCATTACTGCAGATACAATAGTTTCACACTAACATTTTTGTTGAGTTGCAGATACAATAGTTTCACTCTAATCGTTTTTATACTGTTTTGAGGTGGAATTTGACACTGATATTTATTTAGGTAATGTATCTATGGAAAACAAAGTCATTTATGTAAAAAAGTGATTTTTGGTGAAAATGTCAGATACAATAGTTTCACGCCGAACCCTCGTTGTTTAATTGACAACTCGGGCCAGGTCATTTGTACAAATGAATTATGACATAATTTGGTTACGTAACTTATTAAAAGATTAAGAAAGCAGTCGCCATGTTGAAAATCTTTACAAACTGGCCCCAGAGAAATTTCTTTGTTAGGTAAATCCGAAAACCCTAATTTGATATTCACAAAGCAAATCATCTAAACGACATTTCAACATAATGTAGCACGGTTCTTAACATTTTACTTATTCATCGATAGCGAAATAGGTTATCAATTACAAAACAGTACAGAAACAAAGCAGTAAAATAGCACGCTCAACCCTTTTAGGCTTGCATCTTATAGATATGTAAAACTCGCGTAAGTGGCATGGTCGTTAAAAAGACCCTTTTTACTATGTGCATGTTTGTTTACAGAACAACAACAGCAGCAGATTGACGTCTACCAGGGATTTACTCCCGACCTTGATCATACAATCGTTTAAAGACTATAATGGGTTGGTGCTTCCATCTATAAAATATATTTCATAAATCGAAAGTGTTCACATTAAAGAAATGAGTATACCTACACATTACAACAGTAACATTTCATCTAATGACAATACTGATTGATTGATTGATTGATTGATTGATTGATTGATTGATTGATTGATTGATTAATTGATTTAATTATTATGTAGCGTCATTTTTATGCAATTGAGATGATCAGACAAGCAGTTGATCTAACCACTGTTTCATGGGATCCTGAAAGGTTAACCAGTACCTGATCACACTCCATCTCTACAAGTAACTGATAAATTCCCCACTTGAATCGGTGGTGAGAGACGAATGATAATGATACACAATGCCGTATGTATATCACTCATCACGGAGACTGTTACCGGGTCGAGATTTGAACTAACGACCCCTGAATTGATAGTCAGGCGTGCTACCTACTGAGCTAATCGGGCCCGGCTTTATATAAGAAAGTTTTAAATATGGAAATAGCATGGAATTGGGTTACGTTCAAACCAACAATGCAGGGGCGCCGGAACAAATTGTCATTTGGGCGGTGGATGATGGGAAAAGAGCTACTTTTAACTTTACTAACAAAATACAGGTGATAGTCTTGATCATATGCGACGCTTCTTTTCTAAAAGACAAACGTCTTGACAAGTTCAGACTTGAATAAAATAACGTTTTTGATTGGTTGATTCAATAATCGGACTACCTCGGAGATCGCCATAGTATTCAAAGGACTATCGGTTGGATGTTTATTTCTGTAGTTATTATTTTTATATTATTAGATATTTTCTATGACAAAGATCTTGTACAAGATAACTGCCATGATTTCCATCCGAAAAAATATGTTTTAATTTTATTATAACATAACCATTGCATAAGTGTGTTTGTTTCAACCAATCAGATCTTACTTCCAGATCCAACGTTTCTTCTGCACAACTTGTCAAGACGTTTGTCATTTAGAAAAGCAAGCGTCGCATAATTATGATCAAGACTATACAGCTGAATGCTACTAGCAAAGTAGCCAGAACTACATTCCTCCCTCATCGTTTTAAATCTAGAGTAAATGCTTTATTGGCAAGGAATTTCTATGATTGGATGATAAGGTAAACAAAAAGTTTTAGGTTAGAAAAATCAAATACACATGGCAAACCCAAAACCGCTGTAATAGTTGGTTCGATCATCGAACTATTTCTTTGCTATAGGTGATTCGCCAGCACGTGAAGTCGTACTAAAGATTCATCCGCTAATTGCCTTTTTTTTATAAAGAAACAATAATTTATATAAATTTATGTTTACCTTTTAACGAAATTTAATGAAAACAAATAATATTTCATGATAAATTTTAAATTACAAGGTCATTAGTTTAGAAATCTATGCTCACCAATAGGTTCACATCTATAGTTTTCTTACACTTAAAGAGAGTATGTCACGAAAAAGGGCTATAAATTTCGTAAAATTATATATCAAATTGAATAAAAAAACCATCGCATTATCATTAAAAAATAAAATCCTAATGGTTTCGTATGTCAAATTCACTTATACGTGACAAAAAACAAACAAACGATATTTGGATTGGAATAGCAAACATGAAACGAAGTCCCCATTCTAAAAACAACAACATTTTATTAAATTCTGTTTGACGCTCATCGCATTGCCATTCGGGCCCTTTCTTCGATGAAACTATTTTTTTTCTACACAGTGTAAACCCGTATAGCAGATCGAAGTGAAATCAAAATGAAATCACGTGGTTCATATAATACGTCATACAGTATGTTGCAATTTTAAGCCGGACATCTATTTTAGTCTAACCAAGGCGCGAAGTCCAAGGAACCCCATTTTAATATATTTTGGCTTGTTTAAATATATATAATTTTGGCAATAACTGAGTCAGTTAAAACTCGAAAAACTGAAGAACGAAACTTATGCACGCTTTCTGCGACTGACTCCTAACCCGTTAACTCCTATTTCATAACTAAAATGTGTTAAATGTGCTTTACAAAAATTACCGTGTAACTAGCTCGTGACCTATAGAAACCAATTTAAAACAATACTTTTTAGCGGATCTTTTTAATCTTAGCAACACGTTTTGAATTGATACTAGCCGCATTGATTAATTGTTAAACTGGTGGCTTTCAAACAACAACAGGTAAGTTATTAAAGCTGTCATCACATGTATAATAAGGCGGATAGATTTTGTTAAACGGATTAACGTGTAGACAATGGACCTGGCTGATAAAACAAGTACATTAAAACATGATTTTACATAAATCATAATTATTTTAAAATTTGAATGTAACGATTCCCATACAAGTTCACTGAAAGATAAACTTACAGGTGCAAAATAAATCTTCACAGTTTCGTTATTAGCTGTGTGACAAATTAAACATTAATCCTGAAAGAGCAATGCTCAATCATTCACTACTTTGTACCGGATTTAAATTGCCTTATTTTAGAAACTTAACTAATCAAACCCATGAAAAACGTACTAGTTTTGAAAAAAAATCATCACTAAACGAAAGGTAATATTTTAAACATACATGTTGTCCGTTACCGCAAAATCTTATGAATACGGAGCAGATACTTGCCTTCGTAAATAGAACTATATGTCGTATAGAGGAACTTGAATCGAATCGCGACAATATTGACTATGTGTAATTTATATTATTCAGAAATGGACACGAAACTTAAATATTTTGATATAAGAAACCAAAGAAAATCCCGAAGAACAATAAACCATGGTGGAACGAAAAATTATCGCAACTCTTTAACGAATATAGGAAATCGGAAAAACAATTTTTGAAATGTAAAAGTAGAGTCGAAAAAAATAGATTACATAACGATTTTCGGAATAAAAGAAATACATTTGATATAGAATATAAAAAAACAAAAAGACACTTTACGAATGAGGAAAAGATTGGTATTTCCGAAATGCAAACTAAAAATCCGAAAGAATTTTGGAACAAGTTAAAAACAATAGGTAGAAATAAACAAAATAACAGTATTCCGGATGAAATACTTTTAGAAGATGGAACTTCTTCGAAAGAAAAAAATATTATTTTAGAAAAATGGCGCAGCAATTTTTCAAACCTACTGAACCCAAGTTCTTACGATAATGTTATTAATGAAAACGATTTTTTAAATAATAAATATACTGATAATTTTGTTTTTGAAAATGTAGGTAGTCTCAACGAACCTATATCGATAGAGGAATGTAAACAAGTAATTTTCAAGCTAAATTACGAAAGGCAGTTGGAATCGATTGCCTACTAAATGAAGTTTTTAAAAATTATCCATCAATCAAATTGTTAAACTCATTATTTAATGAATGTCTTAAGTCGCATATTGTACCATCTATATGGTCGAAATCTATTATAAAACCTATACCGAAGAACACAAAAAATGACCCAAGAGTTCCTTCAAATTATCGGGGGATTAGTCTTATATCTACGGTATGGAAACTCTATACAAATATTCTTAATAAACGATTGGTAAAATATCTATAAACAAATGATGCTATAGAAGATGAACAAAATGGTTTTCGACAAAAAAGGTCTTGTGAAGACCACACATATTCTCTTTAACGACAATACTTAGAAATAGGAAAACACAAAATTTAAATACATTTACGTGTTTTGTTGATATGGCAAAAGCTTTTGATTGTATTAATAGAAATGTTTTATATATAAAATTGGCAAAAATAGGTGTGTCAGGCAATCTTTTTGAATCAATTAAAAGTTTATATGAAGAATGTAAAGCCACCATTGATGTAAATGGTAAATATACAGATTTATTTGATATATGTAGTGGTGTAAAGCAAGGGGATGTTATTTCTCCAACGCTTTTTTCATTTTTTATCAACGGTCTTGCATTTGAAATAAAAAGTCTTGACAAAGGAGTCATATTAAACCCTGAACTTTCAATCAGTATATTACTTTTTGCTGATGATATAGTTTTTATAGCCCCAAACGAAGAGCATCTACAGTGTATGTAAGAATATCTCAATTTGTTGTGTTCAGTAAACAAAATGAGAGTAAATACGAGTAAGACAAAAATTATTCATTTTCGTAAGAAGAAAAAAAATGTTACTGCAAGTATTTTTAAAATTGGCGATAAAATTATTGAAATATGTCATAAATATAAATATCTTGGTGTGGTTTTAAATGAATATCTAAATTTTACTGAAACTGCTAATGTTTTAACGGAATCAGCTAGTAGAGCATTTTCTAGTCTTGTATCAAACTTGTTTAATAAAAGTTACCTAATGTTTGCTTCATACAGTAAAATTTATGATGCAAGAATAGTACCTATAATCGACTATGCATCTTCGGTATGGGGATGCAAAAGTTATTTTAAAACTGACACACTACATAATCGCGTTATAAAATTCTTTTTAGGCGTACATAAATGTACATCTACACCAGTAATTCAAGGTGATATAGGGTGGGAAACCCCACATATAAGACGTAAAATAAATGCTTTACGGTTTTGGAAAAAAATAATAGCTATGGATGATAGACGGTTAACAAAAAAAATATTTTCATATGATTATTTAAGATGTAAAAATAATTGGTCTTCCGATGTTAAATCTATATTTAAAGAAATTGATAAAGAATGTAACTTTAATTCCTTGTCAATATGAAGTTTTCATAACACCACATTTATCCAAGATGTGCGTACTCTTTTACTGCATAATTATAAAACAAAATGGACAAATGATATAAATTCCAAAAGTAAGCTAATTATATATAAAAATATCAAACTTGAATACGAGTGCGAGTTATATGTTAAAATGAACCTTAACAAAAATTTAAGATCGTGTATAACACAACTACGTTCCGGTACCCTTCCCATTGCAATCGAGTTAGGTCGTTATATTGGTTTACCTGACCAGAGATTCTGTAAGCAGTGTAATTTAAATATTGTCGAAGATGAAATACATTTCATATTTTGTTGCTCTAAATTTGACCATTTACGTGAAAATTTGAATGCAAAAATAGTTGAATTATGCGATACAAATCAATCTTATGTAAGTAAAATTGGTAAATTATTACAAAATAAAAGCTCAATTATATCTATCGGAAAGTTTATAGAAAGTGCTCTAAAAACGAGGCAAATCTAAACACTTTTTATTTTTTTCATTGCATTGATTGATCAATTTTGTTATTCATTTTATTTTGCTGTTGTTGTATATTATATGGTTAACAATGCCATGAAATTTTTCATCATTATTCATGTGTTAAAGTTATTGAAATTTTGATAACGTAGTGACTGATAAGCCTTACTAGGCTGGGTATTTCTTTGTATGTACTAATGCTTTTGCAAATGTAATTTTAAAATGTATTGTACCTGTCACTTTAATAAATAAAATATATATATATATATATATAGCTGTATGTCTCGGGGGTCTTTCAACAATAGGAAGGTAGATGTGAACAGATCAATAGGTTGGGTTTAGTTGTTGTTTTTTTTCAAAAATCATACGTTGTTTATATGCTTATTTACATCGCCACCGGTTCCCAATATAGGCGATGCCCCCAGAAAATAGTTAGTCTTTTAGGTTTGTAGGGGACAGTAAAGGATACAGATAGTAAGTAACCCATCGTAAGTTTCTTCTGGTCTTCGGTGTATAGCACCGTCACACGAGCCCTTCGTTTAAAGTCCCATTCGAATGTTTGTTAGTGTTTCAAGTTGGCCAGCTCTGGGAATTGAACTTGCAACTACCAGCCTAGAAGTCTCGTACACTACCGACTGAGCTACTGGGACTGGTTACCAAAAGTTTTATTTATAACGTAAACTATTTTAAAACAAGTCAATACGACCCTAGACAACCCTTACTGTTGCATTATGCGTAAGTATTTACCTTGAACTCGTGAATAGTCCATGTATACCCATAAATCATTTTTTTGTATCGAAAGTTGCTAAACCGATTCCAATACAATACTAAATCTGCATCTTATATCATACACAAATACCCGAATATACTGGAGAATATTTATGATTACCAGGTAGATACTTATGCACAATACATATTCACGAAATAGGTTAGAGATAAAGTTTCTATCATTAACATTTTCGCATTTGATTTATATAAAAGTTGCATGTTAGCTGTCATAGTTACTGAATACAACTGACCTATTTCGAACCATTTTAATGTAACTTTACGTTCATTGAATACTGAAAGGTTAGCATACAGTAATACAGTAAAAATCAATATTACCCAATGAACACCGTGTTTGAACTAGTCTATATGCAGAACTGCTATAATATTACTTTTTATAATCACCTCGTGAAACTTCATTTCTTTTTTCCATTTACTTGTGTGTTTTTTCTCAACTATTTTTTTAAGGTGAATGTAATTCAGACTTCTTAAAATTGCCATATCTTGAGTGTTTTGTTACACAAAATGATCAAACTTGGGCCATGTATGATATATTGATGCAGTTCAAGTATAGACGTAATTGCACGCCTGCACATGTAACATGTGAACTTTGAAAGACAAAAAAACACAAACTTTCATCATAGATATCATAATTATTATTATTATTGATGTCAAATGATTTCTGAAATGAGTAAAAATTGTTACTGCCGACGAAGCACTAGTTTCTGTGTTATATGACATCATCTGACCAATTTCAGTTTGTGTTACTTGTGGAATGTTGACCGATTTACTCAGAATCGTTCCGATGTCTTCTTCCGCGTTGGTTCTACTAAGCCTTTGTTTATAGTTCTATATGATATGAAAGTCTTTGTTTATAAATAGAAAGGTACTATTTGACTGCTTGGAGGTTTTTTTATTGTATCATCCTTAAGGTTTTTTATTCCAAGTCACAGTTCTATCACCAGCATTGATGTATATTTTATTGTGAGCAATTAAGAATTATTACATATTATGTGATGTTACTGCAAGAAATAAAGGTATTGAATAAAATAGATTTACGTGTGCATGCAAATGGCTCTGGTCGTAGTCTGTAGAACGAACCCAGCTCTCCCGATTGGGTCTGTTACATAGCAATCAGTTTTGAGCACATTGATTGGTCAATTGCTCAACAGAAAGTTTGAAAGACGTCATAGTTTTAGTTAGCGTTCAGTAGCTTTGAGTTGTGGGGCAGGCATGCAATTTCCTGCTTTTTCATTTGGGGTGGGGGGGGGGGGGAGCAAATAGACCTGATTCGGGAAATATCAGGTACTGGGATAGGCTACTCTGGTTGCCAGCTATCCATCGACTTTCACCTTGTTAATACTATAGCACCTGCACCTATTACAACCATATCAAGATTGCAAGTAAAAGATATGGTCGGCAAAACGTTGCAATATTGTATTTTACTTTTTCTTGTTGAAACTTAACACTTCTGTTGTTAAATTGTACATATATGGTGTTAAATTCCATGTTTATGTTATTCGTTTTACTTTAGTTTGTTAAATTAAAAAAATAAAACATAAAAACTTACAAGGCTTACCAAGGAAGGAATAAGAGAGACTTAATTTTTCGTGAATTCGAGAGCGTTCACAATATCTCAATCAGTTCCCTTTCTTTCTCTATATAATTCACATCACTGGAAAAGTGGGAAGAGACATGGCTTCAACCCCACTAAGTGCACTGTCATCAGGATCGCCCCTCGATGCCGGAAAATCATCGACACCACATACAGTCTCCATGGCCACACACTTGAGGTGGTGGATGCAAGTAAATACCTTGGAGTCACCATCACAGAAAGCCTCACCTGGGAGAAACACATAGGCAACATCACGAACAAGGCCAGCCGGACTCTGGGTTTCATTCGCAGAAACCTGAGGGAATGCATGCCACCTGTCAAGGAAGCTTCCTATAAAGCCATGGTCCGCCCCCAACTCGAGAATGCCGCCAACGTCTGGGACCCATACCAGCTAAACCACGTCAACACTATTGAACAGGTTCAACGCGGAGCGGCCCGTTTTGTTTTCAACGACTATTCGACTAAGACCCCAGGATGTATCTCCAATATGCTTAAAGAACTGAAGTGGGATCCCCTTGAACAGCGTCGAAAACACAGCCGGTTCTCCATGATGTACAAGATCTGCAACAATCTTGTAGACATCAACGCAGACAAGTTCCTCCAAAGCGGCGACGCCCGTACCAGAGGACAACATAGGCTATTCCTGGAGTGTATCAAAGACCAGATACTGTCGAAATCCTTCTTCCCAAGGACAGTGTGAGAATGGAATCTTTTTCCTGCCAGCACTGTTTCTGCTCGTACCTTGGATGCCTTCAGGCCACTCCTGGTGGAGTAACCTGACACTTTCTTCATTAGGCATGACTACTGTATATAGTTTTAAATTTTTTAACATTTGAGACTTCTGTGCACCACCACCACGCCTAGTTTCGTTGAGCTACGTACGTTCTTTCAAGAACCCAGCTCAGTATATGGAAGAAGAAGAAGAATTCCTTGGTTTGAACAAGAAAAAAAGAGTTGTACAATATTGCAACGTTTGGCCTGCCATTAAAGGATGCGTCTGCATTGTAATAATTACTGCTTGGATTAATCAATTGAAGGTCATGGGTTCAATCCCCACCGGAAGCTGGTCTCCACATTTTATCTCATCATTTCATTTATCATTATCATTTTCCATCATGTCATTTTCAGGCATTAAACCACCTTCTTAGCCCTTGAAGCTTCACTCTCTTTATGAATAATGTTATCCCATTGTTGACTTCATTGCGACATTATTGATTAAAATTTGCCGAAGGAAGGAATTTTGTACTAATGTCAGATTACCGTGTCCAGTTCCCAACTACACTAACCCGTGTCTCACCTGGCCGACCAGACCTAGACCACTTGACACTGAAGTATCTTGCCGCAGACACAGGGTATGATACCCAAGCCACTCACACTATACTGACACCAGGCCGGCCAGACTTAAAACTATCCTCTAAATGCTTAGCGTGAAGTGAGGAAGATTCTAGGACCATTTTTCAAGTCTTTGCCTTCAACATGCGAGGCAGACGCTCTACCGCTAGACCACCACTGCGGTCAACGTAATAAAGATTAAAACTTTTAATTAGCTCATTTGCAAAATAAACCAAGAGCTTTTATTTTTCCTAATATCTCCATTAAATTGTCAAAAATATTTCTGAATAGTCCTGGAGTTGCAAGTTCAAATCCTCGCCTAGTCGGACTCCCAGATGATCGATAACGGATCATCTCTTAGCCCTCGATGTCATAAAGATGATGCTTAATATTGAAATACAACAAGAATACCTTTAAATGCAGATTTGAAAATAAAGCACACAATTATACATGAATTCTTCTATACATTCAGCACTAATCAATAAATTGTGTATTTTTGTTATTCCATTAGGTTCATTTTGAAATTTAATTAAAATTAAAGAACACAAATTCAACAGATAACCATTTACACGTACAGATTTTGTGTGTGCATGAGTGCGTGCAAGAGTGATAGCATTTACCAATTTACACACACATCTGACTGACAAATACAAAACACATAGCAGTCTTGAGACTTTGTTGCCCCATGATACCACCTACTAAATATCCACACCAACAGACACACACCTCCAAAACAAATGATTGACATATTCAGTAATTAAAATATTTTAGGATCTTTCTCCAGTTTCTGTCACATTAAAATGATGTTCACTTCTTTGTGTATATCTTCTTACACTGTATGCATGGCACAATATATATATATATATATAAATATCACATATTGTGTCTAGTATATGTGTCACTCTGTGTATATCTCACAATGTTTATATTGTCACATATCATGAACTAGTATATCTCACACTGTGTATATTTCACAATGGGTATATCTCACATGTTTATAATTATCTCAGAACATGTACTATTATATGTCACACTGTGTATATCTCACAAAGAGTTTATAATTATCACATATCATGAACTACTTTTACGTCACACTGTGTATATCTCACAGTGTTTATAATTATCTCATCATGAATAAGTATATGCGAATATCTCACACAATGTTTATTTTATCACATATCATGTACTAGAACATCTCACAATGTGTATAACTGTGCATAGACAATATACACTGTGTTTATCTCACAATTCTATTTAAAGTGACTAGCAACCCAATCGAGTTCTTAAACTGATTTCAGCAGTCTAAATCGAGGCTGGCATTCCACCAATTACAGTCCAGCTGTAGCATAGTCTTGATGAATTTGATTCACATCAGCTAAATTTCTTGACCTGTAAATGAGAAAAAAATTTTTAAACAAGAGTTGTCAGAAGACAACAAAGCTCGTCCCTGGGTGTCTTAGTCCAAAAAGGACCATAACTGTACCAAAATGCAATCCAGAGTTATAGTTCTTGTCTGTGTGTTTTCCATTGATGATAGTGAACACAATGCGAAGATTCATTCACATCCAATGAGTGGTTGCATAGATATCTTAAACTTAAACGCAAAAGGTTAACCTGGGTGTCTACAGATGACGATGATGCCGACAACGACAATGCCAGTGTCACAGCAATAGCTCTCCTTGGACTTCATCCCAGCGAGCTAACAAAGATTTTAATTTTAATGATTCAATGTCGTGATGTCAAAATATAATTGCTATCGAATTGTGGGGCATTACGTTCATAAATATTAATGGAACTAGAAGTACACAATGTCCACACTCAGAGAACATTTGAGTTAATCAAAGTAATAGCAGTGCTGATAGTCTGGGACTGCTGATGCATTGGCGGATAAGTAGGTTATACATTTTTCAAAAATCTGATCCACGCAGCTTTGAGTTTTCAAAATTTTAAGAAAATTATAGAAATGGTAAAAACAAAATGTGCCTGTTTAAAGCAAGTAGTTGCATAATAAAGGTTACCAGTAACACAGGTTTGAAATTTGAATGTATATATATAATATACAAATAGTATAGCCAAACCAGTCTTAAGCAGCCAGTCAAGGAAATGACCAAAGGTGGCATTTTTAGACAGGTTGTTGCTTAATACAAGTTAATTATGCTCTGACAGCATAGAAATGGGAACACATGTTGCTGTTTAAAACAAGACGCTGTTTAACAGAGGTGGCTGCTTACACAGCTTGGGCAGTATTTATTTATTGTACAGTCAAACTTGTCTTAAGCAGCAGTCAAGGGAAGGAGCAATAGTGGTCTTTTAAGACAGGTTGTTGCTTAATACAGGTTAAACTGCTTTGAAAGCATAGAAATTGAAAATAGAAAATATGGTTGCCTAAAACAGGTGGCTTCTTAATAGAGGTGACAGCTTACACAGGTTTAGCTGTATTCCTAACATGAATACAATCCCATTTATACATGAAATAGCTTTAAAGAAGTTCTTTAAGGTAAGATGGACCGGGTTTGAAACAAAAGAAGTACATTAGTAAACATGAAATAGATTTAGCTTTGCTAGATAATCCACTGATTAAAGAATTAGCATCATTTTACCGACGATCAATTAACCTAACCATTCTTTTATAGGATTCTTGGAGGTTAGATATTACTGGAGGACACCCATCTTCATAAGTATGTGATAATTTCCAATTGAATCAGCATTGAGGGACCAATGACAATGTTGTTTATTCATCATCATGAAGACTGTGGCTGGATGGGGATTCAAACTCATGATCCCTTGTATTAAAAGTCAGACCAACTACAGACTGAGATGACCTAGTCTTGTATATTAATCAAAACATTAAATAAAACCCATGCAAATAGACATTTGAAAAATAACTACCGGTACACCTTTTTGCATAGACTCCATGTATGAGATCTGAATTGCTATTTCGACACTGGGCTAATTCAAACTCAAATTTTCAAATATACCTTTGATAGGAAAGCATCACTGACTTCTGCTATAAACTGGTCACATGTCTGCAATGATGCGTTTCTCTGACTCCTGCTCATTGCCTGTAGAGATAGGAAGAAATTATTGTACCAATGCCAATACATGAATCATTATTTACATGAAAATAGACAGGTATGGCTTTCATAAATTAATTCCAAGATTTTCATTCCAGCACAAAATCAACTGCCAGCCCTCTTTTTCCGTTACCAAAACGACAATACAGACATTCATCAATGGATAAAAATCCATTGTAGTTGATCGAGCCAGTGACTTTTGGTAACAAATCAGCTATTAATAAAAAAAACATGTAATATTAAAGTATAATAATTACAGCTTCCCTGTGATGGAAAAAAGCTCAGATCATGTTGCTGTGTGAAAAACAGCACAGCGGTGAAATAAACATGTTTGTTTGTTTGAATATTTAGCATCAATTTATGCCATCAAAGGCTAACAGACAATTTTTTAACCTAATCCCTCTTTCCTGGGATCCTGGAAGGTCAATCACACACATCTCCGCAAGTAACTGACAACTTTCCACTTGAATCAGTGGTAAAAGATGAATGCCAAGGAGACGCATTGCTGAATATCAATCATGCTGTAGACTGTGGTCAGGCAGGGATCTGAACTTACAATCTCTGAATGGATAGTCAGATGGCCTACCGTCTAAGCTAGCCGGACCTGGCATGTACTCAAAAAAACAAGATATTTTTTTAATGAAGTTAAACGTCATTTTTAACACATTACATAAATGGCATCCAGTTTTAATCGGTGAGGAAATCTTCAGAATATAGATGTATCTGAACAGAACTACATGTACCATTCCTCTGTAACAATCTGGCGAGTTAGCTGAGCTGGGCTTGAACCCATAACTGCTTGTGAGTGAGTCAGCAGTGAGGTCAGTATTCTAGAGACAGCCCCCTAGACAACTCGGCCGTGGAGTCCCCTTAGCTGGGTAATAAATAGGAAGGATGTAAAATGGAAAACTTGGAGCACTTTCATAAAGAACATACGATAAAAATAGGTTGTAAACGTAAAGTAAGTATTGTTCATAATAGTCTATATATTACTTCAAATGTAACCAAACTCGATTGAGAAATTGAGAAAATGGTAAATTTTCTGAAAATACAATGATCTTATATTCATGTGGATGACTATGAAAAATAGTATGCATATTTGTTACTTTACGTTACGACTGATTTTTATCGTAAGTTTTTTGTGAAATGTAACCCTGATATATCTAACAAATATATAACAAAGGAACCAGTGTTTTATTTAAAAATAGATACAGTCAAGGGAAGGGCTAAAATTTGCCTTTTAAGACAGAATATTGCTTAAAACAGGTTAATTTGCTCTGAAAAAACATAGAAATGGAAAATAGTGAATATGGCGGCTTTAGACAGGTGACTGCTTAATCGAGGTGACCGCTTACACAGGTTTGACTGTTTTTTGATCACCAATACAATATTTCTGATAGTATATTTACCCTTTCTAATGCCAGATATAGACCATCGACTCCAAGGTTATATCCACTCTCCAAAATCCTGGAAATATAAATCGAGGTTTTATATTTCATTTGCAATATTTCTGTATATGAGTCAATGTTAATACATATTACTTTTAACAAAAACTCACATGGTAACCACTCAGACCCTAGATCAATGCTCCACCGTTGCTATGTGTGGTGTCCTTGAGCAAGATATTTTTTCCGCATATGCTTAGTATTGGTTCTTACCAGGAATACTTTGAGTGTGATTTGTATAAGTTGTAATAACTTTTTCCACAAGTGAGGTAAAATAAATAAGTTTTGACTACTAATTCAAATATGATAAAAATTGTAACAAATTTTCTTTTATTGTTTTTATTAGTATATGATAGAAACATTTTAAATGAAAAACTGGTTTATTTATATTATAAAATGTTTTACTAATATTTTAGAAACGAACTTGGACTTCACTTGGTTTGTATTTATTTTATTAATAATTCTTAAATATGAAGTTTTAGACAGTTCTACTTAGAGATTCAATCATTTCACCATATAATTACATGTTCATGTGTGTAGAATGAGTAGAACATTGTCATGTGTCTTTATAAAGCCATTTTAAAGAGAGTGTATCAAGAAAAAACACTAAAATGTCATAAAAATAAATTATCAAAATTAAAAACAAGAGTTGTCAGAATACAACAAAACTCGCCGATGGGATAAAATTCACCACCCATGCAAATATTGAAATTGGAGGCAAACACCAAAACTAAAACACAAAAGTTTTACCTGGGTGTCTACAGATGAAAAATTATGTCCAAAAAGGCCATAACTCTGCCAAAATACAACCCCAAGTTATGGTTCTTGTCTCTGTGTGTTCTATCGATGATGGTGAACACACATGCTAAGTTTCATTCATATCCAATGAGTGGTAGCATAGATATCTTACCTGATAAAAAACTTTAACCTGAAAAATTAAGTCGAAAAAGGGCCATAACTGTGCCAAAATGCAATCCAGAGTTATGGTTCTTGTCTGAATGTGTTTCATTGATGATGGTGAACTTACATGCAAAGTTTCATTCGTATCCAATGAGTGGTTGCATAGATATCTTACCTGATAAAAAACTTTAACCTGAAAAATTAAGTCGAAAAAGGGCCATAACTGTGCCAAAATGCAACCCAGAGTTATGGTTCTTGTCTGTGTGTTCCATTGATGATGGTGAACACACATGTGAAGATTCATCCATATCCAATGAGTGGTTGCATAGATATCTTAAACTTTAACGCAACTAAACTCAAAAGTTTAACCTGGGTATCTTAGTCCAAAAAGGGCCATTACTGTGCCAAAATGCAATCCAGAGTTATGGTTCTTGTCTCTGTGTGTTCCATTGATGATGGTGAACACTCTTAAGTGGTCTTAAGAAATCAACTTGAACCAATTTAGAAAACACCTTAGACAACTAGGCCATGAACATTAATGTTGGGAGGCAAGTGGTATTGAAATCATAAACCAATTAACAAAATAATATAGACGCGTGATAGAGCATAGGATCCATGGTCAGTGGACTGTGGGTTCAATCCTCCAAAACTGCTAATGTGTGGTAGTGTCCTTGAGACGAATATGTCAAATAATCTTTAATCCTTAGTACTTGTTCAACCCAATGAAGACTTTCAGCATGAGTTGTAAGAACCTTTTTCACAAGAGATTTAAAATAAATACTTAGTAACTTCAAAAACAAAAAACATCAGGTCACTGGGGCATCGAAATTAGCTAATTACCGTCTTGCATCGTTCCTACTACTGCCTAATGCTGTGTTAAGCTGTTCTACCACCACGTCACAGAGGGACTTGTTAACCTTGCCCGACCTTTGTATATCCAGGGACGTGAATAACTGTTCTGCAAGTCTTACATAATCTGAAATAATCATGTCAGAAAAAGTTCAGCAAAACTGACACAATATTCCTTCTTTTATAAATTCATGAACTCTGAGCTTTATGTTTTTTACACTTATACATGTATATGCTCATGTTGAGGTCCTGAATGTTATGCACATTTCTTTTTTTATAACTCTTCCATTTTTTACACATCCATTAATTTTGAAAGAGTTATTGCCCTTTGTCGACTTGAATTTCTGGTTACATTTTTGCATGTAACCTGGTTTTAATAAGAAATGTGTATCTTTATAACTCTTCCATTCAATTTGGGAGAGTTATTGCTCTTGGTGAACTTAAAAAACTACTTGTCATTAAAGGCAACATTAGTCCATGTGTAAATACGAATCTTGTATAAAAAATGTCAAGCATGTGGTCCAGCGGCAAAGCATCAGATGAAAGATCTAGGGGTCTTGGGTTTGATCCTCTGCCACAGCTATGTGTGGTGTCCTTACCAGAGCAAGACACTTTATCCGCATATGCGTAGTACCGGTTCTACCCAGGAACACATGAAAGTGATTTGCCTAAATTTTTAGCCCTTGTTTCACATTCAATAAAAAAAAAAAAAAAATTTAAAACAAATATGTAGCTTCAGGTAGTAATACTTGGAGATGAATAGTTCTAGATCACTGTTGTTTCATACATGTAGTTGATACAGTGCATGAACAAAAGTAACATCATTTTCAACATTACTGAGTATCCTTTATATTACGATAAATATTACACTCTTACCATTATTTCTATTATTCACAAAACACTATTTAATAACAGAAAGTTCTCCATGATTATGATGTATAGATATTATAAGAATCTTTCATGGATGTTAGATTAAGATGATTATATTTCAACCCAAGGTTTCTCTGTGTTTTTTTTTTATCTGAACCGAGAATTTCAGAAACAGTGATATTATTACCGGTACCTCATTTTCCTTATCTCATTATCTTAATTGTTTTCTGATTAATTCTCATCTCATCATCTTAATTGTATTCAGATTAATTATCATCTCAATTGTATTCAGATTAATTATCATCCCATAATCTCAATTGTATTCTGATTAATCATCATCATAATTTTTATTATCTCAATTATTTTCTGATTAATTCTTATCCCATTATCTCAATTATAGTCTGATTAATTCAACTCATTATCTCAATTTTACTCTGATTAATTTTCATTCAATTATCTCAATTATATTCAAATGAATAAATCTTACATTAGCAATCCACTAAGATTGTTTTACTACACGTATCTTAACAAGTAAATCAATTTTCTATCTTCTATGAAAAGCATGATATCATGCTAGCACATGCATTTTACCTGCACAAGTAGTTTATCTCAACCTTGAGGAGAGATGGACATTTCTCCCTTTGATAAAATGGTAAATATCCTTATTCAGTAGGCAACAAAAGTTTCCATACATAATCTTTAAAGGGATTATATTGGCAAGTAACACACACAAGCTGTTAATCATGATTTATGCAGTGTGCACAAAATATTGCTTATGTATTGACGTATAACCTTTATTTACTTGAAAGTTATCAAATTAACAGTAATTGAACATTGGCCAAAACTTTAATACGTCCCGCAATAAAGTATTACGCAATGTTTACATTGAACTCCGTAAACTTCCCGAACGAAGCCTCAAAAACGAGATCGGGATTTTATCCGATGATTGATCGGAAACCCAAACTTCAAAGCGGTTTGTTCAAAATGGGGAATGTAAACAAAAACGTGGCTTCAGAAACCTGATGTTTGTAATAAAGATGTTGGGCAAATAGACACTTAAGACGCATATATCTCTAAGTTATAAGTGTATCTTCATGCTGGGCGTGTGTATTTAGGACAGGGAATTGGCGGTACTATGCCAATATAATCCCTTTAAAGGCAATATATAAGGATTGATTTTTTAATTTTTAAATTTTGAATCATTAAAATATGCCATGCCCACATATACTTACTGACCCAGGATTGCCAAAAGAATATCTATTGTTAAACATACCAAAATAATATATTGAAAAGGGATTTCCTAATTCGGGCTACGCTCCTAGGTTAGACTAAAATAGATTTCCCGCTTAAATTGTAACATATTTTGTGACTTATTATATAAGTTACGTGATTTAATTTTGAATTTAATTTGATAAGTTGTACAGCTTTACATGTAAGAAATTATTTCATCTTAGAAAGAGTCCGAAAGATGACATGTAGGTTTTCAAGCAGCATTCAAGTGCTGTCTCTTTTTAGAAAAAAGTGATTTCATTTCAAGTTTACCACTACAATTTGGATATTGATTTTGTCAAGTTTTGGTGAATTTGACACACCAAAACATTCAGATTTTATTTATTAATTGTAATGAGACACTTTTATCAATTTTAAAAATATATTTATTTTTTAAGACATTTATCATGTTTCCCCCTGATATACTCCCTTTAAACAGGATAACAAAATATTACCTGGTAGAACACAGCATGTGAAGACACCGGAGCGGAATATGACAAAATATTACCTTGTAGAACACAGCAAGTGAAGACACTGGAGCAGAATACGACAAAATATTATCTTGTAGAAAACAGCATGTGAAGACACCAGAGCGGAATATGACAAAATATTACCTTGTAGAACACAGCATGCAAAGACACCGGAGCGGAATATGACAAAATATTACCTTGTAGAACACAGCATGCGAAGACACCAGAGCGGAATACGACAAAATGAACAGCCTCGTGTTGGGCACACTCAATCTTCTGCAGCAGCTTGCTCATTACAGAATCTGGCATGTTTCTGGAACATATATGGCAAAGACTATAAGAATCTTATATTGGTTTCAGGTTAGGATAGAGAATTCCCTCCCGAGGGATAACTGTTTTGGTGGGAATGAGGTGCCCAAGGGATGGAATTTTTTATCCGGATTCTTTTTTTTTGCATACCAAAAACATTGCATAAAAATTATTTGATATAACCCAATATTGTATTGAATTTTTGATCACTTTTTAAGATGTTAACTTGTATAATTTACGTGATATAATTTAAACACCACAATCATCATAGATGATGCCAATGTCACAGCACATGAATTTTCTCCCAACCCTATGGTGAGTACTGATTAACAGATTGATTGATTGATTGAATATTTAGTGTCATTTTTATGCCATCGAGGGCTAACAGATGATCAGTTAACCTAACCACTGTTTCCTGGGATTAACCAGTACTCAACACATCCCATCTCTGCAAGTAACTGATAACTTTCCCACTTGAATCAGTGGTGAGAGACGAATGATAATGAGACAAAATGTCGTATATCAATCATCAAGGAGACTGTTGCCAGGCGGGGATTTGAAATCACTGATTAACAGTTTTTGTCTACTTCCAATGAATATGAAATGATTATATCTGTCAATGGATACTACAAAATAAAGATGTCACAGTGACACAATCCCCAGTTAATCAGTTCCAAATCACCCTCAAATCTATCTAATTTACATCAATTGTGAAACAAGCTGTTTCAGCTTGTAGAAATCTCACTCAATGTCTTCCTGGCTTTAACCAGTACTGAGCGTATGTAGATAAAGTGTCCCACTCTAGGACACAGCCAAGAGATGTAGCTGGAAATTTAAACGCATGACTCTTCTCTGGTCCTTGGTGTGATACTCTATCACAGGCTTCATATACAGTTGCTTTTCTTACATACCAGATAAGAATATCTGAATTTTTACTGAGGTTAGAGATTTCTATCTTATGACAGCAGTAACTGATTTTGATTGTCTTCCACTATTTTTCAATATAATTAAACTGATGATTTAATTAAAAAATTCCAATGGACACCAAACACTATTATCTATACATGCACCAAGTACTACTATCCATACATGCACCAAACATTACTATCCATACATGCACCTAACACTACAATCCATACATCCACCAAACACTACTATCCATACATGCACCAACACTACTATCCATACATGCACCAAACACTACTATCCATACATACACCAAACATTACTATCCATATATGCAACAAACACTACTATCCATACATGCATCAAACACTACTATCCATATATACACCCAACACTACTATCCATACATGCACCAAATACTACTATCCATACATGCACCAAACACTACTATCCATACATGCACCAAACATTACTATCCATATATGCAACAAACACTACTATCCATACATGCACCAAACACTACTATCTTAACAACACCAAACACTACTATCCATACATGCACCAAACACGACTATCCATACATGCACCAAACACTACTATCCATACATGCACCAAACACTAATATCCATACATGCACCAAACACTACTATCCATACATGCACCAAACATTACTATCCATATATGCACCGAACACTACTATCCATACATGCACCAAACACTACTATCCATACATGCACCAGAACATTTCTATACATATATACAACAAACACTACTATCTATACATGCACCAAACACTACTATCTTAACAACACCAATACTACTATCCATACATGCACCAAACACTACTATCCATACATGCACCTAACACTACAATCCATACATGCACCAAACACTACTATCCATACATGCACCAAACACTACTATCCATATATGCAACAAACACTACTATCCATACATGCACCAAACACTACTATCCATTCATGCACCTAACACTACAATCCATACATGCACCAAACACTACTATCCATACATGCACCCAACACTACTATCCATATATGCAACAAACACTACTATCCATACATGCACTAAACACTACTATCCATATATACACCCAACACTACTATACATACATGCACCAAACACTACTATCCATACATGCATCAAACACTACTATCTTAACAACATCAAACACTACTATCCATACATGCACTAAACACTTCTATCTAAACAACAACAAACACTACTATCCATACATGCACCAAACATTACAATCCATATATGCAACAAACACTACTATCCATACATGCACCAAAAACTACTATCTTAACAACACCAAACACTACAATCCATACATGCACTAAACACTTCTATCTTAACAACATCAAACACTACTATCCATACATGCACCAAACATTACAATCCATACATGCAACAAACACTACTATCCATACATGCACCAAACATTACTATCTATACATGCACCGAACACTTCTTTCCATACATGCACCAAATACTTCTATCCATGCATGCACCAAACACTACTATCCATACATGCATGTCACCTCAGCAGTGGTCTAGGGGTTTAGTGCCCGCCTCACATGTAGAAGGTTGTGGGTTTGATCCCCAGCCAGGTCAATATCTAACTAGAAAAATGGTACTAGACGCTTTTTGGCTTGGCACTCATTATTTAGAGGGAAGTTCTAGGTCTGGCCAGATCGTGTTTATTACATGTAAAAGATTTGTAATGTGCATACCTGTATATTACACGTAACAGATCTGTGTACATACCTGCATATAACACATAACAGATCTGTGCACATACCTGCATATAACACATAACAGATCTATGTACATACCTGCATAAAACACGTAACAGATCCATGTACATACCTACATATAACACGTAACAGATCCTTGCAACTACCTGCATATAACACAACAGATCCATGTACATACCTGCATATAACACATAACAGATCTGTGTACATACCTGCATATTACACATAACAGATCCGTGTACATACCTGCATATAACATGCAACAGATCTTTGTACATTCCTGCATATAACACGTAACAGATCTGTGCACATACCTGTATATAATACGTAATAGATCTGTGCAAATATTTACATATAAAACATAACAGATCTGTGCACATACCTGCATATAACACGTAAGAGATCTGTACACATACCTGCATATAAAACGTAACAGATCTTTGCACATTCCTGCATATAACACATAACAGATCTATGTACATACCTGCATAAAACACGTAACAGATCCATGTACATACCAGCATATAACACGTAACAGATCCTTGCAACTACCTGCATATAACACAACAGATCCATGTACATACCTGCATATAACACATAACAGATCTGTGTACATACCTGCATATTACACATAACAGATCCGTGTACATACCTGCATATAACATGCAACAGATCTGTGTACATTCCTGCATATAACACGTAACAGATCTGTGCACATACCTGTATATAATGCGTAACAGATCTGTGCACATACTTACATATAAAACATAACAGATCTGTGCACATACCTGCATATAACACGTTAGAGATCTGTACACATACCTGCATATAACACGTAACAGATCTTTGCACATTCCTGCATATAACACATAACAGAACTGTACACATACCTGCATATAACACGTAACAGATCTGTGTACATACCTGCATATAATGCATAACAGATCTGTGCACATACCTGCATATAACATGTAACAGATCTGTGTTTATACCTGCATATTACATGTAACATATTCATAATGTACATATCTGCATATTACACATAACAGATCCGTGTACATACTCAGTATTTCAGTTACATATTTATGTTTGTGAGTCCTGGGACTCACTGAGTCTAGCATTTGTGAGTCCCAAGTTGAAAGTGTGAGTCTTCTTATTTTAGGGTCACAAAGTGGCCTGAAAATACTAGGGGGTCCTGAACCATTGTGAAACCCAATTAAAAACAGTACATAAGTATCAGTTGGAACCAACTGAAAGAAATACATAAAACAAATATGTAATTTTGTATATATTATTTAGTACTTGTAGTACAAGATATCATATATTGCTTTGCATTTCAGTTATTTTAAATTCTTCGTCTTTAGTTTTCTTCAAGTACTGCAGTGCCCCATTGAAATTGAAGGTTTTCCTATTGTCACCATCAATCTTATCGTATGACAACCAACTATAAAGTCAGGTCCAAACTGACTGAAACTTGCATGATTTTGGATGTTTACCACTCTCTGTCGCACTAGACTCAACCCTTTTTTCACCCGTTTCTTCCAATGTTGTGACATTTTTTTACTTGCCGCATTCGACTGAACAAATGACGAAAGCGTACCCTGCTTGAACTTTTTAGCAGCCGACATAGTACAAGAAGTATTCAAGGTGGGCGAGCAGCTTTCGTATTTACCACTCGCAACGGTAACAGTGACCGTTTGAAAACAATGATTATGCTGGATGCGCGTGCGCCATTGTTTAGAAAGAGGTGCAGTAGTAACCCGATGCTCTTGAAATTCATCCAATGATGTGCGCGCACTAGTGTTTACAAAGCAGTGTGCAAGAAACACAATACGTAAGGAATTAAATGTCTGTATTTGAGATAATGGGACGTATCGGCTGCGATTTTTCTGCATCTAGCGGATGCACATATTTCAGAATTGTGTGTCTGCTGCATGATTTGTGCGTCTAGCACGCAGGACGCAGGGGTAAATGATACACTGCATACATGCATATTACACATTACATATCTGAAATGCACATACCTGCATATCACACGTAACAGATCCGTGTACACAGCCCCATTTACACCAGACACTCTCTTGCTCACTGAAATAAAATTGATTAAAAATAGATCAACAAATTGTTTTTTTGAAAATGCGGTCGATTACAATAGAAAGATAATGATAAAAGTAACAAAATCTTTGATACTTTATGTTAACTCACTTACAACAACTTTAAGGGCTTTAAGGGGGGTGTATTGGGAAAAAATGTTATAATTGTCTTAAATATATAAAACAATTTTTAAATTGGAAAAAAAGCATCTCATTATCACTAATAAATAAAATCCGAATGGGCTGGTATGTCAAATTCACCAAAACGTGGCAAAATCGACATTTAAATTAGAGTTGTAAACTTGAAACAAAATCCCCATTTGCCTATGTTATATCAACTTGTTTCACAATCAATGCAAAATACATTGATTTACGAGATTACCTTTGTGTTTACACAGTATGTCGTATGCCATTCTAACATTAGATTCAAACAATGGTCGACTGTAGTGGGTCATCCTCAACACTTGGACAGCCCTTTGTACCAAACTTGTGCTGTCTTCTATTGAATCAAAACTGAAACAAAGTGTACAAAGCAATTTATATGTTTATCTTAACCCTTTACTTCATAATAGAAGCCTTTGGACACCTCTATTATAGACGCCTTTGGACACATCTAATATAGAAGGCGTTTGAATTATTGGGTGAATTAAGTTTGTATTAACTGACAGAGTGGAAAACAGTGCAGGAAGTGTTCAGATTGCTCGTAACGAGCAATCTGAACTCTTCTGTCACTGATTTCAAAGGTCTCCTGTGATTGGTGCGGTAAAATGTGTATTTATTGAGTAAAGGGTTAATTTAGAAACCTAAACTGGAAGGCATCATAACATTGTTTTTTAAGTACTAACGGGTTTACAAACTATGTACATCAAATGAGGTAGAGGACAAGTATCACTATTTAGTATGTTATGCAGCTTACTCTTATCTTCATGGCGTATGTATTTCACAAAATACTTTTGTCATTCTAATCGAAACAATTTTGAAAGCATATGTCATTAAAAAATGAAAATTTGTTACAATCAGTTCCTTGTTACATTTATTACGCATTTGAGAAACATAAGGAATTGATGGAGATGCAAAATAACTGAAGATATAACATTTGATTATGTACATGTATATGCCGTATTCAATATATTACTTACATTTATAACAATATTCTTGTAACACTTTAATGTTGACATCTTAATTCAAATGCATTTTACAATGTGTACAATTCATAATTAACATGTTTGTATTATGTGTTGTGGGCTGGAGTCCTCATATCACAATAAACCTTTTATCTTGTTATCTCATAACTTTAGGTTGAATGAATGAATGAATGAATGAATGAATGAATGAATGAATGAATGAATGAATGAATGAATGAACAAACAAATGAGGTTTTATGGCGTACCAATAAATGAATATGCAGAATGAACCTAGAACCTTGATTCTTTCAGAATTACAGTTTCAGCAAATTATATTGTATTACTCAGATTGTTGCTTCTTACGGCGTGCATGAGCCACAGTGATCCTATTCTTGCCATCACTCATATGGCTCCCTGGAACCACACAGGGGTTGGTAATTAAACCACAATAATGAACACGACAAAAAAATTATAAAATGAACATGACACTCATTGGGAGGATTCCTACCTCTCTGCAGAGATTGACAGTGATTCCATTCTTAGCTGGTCCCACAGCTTTTTAATTTGGAAATAAATAGCAACCAAGGTGCAGTTCTACTTAACATCTAAAGCTGAGATTTTCCTCGACTCAAAAACTTTAATTTCTCTGAATGATTACTACACATTAAATGACCACACAAAACTTAAGTCAGAACAAATCTTTAGTCATCTGCAAAGGATAATATGCAGAAAATCAACTAAATCAAGTTATAGCGTTGAAAATATTTGAGTTGAGGAAAACCTCCAGTTGAGACTGGGGTTAAAAATAGTTTGAGGTCCTGGACCGCTGTCATCAGATACTTATAATTTTACTTGAACCAGATTCATTGGACCATCAAATTTAAAAAAATATATAAGAGGGACGGTCATTATCTAGGTGGACTTTTGTTAAAATATTGCATAATATATGTCATATCGAAAAACTTGATGTGTACGAGTAGATTAGACCTTAGAAGATGATATGCAACAATGACTTTTAAAATCGGACAATGCGTTGTACCAAAATCGGTCACTTATATATTGCATGTATACATGGTAATATGGACTCAACATAAAAAATTATGAAGAACAGCATGCCATAATAAGATTTCTTCTTGAAGAAAGGCAAAAACTGTTTTCAATTTTGAATCAACTTCAAAATAGGTTAAGGGATTCATGTTTGTTATGTAGCGCATTTTATTCTTTGGTAGCTCAGTTTCGTGATGGTAAAAATGACGTTAACTATAGACATGGCAGGGGACGTCCAGCTTGCATAGTGACCCCACAAATGGTAAAAAATGTTGAATCAGTACCTTCGACATAGACCTAAATGTTGGTTCACTGCGGGAATCATTGAACTCCCACACTGCTGGAACAAGTGTATAATGAAAGAAAAAGAATACTTTGAGAAGGAGTAAAATCGAAATTTATAAAATAATGAGCCACAAATCAGCACTGTGGGTTGTCCACCTAGATAATGACCGTCCCTTGTATATATATGAATAATTCATTTAAAGGAGCATAATAATGTATACACACTGTGGCCAGAGCTGTTGAATTCTGAATTAATGTGCAGTGCTGGGGGTTTGAATGTTGTTGTTTTTTTAAAATGTTTTTTTCAGTTATTTCATGACAGTCAGTGCACCTAGTCATCGCTCCTGGGATCTGCTGCGTGGTTTAACTAGAAGAAGACATCTCTACAATTCACCAAACACTTCCTCACATATTAAGAGGTGGGAGGTTCACGGCTGTAGAATTAAGTTCATGACAGATCATCAAAGTCAGAGATTGTGGTCGGGCAGGGATTGAAATTCACAACCCCCCAGACAGACACATTTACAAATTCAGAAATAATTGTAACATATGCATGTTAAGATTATCCATAATACATTACCAACATTATTCCTGAGTATTTGTTATCCGCTATCGATTCAGAGCTGGAAATTGGGAAGACGCCCAAGCTTTTGTGATTGGGAAAACAGAGTGATTGAGGTGTAATTTGAAATATATGTTTACTACTTCAGCAAACAGGGAAATAAAGCACAACACATTTAAGCTCATGTTATAATGAACAGATATTATAATAATACTTCATACCCAGTGGACTTTTTATCCCCTAATATAAGAAAAAATCACCACAAAAGTTTTCTTTTTCCATTTTCTTTAGTTGCCTCAATGGAGAAATTTAAGTTTTTTTAAATAGGGAAGTAACTGAATAAAGGCCTCTGTTTGTTTAGGATAAAAAAGCCATGCAATTATAATCGATAATTGACAGATCGTTACTTACTAATCTGCTAAAAATGATATCGGATCCTCAGGTCGGTTAGCTATCAACTTTCCTAGGGCATCCCTCATCAATGAACCAACAGTTGTACGTTCTGTAAAATGCAAATGCGAGTTATTAAAAATATGTTAAATTATTCAAATATTAATTTTTATTTTAAGTGAAGTATTATCTTCTTCATATGAATTTAAAACAACCAAGTGGCTGATGTCCATGTAAAGTATTAGATGTATGTTTGTTTATTTGAATATTTAGCATCACTTTTATGCCAAACTGCTCTTTGCTGTGGTTTTAGCAGGTTAACCAGTACTCAAGCACACCTATCTCTACAAGCAGGTAACTGATTACAAGAATTTTACATGGGCTTGAGGTTCGGAGAGAAAATTCTGTTCCGAGGGATAACTGTTTTGACGGGAACGAGGCTCTGCTGAGTTTCCATGAAAACAGTTATTCCAAGGAATGGAATTTTCTATCCGAACCAAAAAAGCCATGAATGATTCTTTCTCTTGCATACCGAACACACAGATTATTTATCTTAACTCAATGTATCACAACTGACTTTACAATGATAGCTTTTAAGACGTTTAATTATATGATTTCGTCATATATCTTATACGTTACGTCACAGTGCACGAATTTTACCTCGGCCCTAGGGTGAGACAGAAATATGTATCTCCAGCAAAAATGCAGATATCCTTAACTGGTATGCAATAAATAACTGTCTCATTTGAATCAGTGTTGAGTGATGATCTTCATGACCATGAGACACAATGTTGTATATCAATCTTCACGCAGATTGTAGCCAGACAGGGATTCGAACTCATGATCCCTGGATTGTTGTTCAGATGTGCTTCCGACTTCACCAACCAGGGCTTGCTTGCTAACATTAAAACTAAGGCAAACAGTAAATCAAGCTACATCAGACCGTCCTTAAAAAAATAAATAATTTGCCATGCTCCTTTCAACTCGCTCAAATTTGCAGCTACCCAAACTTTTTTATTGACTTTAAAAGTGATTACTTTTTTTTTTTCATGATTTCTGTCCAATTTTCTTTAAAATGACTATGAAAAATCAAAATAAGCTACTAATTACCCACATGAAAAATACTGGGTCAGAGCACAGTAAACAAGTATTTTTTAAGGATGGCCTCAATACTCTGACATAATCACTGGTAACGCTGTTCTAATATCATTAGTTGATACTAATTTATTCTAGTACAATTGCAATGAAAGCTCAGAACTTATATGAACCACTTTCAAGTCTGCTTAGTCTGATATGATTCGCATATAACTCAAGTCCTGCTTTACTCAAGTGATTTTCTGATATATATGATATTAGTGAGATGAAACTCAATTTTAAAACTTTTTATTTTTCTAAAAATAAGTATATTTTGGTAAGTACCGGTATTCATGATTGTACTTGCCATGTGTTAAATAAATGTTAGATCTATGGAACCCTGTCAAATGATTGATGTTATATGTTTTTGTGCATATTTGTTCAGTTTTATTTTAATTTAACTTTGAAACAAGCTATTACAACTTATACAAATAAGTCCTTGAACTTTTACATGTTATTAGTCTTCCTGGGTAGTACCAGTATGCAGATTAAGTATTTTGCTCAAGGACACCACACATAGCCGTGGCAGAGGATTGACCCATAATCCTCTGATCACGGGTTTGGTGCTCTACCAATGTACAACATGTTCCACACTAATTACAGTGTGTTTGACAGAATTTAGTGGGGGTATTATTGTCTTCAAGACCATAATTATTGAAATATCTCTGGCTTCTCTCTCACTTTACGCTGTCTGTGCCAAAACCTTTTCAAAACTATAGTCCTTTGAACTAGAGACTTTCCAAAATTAAATTCTTGTAGTCTGTAAATCACAGAAGATTTAAAATTTACATTAAGTTTCATTTTCGGGGTAATTAGTCAGACCCCATGCAGGTATCTACTGGCAGTGTTCTCCACATGAAAGAATGCAAGTGCTGGGGTAAGTGCGCTTTAACACTTTCAATTCATTTTCAAGCGCTGTGTAAGGCACTCAATGAAATATATTTCACTAGTAAAACTTGTATTATCGGTTAAAGCCATCTTTTTTAGTAGGTTTCATTTTAGGCATTAAAATGAGAAAATATATGCAAAGAAAAAATAATGATTTTAAGAAAAATAAGCTTTTGCAAAATTATGTTTAAGAATTCAAGTGCTAGGGGAATACCATTTCTGACAGTCAAGAAAAGGTTTAATGTAAAAAAGATGAGAAATATTAAAATTCAGAGTGAAGTAGGTATAAGATTAAAACAATCAACCATTGAAATATAAGTATATGTATGCTATATCAGTAGATATATATCTATGAACAACAGTATTCAGGATGAGAACAAATTCAATAACTAAATTGCCAAACAAAATAACCTGTGTCGCGAAAACACATGACTCTGTAATGACAATTGTTGCAGAGCTTTTTTTCTCACTTTTTCCAAATTTTGCTGTCACCATTTTTTCGCATACAAAAAAGTGCTTTTGAAACATTTAATAATACACATTTAACCTAAGAATTGGCGGTCTGATTCCTTTGGAATATCATCCGTCGAGTTCATTTTCTTTCTGTCCGCCATTTTGTCGGTAAGGTAAATAAATAAATACAACCCGCAAGATATTTATCTATCAGAATCATGGTAATAAGGGGCGCAACGGGGACTGTAGCTTCATGCATGAGACTTAAACTGAAATATTGTTTGTTTGTCCCTGGGTAGACAGTAAGGTAAATGTTTACATTTTGTGTTTTGTCGGTGAAAAGTCTGATGATTACCCTTTCCTTGCACATTATATCTTTAAAGCGGCACAACCAGCAACTAAATATGTTTATTTTATAAAGAAATGAACAACATACTTATGAATGACAAACATTTTCGTAGATATTCATCTCATTCTGTTAACACTTTTTTTATTATTATGAATACGAGAAATCATTTATGAAGCAAAGTACTTGAGGAAAAAATTAGTGTTCCCAAGGAAATGAAGAAAAAAAGATAATTCTTGTCAAATGATTCAAACTCTAATCGCCCAAGTGACAATAATCAGAGTTACAGAAACGCCTCAGTCGAGTGATATTATACAACATTTTTGCAATGGCAAACTATAGACTAATTATTTTTAGGAACTATATAAAGTTATTAGAGTAGGGGCAAAATTACCGGAAAGGTAGCTGAAGGAGAAATAAACACTATCAGCCTACATTTTCGACCTGTTTCATGCCATCCGAGTCTTCAAGGCACTGCATTACCGATGTTGAGAACAGCGCTGTAGACACGAATTTTATATTGGTTCGGCTTACTATTTTAAAAATTAAAATTATTATAAAACAAGAAAAAAAGGGGAAATTAATGGTGCGGCCAAGGAATTTGGGAGACAAAATTCTTCTAAAATTCCTTCGATCGGCATACAAAATAAATGTAAAAAAAAATACTTTGGAAATTAGCTAAATAGAGTAGAAAAGTTTTGAAATGATTGTGGTGCGACAATGCCGCACCCATGCCGCACCCGTAACTGCCCCCGTGGGGACTTTCCCGTTTCCGGATATAGAAAGCCTACATTTATGGTCTTTTTATTATTTTATTTTTTTCAGAATTTGGTTTAATCAGTATCTATGTTTCTTTGGTTTAAGGATGGATACATTTACAATGTCGACACCTTCCTTACTCGTGATAAGTTTAGTTCACTGAAACTTCATTTTTTGTTTAAAAAATTAAAAATATTTTTTTTATTTTTTCACTAAAATAATGTCCACTATGAGCCCTGTGGGAAATGTAATAGAGGTGTGAGACATAAATGTTACAATGGAGCCCTATGGGAAATGTAATAGTGGTGTGAGACATAAATGTTACAATGGAGCCCTATGGGAAATATAATAGTGGTGTGGGGCATAAATGTTACAATGGAGCGCTATGGGAAATGTAATAGTGGTGTTAGATATAAATGTTACAATGGAGCCCTATGGGAAATGTAATAGTGGTGTGAGACATAAATGTTACAATGGAGCCCTATGGGAAATGTTATAGTGGTGTGATACATAACTATTAAAATGGAGCCCTATGGGAAATATAATAGTGGTGTGTGACATAAATGTTACAATGGAGCCCTATGGGAAATGTAATAGAGGTGTGAGACATAAATGTTACATGGAGCCCTATGGGAAATGTAATTGAGGTATGAGACATATATGTTACAATGGAGCCCTATGGGAAATGTAATAGTGGTGTGCGACATAAATGTTACAATAGAGCCCTATGGGAAATGTAATAGTTGTGTGAGACATAAATGTTACAATGGAGCCCTATGGGAAATGTAATAGTGGTGTGAGACATAAATGTTACAATAGAGCGCTATGGGAAATGTAATAGTGGTGTGATACATAAATGTTACAATGGAGCTCTATGGGAAATGTAATAGTGGTGTTAGATATAAATGTTACAATGGAGCCCTATGGGAAATGTAATAGTGGTGTTAGATATAAATGTTACAATGAAGCCCTATGGGAAATGTAATACAGCTGTGAGACATAAATGTTACAATGGAGCCCTATGGGAAATGTAAAAGTTGTGTGATACATACATATTACAATGGAGTCCTATGGGAAATGTAATAGAGGTATGAGACATAAATGCCAGTTACAATGTAGCCCTATTAGAAATATAATAATGGTGGGAGACGTTCTGGGGACATGGGAAAAAACAGTGGGGACGTTTAATAAAATTGTCGTCATCATCGCATCGATTTGTCTCAGCCAGTGGCTTAATAATTACAGAGACTGACAGGCTAGTATCAAATCAAAATCAAAATCAAAATGTGCTACTGTAGCTTAAGATGGCACCTTTACTATTTCTTCAGTAAAATAAAGTAAAGTGTTTTTATAGTGTCATCCCTACCGAAAGGGCCAGCCACACTGAGTTTATGAGACACCTTTATGTTGTACACAGTTACTTCCCAAAGCTATCATGGCCAAGCGTCAGGCTGGTAGACATTCGGTACCCCTCAATTTAACTAGCTGCTGGATGAGCAACCGGCCGCATCAGAAAAAAAAATCAAGTGCTTCTATCGGGATTCGAACATTCGACCTCCCACTTCCGAGATGGACGCCCTAACTACTAGGCCGTGGAAGGCGGAATAACTCTTTGATCGAACCTTGGTCTGAATTTAATGGGTTTGATACCAAATTAAGCTGATTAAAATGTTGACTATATTCATTGTCAGTTATTTAATATTGTCTCCTGAATTTAAATGATAACGGGTTGAAAACAATTTATGTTAACAAAATAGATAGTATACTCGTTATTTACTACATTTAAAAAAAAAATTGGTACCATGTTCTAATATATGGCATAAAATATGTTCAAGAATATTTGTATCGAAATTTACAATTGTCAATTCTTTAATATTGTCTCTTGAATCTAAATGATTACGGGTTGAAAACGAAAATTTAACAAAAAAGATAGAGAACTTGTTTTGATAAATACATTTCAACAACATATCGTAGCAATATAAATTTTATGTAGAAAGATGAATAAGTAAGTTATCCATGGATGGACATAAAATTGATATGGATAATTTAAGAACATTCTCTTGTTCCTTAATTCAAAAATGGGCTATAAGTGCGAAAATTATCACCAAAACACACACAAACACACACACACACACACACACACACACACACACACACACACACACACACACACACACACGCGCACGCGCGCACGCACGCACACACGCACACACACACACACAAAACCCAAAGCAATAAGGGTAAAAATCTTCATTTTTTAAATTTAAAAAATGAAAAGTTTACCATCCGAATTTACATTCAAGCTCTTTCGTTTGGTACGAAACCCACAAAAAAATGTCGGTTGTTTCAGGAGGAGTTTGTGTTTCAGGAGGAGTTTGTGTTTCAGGAGGTTTCAGGATGAGTTTGTGTTTCAGAAGGAGTATGTGTTTCAGGAGGAGTTTGTGTTTCAGGGAGAGTTTGTTTGTGTTTCAGGAGGGGTTTGTGTTTCAGGGAGAGTTTGTATTTCAGGAGGTTTCAGGATGAGTTTGTGTTTCAGGAGGTTTGAGTTTGTGTTTCAAGAGGAGTTTATGTTTCAGGAGTTTGTGTTTCAGGAGGAGTTTGTGTTTCAGAAGGAGTTTGTGTTTCAGGAGGAGTTTGTGTTTCAGGAGATTTCAGGAGGAGTTTGTGTTTCAGAAGGTTTCAGGAGGAGTTTATGTTTCAGGAGGTTTCAGGAGGAGTTTGTGTTTCAGGAGGAGTTTGTGTTTCAGGAGGTGTTTGTGTTTCAGGGAGAGTTTGTTTGTGTTTCAGGAGGGGTTTGTGTTTCAGGGAGAGTTTGTATTTCAGGAGGTTTCAGGATGAGTTTGTGTTTCAGGAGGTTTGAGTTTGTGTTTCAAGAGGAGTTTATGTTTCAGGAGTTTGTGTTTCAGGAGGAGTTTGTGTTTCAGAAGGAGTTTGTGTTTCAGGAGGAGTTTGTGTTTCAGGAGATTTCAGGAGGAGTTTGTGTTTCAGAAGGTTTCAGGAGGAGTTTATGTTTCAGGAGGTTTCAGGAGGAGTTTGTGTTTCTGGAGGAGTTTGTGTTTCAGGGAGATTTCAGGAGGAGTTCATGTTTCAGGAGGAGTATGTGTTTCAGGAGGAGTTTGTGTTTCAGGAGGTTTAATGAGGAGTTTATGTTTCAGGGGGTTTTAGTAGGAGGAGTTTGTGTTTCAGGAGGAGTTTGTCTTTCAGGAGGTTTCAGGAGGAGTTTATGTTTCAGGAGAAGTATGTGTTTCAGACGGAGTTTATGTTTCAAGATTTGCAAAACACGTATGAGTCTCTGCCGCAGCTTAGAACTTTGCCGTTCTGCTACCTAGTGTAGATCTAATACACATTGGACTATAAGTCAACTCTTTATAAGCAGTCACCTCTATTAAGCAGTCACTTGCAGCTACATTTGCTATTTATTATTTCTATGTTTTCAGAACAAATTAATCTGTATTAAGCAATAACCTGTATTAAACCTGTCTGCTCATTCCCTTGACTGACTTCTTAAACTATAAGATATTTGTGATACAACAGATTAAGTGTTGGTCGCTCATTGCAGTGGTTGCGGGTTCGACCCAGTTGGACCCGATGCCTAAACAAACTAAAACAAACACAACACTTAGTACTGGTCTACCCAGAAAGCGGACTCGAGACTGGTTCATGTAAACGATTTAAGCTTTCTTCAAAATTGAACTTAAAATCAGTCGAATCTGTCTTAAGCAGCCAGTCAAGGGAAGGAGCAATACTTGACTCTTAAGACTCTAAGACAACCGTGGGAAAATAGGGGGAGCAATGTGTAGTGGGAGTATTATCGAGCATGGCTGCTGGTATGGACAGTTAAGCTGTTGCGATCTATCCACGGGTAATTATCATTATTAGTTCAATGAATTTATTCATATATTAAATTCTTTTATGGGTAAAGTACATAAATGTATTTCGGCCAACAACGTACTGGGAATACGAGAATGGACACCAAATCTGCTCAGGGCTTAGCTTTCGATTTCTTTGTAACTTCAATAACGAGTGGCATAGACGTGTAGGCAATACTTATTTTCAACAATCTCACATAGACAACTGACCTGACGCGGTCTGTCAGTCAATACACATAGACAATAGACCTGAGGCCGTCTGTCAGTCAAAACACATAGACAATAGACCTGACGCGATCTGTCTATCAAAAACACATAGACAATAGACCTGAGGCCGTCTGTCAGTCAAAACACATAGACAATTGACCTGACGCGGTCTGTCAGTAAAAAACATATAGACAATAGACCTGAGGCCGTCTGTCAGTCAAAACACATAGACAATAGATCTGAGGTAGTCTGTCAGTCAAAACACATAGACAATAGACCTGACGCGGTCTGTCTATCAAAAACACATAGACAATAGACCTGACGCGGTCTGTCTATCAAAAACACATAGACAATAGACCTGACGCGGTCTGTCTATCAAAAACACATAGACAATTAACCTAAAGCGGTCTGTCTATCAAAACACATAGACAATAGACCTGACGCGGTCTGTCTTTCCAAAACATATAGACAATAGACCTGACACGGTCTGTCTTTCCAAAACACATAGACAATAGACCTGACGCGGTCTGTCTTTCCAAAACACATAGACAATAGACCTGACGCGGTCTGTCAGTCAAAAACACATAGACAATAGACCTGACGCGGTCTGTCTATCCAAAACACATAGACAATTGACCTGACGCGGTCTGTCTATCAAAAACACATAGACAATAGACCTGACGTGGTCTGTCTATCAAAAACACATAAACAATAGACCTGACGTGGTCTGTCTTTCCAAAACACAAAGACAATAGACCTGACGCGATCTGTCTATCACAAACACATAGACAATTAACCTAAAGCGGTCTGTCTATCAAAAATACATAGACAATAGACCTGACGCGGTCTGTCTTTCCAAAACACATAGACAATAGACCTGACACGGTCTGTCTTTCTAAAACACATAGACAATAGACCTGATGCGGTCTGTCTATCCAAAACACATAGACGATTGACCTGACGTGGTCTGTCTATCACAAACACATAGACAATTAACCTGAAGCGGTCTGTCTTTCCAAAACACATAGACAATAGACCTGACGCGGTCTGTCTATCCAAAACACATAGACGATTGACATGACATGGTCTGTCTTTCACAAACACATAGACAATTAACCTGAAGCGGTCTGTCTATCAAAAACACATAGACAATAGACCTGACGCGGTCTGTCTTTCCAAAACACATAGACAATAGACCTGACGCAGTCTGTCTTTCCAAAACACATAGACAATTGACCTGACGTGGTCTGTCAGTCAAAACACATAGACAATAGACCTGATGCGGTCTGTCTATCCAAAACACATAGACGATTGACCTGAAGTGGTCTGTCTATCAAAAACACATAGACAATAGACCTGACGCGGTCTGTTTTTCCAAAACACATAGACAATAGACCTGACACGGTCTGTCTTTCCAAAACACATAGACAATAAACCTGACGTGGTCGGTCTATCCAAAACACATAGACGATTGACCTGACGTGGTCTGTCAGTCAAAACACATAGACAATAGACCTGACGCAGTCTGTCTATCACAAACACATAGACAATTAACCTGAAGCGGTCTGTCTATCAAAAACACATAGACAATAGACCTGACGCGGTCTGTCTTTCCAAAACACATAGACAATAGACCTGACGCGGTCTGTTTTTCCAAAACACATAGACTATTGACCTGACGTGGTCTGTCAGTCAAAACACATAGACAATAGACCTGACGCGGTCTGTCTTTCCAAAACACATAGACAATAGACATGACGCGGTCTGTCAGTCAAAAACACATAGACAATTGACCTGATGCGGTCTGTCAATCAAAAACATTGATAATTAAATCAGCGTTCGATATTGTTTCCAGCTCCAATATTTTTTAAAGACAATTTGGCGGTTGCTAAGTAATAGTTAGTGTTCATTTAGTAAAAACTTAAAAATTAAGAAACCCAAAGGGAGCGACCGGCATTTTACTGACAGTTTGACATCATTTGACTAACTCCGGGTGGATCTACGATGAAAGCTGATATGACTGACGTTTTAAAGTTGGTGTTTCTAAGCATAGCTCGCGCGGTTTTGTAGTTTGTACATGACTCGTTCAGAATTGAATCAAGGGCGGAGTATGTGCAATGCTATTCACGCTTGCGCAGTGATGACGAAAGAACGAACAAATAATTAAATTATTCTGTAAACTGTTTTAACAAATAAGAGCAACACAATTTTGAAAATTAAAGCGATTCCATTCATTGTCAAATGAGGTTAAACATTTACATTGATTTAGTGGGATAAACAACTTCACGTTCTTGCTACAGGTCAATAAATAAGTATGCAATCAGTTGGAAAGCAATATTTTTGTTTTATTTAAATTATTTTAGATCGTTTGCCAAGAAAACTCAAAGCTTATATAAGACGCACCCACTCCGTTTCCGGGGTGGAACCAGTTTTAGGGTTGCCTTTGATAGGCTTTGTCTTAAACTTATTTATTTTACATCGACTGTGAAACAAGCTATTCTAGGTCTTCCTTGGGTAGAACGAGTACTAAGCAGATACATATTATGTGTGTTGCTTACAGATATCACACCTAGCGGTGGCAGGAGATCGAGCCAACGACTCTTTGATCTTGGGTCCGATGCTCTACCACAGGACCACGTGACCCATACGCGTGAGACGCTATCAGATGAAGTCTGGATTGAATCCACAAACTCTGACGTCAACGACCAACACTATATCAACTCTGCTAACGCTTCCCTTTCGTCTAAATTGAGAGCTAAAACGTTTATAAAAATACAGACATACGTTTATCATTGGTCTATCATTCTGTAAGTCGTTGTTGCACAGGATACCCGTTACGGGGGACCGCTACGGTTGTCTAGTGGTAGGGGAGCGTCCGTCTCTACTGCGAGATTGTGGTTTCGGTCACTGCACGGTTATACGTAATACTTTAAAAAATGTACTAAAAGTTTCCTCGCTAAATGGGCTAAGCGGTAAGAGAATAATTCTAGGAATGGCCGACCCGGTGTCAGTAAAGTGTGACTGGGTGGGGTATCATACTATGTATCTGAAGATATCTATGATATTCCAATGTGACAGCGCTCAGAGTTCTGTCTAACGTTGACATCGTCGTGATATGACTAAAAGTAATGAAAGCAACGCTAAACGCTATACAACAACAACAACAACAACAACAACAGCAACGCTACAGGAAAAAGTTTTGCAACTTTATTACACAATAAGTTCCAGCGTATTTGCCTCTGTCTATTCCATTACATCACATATCACCGTGTCAGAGATTTAACCGACAATTTCGGAATTTGAAGGCTCATGAACAACATCGTTTACATGAACAATAATTGTTGCTGTGCCAGTCAAAGGAGGATTTCCATGATCAATGGCTAATACCCTCAGAGAAAACCCGCGGCCCTCTGATCCCTCTTTGTCTAGAACCGTATTAGCCGTGACTACACCAGTCATGGGGTCTATAGATGCGTACTTGGTTGTCAGTAGCATGTACGTTAGTCTAGCATTGTTACCGCTATCAATATCTATAGCCGAAACTGTTATTAATTTATCAGAGATGTTGTTATTCTCATTTACATCCACAACATATGTATATTGTGTAAAAACTGGTGCGTGGTCATTCTCATCAGCTACATGCACGACAAACTCAGCTTCAGTTGTTTTCGGCGGTACACCTTTGTCCTTACATTGAATTGCAACACGATAGACATTTTCTACTTCGTAATCCAATGGGGATTTTAGTACAACTTTGTACTTGTCGATAACAAACCTTAAAAGATCGAAATATCGAGAAAGATCACCCAATATTGAACAGCTGACTTTCCCATTCGGACCATTGTCTTTATCAACAACGGATATAACCGCAACAACACTCCCAATATTCGCATATTCCGAAATTCTAGCATATCCCTGACTGGACGATAGCAGGTTAATGCTAACCTGTGGTGAGTGGTTCCCGGTGTGTAAGACAGTAACGTGTACAATTGACTGTGTTGTTTTCCTGGTCACTTCACCCTGGTCACTGGCAATAACAACGAGCCAATACGAATCGGAACCAGCCGTCAAATTTTGAATCACTGTTAAAACACCTGTGACTGCATCGATAGAAAAATATTTAAAATTGTCTTTTAATTGATTTGGACTCAAACTGTAGCGAACATCACCATTTTTACCGACGTCGCAGTCAGTGGTCAAAACCGACAAAATTGGCGTGTTGGTTTCGACGGTGTCCAAGATGGTGACGTTGTATGTGGCATACGAAAAAATCGGGGAGCAATCGTTTGTGTCCAAAACTGTCACGTTTACAGCAACAGATCCACTTCTCGGTGGACTTCCACCGTCTTGAGCTATAATGTAAAACTGATAAAAATCAACTAACTCCCTGTCCAGTTGTTCCGTAACGACAATTCCTACATGTATATGGCCATCAATAGGCATTCTGGGCAGGAGGGCAAAGGGCAAATGCTCGCCTTTCGTACTTGGTACAAGTTCAAAGCTTTTAATACTGTTTTGAGATCCAGTGTCCTTGTCAAAGACTTCTGTCAGCATAACAGTTGTGCCAATTAAAACATTTTCAGGAATGTTTAAGCTAATGTCTTGCTGGCCAAATGTTGGAGCGTTGTCGTTGATGTCGTCAATATATACCGCCACATTAACTACCTTAAAAAACGTAGCGATTGTTGACTTAATGGCTATGCTAAGTGTTAATTCGCAACTTTTCATAAACTCGCACACCGTCTCACGATCGATAACGTTTCGAATTTTTAAATTTCCGTCGACGTCACCAATTTGAAAATACGTCACACCTTTATCAAGCGTATTTAAAAGTATAAATCTTAAGTCATTGTTGATATTAGAATAGCCTAGGTTGTCTAGGTTGTCTAGATTACCAACGAGGAAGCCTACAGGTTCCTCTTCTCTTATCCTAAACTGCACATCAGCACAAGTACTTGGAACATATAACGTCGATAATATCGCTAGCACTGTTAATACATGCTCCATTTTCATTGGTTTAGATTTACCCGTTCATCAGGCCTGAAAAAAAAGAGAGAAAAAAATGGTTATATTTTCTTAAAACATGCTATGAAGTTAAACTTATTTATTTTACTTCGATTGAGAAACAAGTTATTACAGCTTATACAAAATAATCCTGGGTAGAACTAGTAAGTAAGCATATTATTTATGTAGGGAAAAGATTGCATGTTATCTAAATTTAGTTCATTTTAAAAAGAGTCCGAATGACGAGCTAAAGGTCGTCTCGTAGTGTATGTGTGTGCGTGTGATATGTATTTTTAGAATATTGGGATTCCGTTTCAATTTCAACACTATTGTTTGTGTAACGTTTTTGCAGATTTGAAAATTCAAATATTTCGTGAGTTGTGATTGATAATTGGATAATTTAGACATTTATAGCGATATAGAGTACTAGAACATTTTTTTGTTTGCCGTGGTACGGAGAAAATATATCTTCTTACATAAACATTAACTATAGGTTAAATAAATAAAAACAATAATAGATAAAATAACTTTTATAGAAAATTTCTAAAAAAGTGTATCTATTTGTACTATTTTCGTTTGATGCCGCTCTAGCATCGTTTAACAATGTTTCCCCGCTTGTGTAAAAAATAGTTCTATATGCATACCTCGACATAAAGACAAAATCCTCACTAAATGTTATTTCGTTTTACAGATTTCACTAAAGGACATATAACTTATGTTGTGGACCCTGTCCTCCAGTATTTCACTTTGATACGTAACATTACAAGACTAAAGTCAAACCAGTCGCTCCTAACTGATAAGACCGGGTCAAACACTTTGTCAATGACCTACTTGTTTATAGAGATATCGGAACAACTATTTTTTTCCTTTGTTTCCGTTACGACCTCTGAGACAAGAAATCTGATTGGCTAATAAAATACATCCATGTTTGTGCGACATTTAACGTTACCACAGAGTGCTTTACCCTAGCAACAGTGCTTGTTTACACTCATTGTTTTGGTATTCATTGTGATCATATATTCATGTATGTAGAAGGGGGCAACCTCAGAAGAGAGTGTATTAGAAAGTATATACTGGTCCACCTATCTTGAACATTAAACGGGTCACTATATTGGTCACCTGTGGTTAAATACCGAAAACAAGCGAAAGGTAAGAAATATGGACGGTTTTGTATCGCAGAAAGTATATATAACATGTGTTAGCACACTCCAGAATGAAAGATAGTAAATTTAGAGAAACAGATTATTGCGGGAATGTACAGCATAAAAAGATGAACGAAAGTTTAAGCAGACAAATTTGAAAGTAGAACGGAATACTAACAGAGTTTGAAAAAAAAAGTACCAGTTATTGTTATAAAATATGATATCCATATTAAATACGAACTCAAGCCAGTTTATTCAAACAGAAAAACAGAAAGTTATATTATTAGACATAAGAAAGATAGGAGAAGACAGCAAAGGGCGCTCAATCCTCCACGACAGGTGTCTGAAGCAATTGTAAGACAACCTTATCCCATTGGATGGGTTGACCTCAAATCAATGAGGATTTCAAAACTAGGCTATTCGCAGTACTAGCAAACCGCCGAAACGTATGGATACAATATACACATTTCAAGGTATTTTATATTGACCAGCAAAATCTTTTAGTCTGTTACAACGATTTGCATAACATAAAACGTACATCAAACGTATGAATTAATTCTAGTTGCGGTCAACTTGAATGACGACCCTTTCAAGAGCTAACAGCTTTAAAAGGTGTTAACTCTTACACTATTATTAGGCTGCAAAGTAGTCTAATGGTGTACGCCTTTGACTGTCACTCAGAATGTCGTATGTTCTAACCGCAGTCAATGATAGAAAAATACAAAAATAATAAAACATTTATTTTATCCCTTTTTGTATTGAAACTGTTACCGGTATTCAACCAACACAATTGAAAAATATGCCAATTTAAATCAACGACACAATCACAATCGCTCTCGCAATACTGTGGTGTAGACGTATAGATGCTGTGTGTGTGTATGAAAAGCGATATTATTAGGTTGAGGTATCGGACACGTTGAAATAGTTATTCTATTATATTGTCCTGTTTGATTTTACATGAGACACAATCACAGTTTTTCTAGGGGTGTCCGGGGGCATGCTGACTCGAAAAGACATTTAGCTCGTGACATGCATTTCCAGCAATTTTCTGGTATTTCAGACAGTAGAAGTCGTTCAAATATATAAATAATCGATTATATTATAGTATAATGTGCGTAAAATGTTATATACATGACTATTTTACTAACATTCTTACATAACATGACCAGACAGACAATTTCAGTAATACATTTCTGTAATTAAACAAACATTCCCATAGCAAAAGGTGGGCAACTATCCCCCACTCTATAGTCCACCCAAAGAGGGCGTAGTTGGATACCCAAATTTAAAAAAAGCAATGCCGAACAACTACATAAATGCATATCGGCATGGTTAAAGATAAAAATACGTCTATTTTCCTTACAAAAAAATACAAAAAACAACAGACATGATATATATTTAATGCAGATATCTCTTTAAGCTGTCTCTGTTACTTAGATAGATATATCTCTAATGTTGAGAGATATTTCTCCAACGTTAATGTACCAAGATATCTTTCTAACATTCAAAATATCTCTCTAAGGTAAAATCTCTCTCTCTCTCTCTCTCTCTCTCTCTCTCTCTCTCTCTCTCTCTCTCTCTTTCTCTCTCTAAAAATTAGATATCTCTCTACTGTAGAGAGAAACCATGTGTGTCAATGAATATAGTAATTTGGCTTGTCACAGTCATTTTGATAGATAAGAAAACCTTATCATAGACGTGTTTAGCAACTGCGGTCACGACTGTCCATTATTAACTTTCAACGCAGTGAATTTATTGTTTAATTTAGTTTAAAGGCAGTATGCCAGGACCATTTGCTATAAATGTCGAAAAAGAACTAAATATATTCTAGAAATGAATACAAAGTACTTCTGTATCATTAACATTTGGGTGGAGGTGGAGGCGGCTCCCAATGTCCACCAATGTTTGTTCCTCTGCTGGCGTTAAAATTGTTTTCGGATTAGGAGCCATACAATGTTGATCTAGTCAGGTTAAGAAAGGAACCCTCTTTTCGATAATTATTTTGACCTGTTTACATAAATACAGCTATGGCAATCAGACTCAGCGAATATATAAACCGCCAAACCTGTGTTAGTGGTCACCTCTACTGAAGAGCAACTTGTCTTAAGTAGCCACCTTTGTTATTTCCTATTTCTAAGCTTTCAGAGCAAAGTACCGTATGTATTAAGCAACAACCTACCTTTAAAGGCCACTTTTTTGTTCCTTCCCTTGACTGGCTGCTTAAGAAAGGGTTGGTTGCATAGACATGATATATATTGAGGAAAAAATCGTTTTTATCAATTGGTCTAAACTTTTGAAAACTCTTTTAAATAACAGGTTGGGAACGTCTTATAACAAAACACTCTCGAAGTTTTCCCATGTTGAATCAGTTCTAGACATGCGGATAAAGTGTGTTGCTAAAGGACACCACACATGGCCATGACGAGGATAGGGGTTAAAATCATGACCCTCCGATTTTGCGTCCGATTTTCTACTACTAGACTATCGTGTTCTGTGAATTTATATACATGGAATGTATATAATGGACATTATGAAATGGTAAGGTTTAGATCAAACGCTTAAAGGCCAGTGATTGTATCGGTGAATTGTCGACCAGAAAACAGTTAAGCATATATCAAATATGTGGGGCTAACCTGAGGAAAGAGTAAAATATTGGGAGTGGGCTGGGCAAAGTATATGGTGACCCCTCCAATCTGAACATTTGGGTAGAGGTGGAGGCGGCTCCCAATGTCCACCAATGTTTGTTCCTCTGCTGGCGTTAAAATTGTTTTCGAATCAGGAGCCATACACGTCTGGTTTGACTATATCAAGCAGAGTAGATCTCGGTACGACCTCGCGGCTGGACGCAGTGACATTGTTTTCGACTCGACTTCTGTGACGTCCAGTTCTAATGAAGTTTTGTCATATCCCCGCTTGCTTCCGATTTGCTGATTCATATCGCTCCAGAAACATTGTGTTAAACAAATTCTACATCTACATATGCAACATAAAATGATCGAACTGCCAGTTTTTTAACGAAACTGCTTTGAACTGAAATATTTTTGAATACTAAGTGAACTTAGTGTATCTCTGTTGCACTGTCATTCTTTAAAGTTCCCACTAGACTAGCACACTACAGCAGTGACTTAATATGAATAGGTCACTAGCATACTTTGAAGTATTGTACATGGGTATAGATAATCAAGTAGTTACGAAGATAAATATTATTACCTCCCTTATATAAAACGCCGCCATTTACACAGCTGATTGTTTGCAAATACATGTCACGCATTGTGCATGTTATATAAGAGACACGCGACATAAAAACAACATGCAGTTGTTATATAAATAGTCAGAAAGGTTATATAACGTTTAGGTTACACTTTTATCATGTTATAATCTAATTATAGACTTCTTATTGTACCACGGTTGTTAGTCAAAATACGACCCAAAATAGCTTTGATCATGTTTTACATTTTTGGCCTATATAAGGTTCATAACTGGTGCTTGAAAACAAAAATAAAAACTATTTGATATTTAATTTTAATTACGTTGATTAGTGATAACAGTTACTAAATTATCAAGGAATTAAATGTCTCTATTCCACCGATTTGCAGTTGAATGAAGTCGTTTAAACGCGAGTACAACCTGTATATCTAATAACCAATAACACAGTACTTGTCCTTGTAGAAATATGATATCTTTCGACAAGTTTCATTGTTTTATTTTTGAAAAATTTGTTTCTTTAGGTATTCTTTTAGTGTCATCCTGCTATTGCTTAGTCAACATGCACACCTCGATGGCTCGGCAACACAATTGCATGATGGTAATGAAATGACAGTACAATAGCATGATGGTGATGAAACAATGACACAGTGGTGATGGAGTGAAGGCAGGGCGACAAAAACATGATGGTACGATATTGATGGAGCAATGCCACGACAGCACGATGATGACGATGCGTTATTAATTCGCGTCTTCGTCATAGTGTCATCGCTCCATCTTGAGGTTTACTTTAAAATTTAACTATAATGTATTATAATTAACAGTTATATTGAAATTTACTTCTAAAATGGTCGGTGGTTGTGTACCATTACTTGGGCCTATGTTTAGTAGGTGCCTGATTAAAATATTTGTAAAAACCTTGCATATACATTCTATATACTGACCACATCACACGAGTTTGGCCGAACAGTAAAAATATTAATTTACTACATGTATCTACATGTGGCAGTATCAGTAAAAATGTTTAGATATAAATGTTTTTGTTTGGACTGTGGAAGTCGTGAGTTAAATCAACGGGAAAACGTAATTCCAGGAGACGGGGTGGTTAGTGACCATGTTGTGGTGGGGATGTAGCATATCCTTTCTTCCCCACTTCCCCAGTCTAATTTAGTCTAATTCCCTGCCCAATGATCCAAAGAAAACAGACATTAAAATATAAATGAATACAATTATTTAAAATATAAAATAATGTCAGTTTCAAATATACTAAATAGTTAATATTAGGTATAATATGTTTGATGCCGAAAATAAGCTTTTAATATTATTTATTATAATATATTTGATACACACCATGTATCCCTTAAGATTTTGACCCCCGCCCCAATTATGCCAACCAAACTGTTGCACCCACTGCATATCGAGCAATGTTATAATGTCCAAATCTTCTTTTAATCTTCTCCAGTACATGGTGGGTTTATGTGCATATGTCAGACAGGAAAGCGATGCTACGACAGTGATGACAGGGTGATGAAGCAATGGCACAATCTTGATGGAGCGATGGCATGATGGAGGGAAAACACAAAGAAATATCACTTCTTCGCACTCAATGTGCCTTCCCTCAGTCATCACTGTGTCATCACTCAGCGTCTCCTTAACATCATGCTATTGTGTCATTCATCACCATTATGTTGTCGCGGCATAGTACGTGCCTTTTGACAAAGCGGTAGCAAGATGGCCCTAAAGCATACCATAGTTTCTGGAGAAAAAAACAGTTTCTAGAGAGGGAAAGAGGGGTGTCTGTAAAACTCTACTTCTAAGCCTACTGGGTGGACTTGTTTACAATTATTTATCATTGGTAAAACAGTATAGTTCATGTTTGACAGTGCACATTATGTAACTGGTTTCTCAAGGCAACAGGTACCTGTTGGTCATGAACTGTAAAACCTTTAATGATTCAGTTATTGTTTTGTAATTTCGCGAAACATAGATTTTAAATAAAATTCTGGCATTGCGGAAAACATTATGCAAATGAATTGTACTTATCCTTTTAGAATAGCATTTACATTTTCTAAACTTTTATAACCTATGTGGTTATGGTAGGATATGTGCATTTTATAAATATTTTACTCACTATAGTTCAATGTGCATTAGTTTATCTTGATAAACGTAATCTTGAGCAATATTTTTGCATCTGTGCTTGTATGATATATGTTCACTAAAATACATTTAAGGATTTTGAATTGGCTAAAAACGTTTTTTCTCAATAAATCATGCCCACATATACTCACTAGCCCCGTTTATAAGTTTATTAAAGTAATTATATCAATATGTTGCAATTAGAGACAGAAATAAAAAAAAATCATATACAGTAGAACTTTGATGGCTCGAACTAGGCTGGGGCTGGGCAAAATAGTTTGAGTTAAAGGTTGTTCAAGTCGAGTATTGTTCAGCATTATACCATAATATATATGCATCGAAATAGGAGCCGGCCAGTACCAGATAAGTGGTTCAAGATATATATTCATGTTTGAGCCAACGAAGTTATACCATTACTTATTTTCATGTACTGTACTCTATTAGTATTTTTGGTGGGTATTCCTAAAATCAAATTATTTCCTTGTCAGAACTCTAGCAGTGGTTCTCTCAGACCCTGTTGTAGTTTGAAATTCAGTGAAAAACTTAATTAAGTGTTAGTATGTAACCGGGACCAGGTTCGTGTTAAATAACAGTTTTATGATTTATGGTGAGACATAAGTAGAGACCATAATGTTTTGATTAGAGCACTTAAACATGGTAAGGCACAGACTTAAGTTACGGTTCGAATACCTGTTGAAGCATACTTTTTGCCACCTTTTACATGAATAAAAAGCCTGATATATCCTTTTAAATTTTGTTTCAGGTAACGACTCCCTACAGAGAAGACAGACACTTCAGTGTATTTTATAACATGGAAAACCCAAATAAAGATGAAAAGCCACAGTGCCAAGTGTGTTATAAAGTTTTCAAAAAATTAAGTTCTCTTAATACTCACATGTACAGTCATACAGAAAAGAAACCCCACCAGTGCCAAATCTGTGAGAAAGGTTTTATTTGGGCATGTTCCTTGAAATCTCACATGATTATTCATTCTGCAGAGGTACCTTTCCAGTGTGAAATTTGTTACAAAGGCTTTGCGAATGAAAGCACCTTTAAAGCACATAGTGCTATACACACTGGAGAAAAGCCATTTAGGTGCCAAGTGTGCGATAGAGGGTTCTCTCAACCAGGTACTCTTAAAAAGCATGAGTACACACACGCTGAAGAAAAACCTCACAAGTGCAAAATATGTGACCATGGATTCATAAACGCAACTAACCTGAAAGAACATTTACATATTCACACTGGGGAGAAGCCAAATAAATGTAGTTTATGTGGAGAGGGTTTTATTAATATGGCAAAGTTAAAATCCCACATGCTTAGTCGCCATACCACCGAGACACCTTTCAAGTGTAGTGTTTGCAAGAAAGGTTTCAAGGAACAGTCAAGACTGAAGAATCATTACAGAATTCATGGCGGAGAAAAGCCTTTCACATGTACAATTTGCCAAAAAGCATTTTATTTACAGTCAAAATTAGACCGGCATCTTGTTACACATACAGGAGAAAAAAAATATACTTGTAAACAATGCAATAAACGTTTCTCATTGACCAGTAACCTTAGGGCACATATGCGACTGCATTCTGGTGAAAAGCCATTCAAATGTCAATTTTGTGACCTGCGCTTTGCCACAAACTCACATGCTAAAATGCATATGCGAAAACACACAGGAGAAAAGCCATTTGCCTGTGAAATTTGTGACAAACGTTTCTCTCAGAGTGGTAGTGTTGTTATACACATGCGGCGGCATACCGGAGAGAAACCATTTCCATGCGACCTTTGTGACCAGAGATTTGCAAGATTAGAAAGTGTGCAAAAGCATTTGATACGCCATCACAATGGAATGATTGTTTCAAAGACTGAATCTCGTGTTAAAGATGAAAATACTATTGTTGAATAGCTTTTAAAAGCTCTATATCTATTGGTGTAGCTTTGAATACCTGTTGGAGAAATATAAAAAACTAATAGTGCCATACACACACCAAAAAAATCCATTTAGGTGACAAGTGTGTGATAGAGACTGTTCCCAAATAGGTGCTCTTAAAAAGCATGAATGAACAATGCAATAAACGATTTTCATTGACCAGTAACCTGAGGGCGTAGTGACCAGTAACCTGGCTGTATACTGGCGAAAAACATTATTCAAATGTCAATTTTGTGACCTGCGTCACAAACTCAAATGCAAAAATGCATATGCAAAAGCCATTTGCATGTGGAATTTGTGACAGACTCTTCTCTGAGAGTGGAAGGTTGTTACACACATGCGGAGACATACCAAATGGATTGTATCTTAAAGAAGAAAATAATATTGACGAATTAACTTAAAGTATGCTGAATTAGGGGACACATGTGGATATAATAGGGATTAAATTTTTGCCTACATTTTCACATTGTTCGGTCAATAATGTTTTACTGGTATGTAGGCTACAGTGACCTACTTTTGGTATGCAACCATCATCGTCCCTAAAAGTACCTATGAACCAAATTTGAAAATCGTATAATTGTAGTAGAGGAGTTTTCCTTGCGGCAAAGTTTCACTGGTATGGAAGTCATGAGTAAATAAATAGGTCACAGTGATATAGTTTTGCTATGCAACACACGCCTTCCCTAGATTAAGGCCTTCCCTAGGTTAACGAATTAACCAAATTTGGTAATCCTAGACCCTCGGTATAGCAATGTAACCGGGGCAACGTTTTACTGATATCAATGTGAAATTTCAAGATGCAGGGTCAGTGACCTATTTTTGGTGGCGCCATTTTCCCTAAATGTGCTTATAAGAAGGCTTTTCTTTTCTTTAGATAAGAGTTCAGTTTACCTAGTTTTAGAATGCGACACATTTTTTGAATGGGGTTTAATGCCATTTTCAACACATTTCAGGTTATATATCGCATATCCAGTTTTATTAGTGGAGGAAGACCCCAGACTGAGTCAGACTGAGTAGAACGACCGTCCCTCTGCAAGTAACTGGCAAATCTTCTCACATTAAGTTTTAGGAGATAACGGGACTCAACCCTACAACATTAGCGCAGATAGGTTAGTGATTTTGAGACGCCGCCTTAGACCACTCAACTACGGAGGACCCTTACAACCTTCTCTAGATCTCGGCCACGGAGGAACATTACAATCTTCTGTAGAGCTCGTCCACGGAGGACTATTACAACCTTCTCTAGTAGATCTCGGCCATGGAGGACCCTTTCAACCTTCTCTAGATCTCGGCCATGGAGGACCCTTTCAACCTTCTCTAGATCTCGGCCACATAGGGCCATTACAACCTTCTCTAGATCTCGGCCATGGTGGAACCTTACAGCCTTCTCTAGATCTCGGCAAAGGAGGACCCTTACAATGTTCACTAGATTTCGGCCACGGAGGACCCTTCCAACTTTTTCTAGATCTTGGCCACGGAAGACCCTTACAACCTTCTCTAGATCTCGGCCACGGAGGACCATTACAATCTTCTCTATAGCTCGGCCACGGAGGACCATAACAACCTTTTCTAGATCTCAGCCACCAAGGACCCTTACTCCTTCTCTAGATCTCTGCCACGGAAGACCATTACAACCTTCTCTAGATCTCGGCCACTGAGGACCCTTACAACCTTCTCCAGATCTCGGCCATGGAGGACCATAACAATCTTCTCTAGAGCTCAGCCAAGGAGGACCATTACAACCTTGTCTAGATCTCGGCCACGGAGGACCCTTACAACCTTCTCTAGATCTTGGCCACGGAGGACCCTTTCAACCTTCTCTAGATCTCGGCCACGGAGGACCATTAAAACCTTCTCTATATCTCGGCCATGGTGGACCCTTACAGCCTTCTCTAGAGCTCAGCCACGGAGGACCATTACAACCTTCTCTAGATCTCGGCCACGGAGGACCCTTACAACCTTCTCTAGATCTCGGCCACAGAAGACCCTTACAACCTTCTCTAGATCTCAGCAACAGAGGACCTTACTCCTTCTCTAGATTTCGGCCACGGAAGACCCTTACAACTTTTTCTAGATCTTGGCCACGGAAGACCCTTACAACCTTCTCTAGAGCTCGGTCACGGAAGACAATTACAACCTTTTCTAGATCTCGGCCACGGAGGACCCTTACAACCTTCTCTAGAGCTCGGCAACGGAAGACCATTACAACCTTTTCTAGATCTCTGCCACGGAGGACCCTAATAACCTTCTCTAGATGTCGGCCACGGAGGACCCTTACAACCTTCTTTAGATATCGGCCACGGAGGAACCTTACAACCTTTTCAAGATTTCGGCCTCGTAGGAAAGAGTTAGGGTCCTTCGTGGCTGAGATCTAAAGAAGGTTGTAAGGGTTCTCCGTGGTCGCGTGATCTAGCGAATGTTGTAAGGGTCCTCCGTGGCTAGAAATCTAGAAAAGGTTGTAATGGTCCTCAAGATCTAGAGGAGTAAGGGTCCTCCGTGGCCGAGATCTAGAGAAGGTTGAAATGGTCCTCCATGGCCGAGATCAAGGGTCCTCGAGAGTTAGAGAAGTAGTAAGGGTCCTCCGTGGCCGAGATAAAGAGAAGGTTGTAAGGGTTTTCGAGATTTAGAGAAGGTTGTAAGGGTTATCGAGATCTAGAGAAGGTTGTAAGGGTGTTCTGTGACCGAGATCTAGATCTCAGCGACGGAGGACCATTACTCCTTCTCTAGATATTGATGACCCTTACAACCATCTCTAGATTTCTGCCACGGAGGACACTTACAACTATTTCTAGATATCGGCCACGGAGGACCCTTACAACCTTCTCTAGATCTCGGCCACGGAAGACCCTTACAACCTTCTCTAGATCTCGGCCACGGAGGACCCTTACTCCTCTAGATCTCTGCCACGGAGGACCCTAACAACCTTCTCTAGATCTCGGCCACGGAGGACCCTAACAACCTTCTCTAGATCTCGGCCACGGAGGACCCTTACAACCTTCTCTTAGATTTCGGTTACGGAGGACCCTTACAACCATCTCAAGATCACAGCCACGGAGGACCATTACAACCTTCTCTAGATCTCGGCCATGTAGGACCCTTACAACATTCTCTAGATCTCGGCCACGGAGGACCTTACTCCTTCTCTAGATATCGAGAACTTACAACCTTCTCTAGATCTCGACCACAGAGGAACCTTACTCTTTCTCTAGATCTTGGCCACGGAGGACCCTTACAACCTACTGTAGATCTCGGCCACATAGGATCTCTAGATCTCGGTCACAGAGGACCCTTACAACCTTCTCTAGATCTCGAGTACCCTTAAAACCTTCTCTAGAACTCGGCCACGAAGGACTCTTCCTCTTTCTCTAGATATGAAGGACTCTTACAACATTCTCTAGATCTCGGCCACGGAGAACCCTTACAACCCTCTCTAGATCTCGGCCACGGAGGACCATTGCAACCTTTTCTAGATCTCGACCACGGACGACCCTAACAACCTTCTCTAGATCTCGGCCACGGAGGACCCTTACAACCTTCTTTAGATGTCGGCCACGAAGGATCCTACCTCCTTCTCTAGATCTCAGCCACGGAGAACCCTTACTCCTTCTCTAGATCTGGAGGACCTTTACAACCTTCTCTAGATCTCGAGGACCCTGATAAACTTCACTAGATCTCGGCCAATGCGGACCCTTACTCCTGCTCTAGATCTCGGTCATAGAGGACCCTTACAACCTTCTCTAGATCTAAAGGACCCTTAGAACCTTCTCTAAATATCAAAGACCCTTACATCCTTCTCTAGATCTCGGCTGCGGAGGAATTTAACTCCTTCTCTAAATCTCGAGGACCCTTACAACCTTCTCTAGATCTCGGCCACAGAGGACCCTTATTCCTTTTATTGATTTCGGCCACGGAGGACCATTACTCCTTCTCTAGATCTCGGCCACGGACGACCCTTGCAACCTTCTCTAGTTCTCGGCCATAGAGGACCCTTACTCCTTCTCTAGAGATCGGCCACAGAGGACCCTTACAATCTTCTCTAGATCTCGGCCACGGAGGACCCTTACTCATTCTCTAGATCTCGGCCACGGACGACCCTTACAACCTTCTCTAGTTCTCGGCCATAGAGGACCCTTACTCCTTCTCTAGATCTCGGCCACAGAGGACCCTTACAATCTTCTCTAGATCTCGGCCACGAAGGACCCTTACTCCTTCTCTAGATCTCGGCCACGGAGGACCATTGCAACCTTCTCTAGATCTCGGCAATGGAGGAGCATGACAACCTTCTCTAGATCTCGGTCGCGGAGGACCCTTACTCCTTGTCTAGATCTCAGCCACGAAGTCCCCTTACTCCTTCTCTAGATCTCGGCCATAAAAAACCCTTACTCCTTCTCTAGATCTCGGCCACGGAAGACCCTTACTACTCCTCTATATCTCGGCAAAGGAGGACCATTACAACGTTCTCTAGATCTCGGTCACGGAGAACCCTTACAACCTTTTCTAGATCTTGGTCACGGAGGACCCTTACTCCTTCTCTATATCTCGGCCACGGAGGACCCTAACAACCTTCTCTAGATCTGGGCTACGGATAACCCTTTCAATCTTCTCTAGATCTCGGCCACGGAGGACCCTTACAACCTTCTCTAGATCTGGAGGACCCTTACAACCTTCTCTAGATCTCGGCCACAGAGGACCCTTACTCCTTCTCTTGATCTCGAGTACCCTTACAACCTTCTTTAGATATCGGCCATGGTGGACCCTTACAAACTTCTCTAGATTTCGGCCATGGAGGACCATAACAACCTTCTCAAGATCTCGGCCACGGAGGACCCTTATAACCTTCTCTAGATCTCGGCCACGGAGGACCCTTACAACCTTTTCTAGATCTTGGCCACGGAGGACCCTACAATGTTTTCTAGATCTCGCCCACGGAGGACCCTTACTTTTTCTCTATATTTCGAATACTGAGGACCCTTATAACCTTTTCTGGATCTCCGCTATGGAGGACCCTTACAACCTTCTCAAGATCTCCACCACGGAGGACCATTACAACCTTCTCTGGATCTCGGCCACAGAGGACCATTTCAACTTTCTCTTGATTTCGGCCACGGATGACCCTACAATCTTCTCTAGATCTCGGCCACGGAGGACCCTACAATCTTCTCTAGATCTCGGCCACGGAGGACCCTTACTCTTTCTATATATCTCAAATACGGAGGACCCTTATAACTTTTTCTGGATCTCCGCTATGGAGGACCCTTACAACCTTCTCAAGATCTCCACCACGGAGGACCATTACAACCTTCTCTGGATCTCGGCCACAGAAGACCATTTCAACTTTCTCTTGATCTCGGCCACGGATGACCCTACAATCTTTTCTAGATCTCGGCCACGGATGACCCTACAATCTTCTCTAGATCTCGGCCACGGATGACCCTACAATCTTCTCTAGATCTCGGCCACGGATGACCCTACAATCTTCTCTAGATCTCGGCCACGGAGGACCCTACAATCTTCTCTAGATCTCGGCCACGGAGGACCCTACAATCTTTTTCTAGATCTCGGCCACGGAGGACCCTTACTCTTTCTATATATCTCGAATACGGAGGACCCTTATAACTTTTTCTAGATCTCCGCCATTGAGGACCTTTACAACCTTCTTTAGATCTCCACCACGGAGGACCATTACAACTTTCTCTATATCTCGGCCATAGAGGACCATTTCAACCTTCTCTTGATCTCGGCCACGGAGGACCCTTACAACCTTCTTTAGATCTGGAGGACCCTTACAACCTTCTCTAGATCTCGGCTACAGAGGACCCTTACTCCTTCCCTTAATCTCGAGCACCCTTACAACATTCTTTAGATATCGGCCATTGTGGACTCTTACAAACTTCTCTAGATCTCGGCCACGGAGGACCATAACATCCTTCTCTAGATCTCGCCCACGGAGGACCAATACAACCTTCTCTAGATCTCGGCCACGGAGGTCACTTACAACCTTCTCTAGATCTGGAGGACCCTTACAACCTGTTAAGATCTCGGCCACAGAGGACCCTTACTCCTTCCCTTGATCTCGAGGACCCTTACAACCTTCTTTAGATATCGACCATGGTGGACCCTTACAAACTTCTCTAGATCTCGGCCGCGGAGGACCATTACAACCTTCTCTAGATCTCGCCAACGGAGGACCCTTACAACCTTCTCTAGATCTTGGCCACGGAGGACCCTTACAACCGTTTCTAGATATCGGCCAAGGAAGACCCTTACAACCTTTTCTAGATTTTGGCCACGGAGGTCCCTACAATCTTCTCTAGATCTCGGCCACGGAAGACCCTTACTCTTTCTCTATATCTCGAACACGGAGGACCCTTATAACCTTTTCTAGATCTCGGCCATGGAGGACCCTTACAACCTTCTTAAGATCTCCACCACGGAGGACCATTACAACCTTCTCTAGATCTCGGCCACAGAGGACCATTTCAACCTCTATATCTCGGCCACGGAGGACCTTTATAGCATTCTCTATATCTTGGCCACGGAGGACCCTAACAACCTTCTCTAGATCTCGGCCATGGAGGACCCTTACAACCTTCTCTGAATCTCCACCACGGAGGACCATTACAACCTTCTCTAGATCTCGGCCACAGAGGACCATTTCAACCTCTATATCTCGGCCACGGAGGACCCTTACAACCTTCTCTAGATCTCGGCCACGGAGGACCCTAACAACCTTCTCTAGATCTCGCCCAAAGAGGACCCTTACAACCTTCTCTAGATCTCGGCCACGGAGGACACTTACAACCTTCTCTAGATCTGGAGGACCCTTACAACCTTCTCTAGATCTCGGCCACAGAGGACCCTTACTCCTTCCCTTGATCTCGAGGACCCTTACAACATTCTTTAGATATCGGCCATGGTGGACCCTTACAACTTTCTCTAGATCTCGGCCACCGAGGAACTTAACTCCTTCTTTAGATCTCGGCCACGGAAGACCCTTACAACCTTCTTTAGATCTCGGCCACGGAGGACCGTTACTCCTTCTCTAGATCTCGGCCACGGAGGACCATAACAACCTTTTCTTGTTCTCGGTTACGGAGTACCATTACAACCTTCTCTAGATCTCGGTCACGGAGGACCCTTACTCCTTCTCTAGATCTCGGCCACGGAGGACCCTTACAACCTTCTCTAGATCTGTGCCACAGAGGACCCTCACGCCTTTTCTAGATCTCGGCCATGGAGAACCCTTACAACCTCTCTAGATCTCGGCCACGGAGGACCCTTACGCCTTCTCTAGATCTTGGCCACGGAGGACCCTTACTCCTTCTCTAGATCTCGGCAACGGAGGACCATTACAAAGTTCTCTAGATCTCGGCCACGGAGGACCATTAGAAATTATATGCTGAATCTGAACATTGGAAGACTTGGCCACCCATCCCGGTTTCTACGTCTATGAAGGACACGAAATGACGGACGAAATCCCCTCGAAGGGGCACTAAAATCATATCCCAGAGTAATTCCCCCTTATCAAAATGTCTGTGTATGCTTATTATGTAAAAAATACTGAATGACAGAACACAATTTGAACGCTTTTGATAAATATAGAAAGAGCTTCAGCTCGTTACCTAGCAGGGACGTAACTTCGTTGAAAATGATGTATAGGCACAGTTGTGGGAAGGTCCGAGGACATAATCCCCCGAAATTTGTTTTTGTTCAGACAGTCGTAGGTGCGTTTTAGCGTATATTTCTTATGTTTTAGGGGCATGGGTATCCTTGATGTTAACCTTGAATTCACTGTTTTATAACCAAATAAATTAATAATAATGTTTTAAGGTTGGTTCATTCCTTGACTTTGATAAAGGGGAAAATGAAGAAGCCTACTGTGTCGTGGTTTCAAGTGGCTACTATTTTCAACAGCGCTAGGTGTTACAATGTTTGTAATCTATCCCCTATCCACTAGAGGTTCGATTTGTACTTTATATTTTGCGCGTGACATTTACATTTTTTCAATTTCTTAGAAAAAAGTATCGGCACGAGCCTACAGTGCCTTTAGTAAGCTACGTCATTGCCTAGTCGTGTTAAAAGGGCCGTAGGCATAATCCCGATCTCGCTAGGGGATCCGAGGACACGCTTCATCAAAAACAAAGATAAGCTCTCACAATGCATTTATTACGGTTTGCTGATATCATACCGATACCTTGTACTGATTTTACACAATTGTCCATGGTTTACTTCAGTTATATTTTGAATACACATGTGTAGCTTTTTAGACCTGGCTTATCAGCACACATCAATTCTTAGTAATAAAACTATTTGCTTTGTACTGTGATGTATATTGATAGTGGAAACATGTGCAGGAAATGATGCATTGTTGCTAGTAACAGATATCTTCTTTTTTACAAATCTATCAATTAAAAATTCTAATCTCCACAAATTATGCAGGAGGCAAGTGCCTCCGTTTGCCCCAGTGTCGCTACGGCCTTGGTTAAGCTTTTCAATCAAGATATGCATAGATGGTTGTAACACCCGAGTGAAGTGCATACAAAAGACCATGTACACAGACAGGCTCCTCCACAGTCATTTTTAAGCACACGGGCACCCATGTCAGAACTGGTATTCCCTAGCGCTTGAATTCTTTAACAAAATTTGGCAAAAGCTTAGTTTCCTCTAAATTATTATTTTTCTTTGCATATCTTTTCTCATTTTAATGCCTTAAATGAAACGTACTAAATATTATGACTTTAACTGATTAATACAAGTTTTACTAGTGAAATGTATTTCAATTAATGCCTTGAAAATGTGTTGAAGGTGTTTACGCGCTTTTACCCCAGCGCTTGCATTCCTTCCTGTGGAGAACCCTGACAAATTTGAACACTTATTATGACTCGACTGCATGCCCCATACACACTGAACAAAATAAGTCGCACTTTAAATACTGCTTTTAATGATAACCAACAGAGATTTATTAAGTTGTTAATTAATGCATCATTCTATCAAGATTTTAGTTCTCCTTCTCTTTTTACTATCACCACAATAAACAGACCAAGACTGCAGCCGTTTAAGCATTTCACGTTCAACAGTATCACGCCAACCGGCAACAACTATAAACCCATTTCCGTTTGAGAACAGAGACTTCCCTCTAGGTCTGCAATTGTGGAGTTAACCTTAGGTAAACTATCTTTATCTAATATATATCATCGCAATTGAACCATAAAATACCTTCGTGCGAATTATCTAAAACTGTTATATTAAAACATGTCGACATGTATAAAATAACATGGGCTCCAGAGCCCGTCCTGGCACAGCTATTACCAACCCACTGATAAGTATCAAGTTCAAGCGTTTCATCCACTTTAAGATGATCTTCATCTATTCCAATTATTTCAGGTTTTACGTTATTAACAGAAGCTGACCTTAAATTAAATAATATTGCAATCAATGTTCCAGCCCTTAAGTTCTAAAACCCGGTTGTTATCTAAGATCTGCCTCTAGGTCCAATACGACGCCCGTTACCACGACCTCCATGTCTGCCATTAACACTTCTAATTGTTCCTGTTCGGCTGACTTGAATTGTGACCTGACGACTGGAACATAAAACAGTGTTTTTTGTTAGATGTGTTGGCATCAGACAACTGACAACAACCAAATTACAAGTCATGTTATCACGGTTGTTCATATTTTATACGGTTATCGTGAGTCCTAGACAGCTCACGTGAGTCATGTAGAGATAATTCTTCTCCTCAATTCATGGCGTCAACAATAGTTTCCAGCAATCTTCGAGGGTCTGGTCACCATGGATATAAATATCCTAAAACTGACGATAGTTTTTCAAAAAATATTTAGCAGACATCTCTTTGGCCTTGTCGCTCTTGGACTTCAATGGCGACTCGAACATTTGTGTTCCTTGCTCGCTACAGATACGGTGTAAATCTGAAAACCAGTACTGGTCAGAGATTTCTCTTTATCATTTAAAGTTTCATTAATCTTGCACTGTGGCATGTTTTGCTCAACGATATATGATGATATAACAGGACTAGAACAATCACTCGCGGCCGACAAAGAGTTTAGTTTGCTACTCATAGCTTTTAGATCGTCTCTTTAAAAGTGGCTTATCGTGAATCAATGTCCCTGTTCATTCGCACGAGCTCGACATTTAGCGTTTACGGAAAGCTTGCGCTACTATTGTTAATATTCGCTGCTGGATTAAAACACATGCATGTAAGAAATTATGTTTAACTTACAAACTTTGTGGCTGAGTGGTCTAAAGCGCTGTTACAAGATCACTTACCACTCACACCTAAAGTCGTAAGTTCAAAAACTTTATATGAGAACATTTGCCAATGAAACTGGCTATGTCATATATAATCTTACACGTGTTGAACATGGCGTTAAATCCCATTCCAAAATATCTTATAAACTTCAAATTATACGGGACATGTTTGAAAGCATTTGAGTGCACTTTTTGGTTTATAATGAAAGTGTCATCTCTATACGGTTTATTTTGTTACGATTCGATTGTTCTCCATATACTCTGCAGATGCATTTAAATGATATGCACTAATGTGTTTCAATTTGTTGCACAAAAAACCCGTATAGTTTGGTATGTATATCAGTTACAGTGTGCATTCACAAACCATGGATAAAGACATTAAAAAGTTTAACTTTGGCTAAGTCGTATTGCACAGAACTCTATAGAAAAGTAGTTAACATGTAAAGTTCATTTTAGCTAGATGAGATACAAGTTTACAAATTTTAACCAAAATTTTTCGTATTTCCAGAGGGTTTTAGACCAATGAGGACATTTTATATAACTATGACGTGAAACATTAATCGATACATTAAAGATCAACGGATAGTATACATGGTATGTAATTTACTATTGTTTGAAATATAAATACATTAAAGATCAACGGATAGTATACATGGTATGTAATTTACTATTGTTTGAAATATAAATACATTATAGATTAATGGATAGTATACACGATAAGTAATTTACTATTGTTTAAAATATAAATACATTATAGATCAATGGATAGTATACACGATAAGTTATTTACTATTGTTTGAAATATAAATTCATTATAGATCAATGGACAGTATACACGATAAGTAATTTACTATTGATTGTAATATAAATACATCATATATCAACGGATAATATACACGATAAGTAATTTACTATTGTGAAATATAAATACACTTTACATGTAGATTAATGGATAGTATACACGATAAGTAATTTAGTATTGTTTGAAATATAAATACACTATAGATCAATGGATAGTATACACGATAAGTAATTTAGTATTGTTTGAAATATAGATACATTATAGATCAACGAATAGTATACATGTTAATTTTTTTATCATGTAAGATATCTATGCAACGACTCGCTGGATATGAATGAAACTTCACATGTGTATTTAGAATCATCAACAGAGCGCACAGAGATAAGAACCATAACTCTGGGTTACATTTTGGCAGAATTATGGCCCATTTAGACTTAGAAAATTTGGTTAAAGTTTTTAACCAGGTTAAAGTTTTTGAGTTGGTACTTATTTCATCAACTTTCCATTGGACATGATTGGAACATCACATGCGTGTTCAGCATCCTCTAGGAAACAGAGACAAAACCATAACTCTTGATTGCATTTTGGCAGAATAATTTTCCTTTTTCACTTAGAAGTTTTGTTTTTAGCCGGATAAAGTTTGTAGTACAAGACGTTGAACTTAGATGTTTGTCAAGTACAGTCAGGTTGTGGTCCTCTCTCAAATTTGTCTAAAACCATGACCCTGGGGGCAAAATTTACCTGCCCTTAGAGGTCAAAATTTTACACAGGGTTTAATCTTTTTTGTTAAAGGTTTATCTTTTTTTCTTTTTTTAAAGTTTAAGTTAATTGATAAACTGTATGTGTTGGTAAAATATTTTAGATCCATTAACAAGAACTGGTATATTACAATATGATTTAAAGGTAGTGCATAATCGTATCACATATGTAAAACATTGATAAACTAATCTTAAAACAGAAAATCATCTCAATTATAGCTTACACTTTATTTTAAATTCTTGTTGGAATTATCGTAGGTAATGTTTAATTAGTCTTTCTTGATATAATTGACCAACTTATTTTATTTATCCAATTGAAGTATTAAGGTTATTACATGTATACGTAGATGACGTGCCTTAAGATAGGAATTGGCACATTTATTGGAGTTATTTGTCAGCAATGGCTAATGAATCTATAAAGCAATTTTAAAGTTTAAAAGACAAATATGACAAATGCTGAATGCAATAATATTAAGGCAATATGAGCCATCCATTTACTTTGTTGTTTTCAAAAAGCATACATGTTGATAATGGAAATAATATTTTCTAAAATTATTTTGCTAATTTATCTTTAACAAACAAACAATAATTATAGCTTAATTTACCAACCCTGAGTTTCAGTTGTCTCCCTTTTGTACTTATTTCTTGAAAAAGCTGTTGTTTTAGAACAACATCGAAATAGTCGTGCGTGCTGTTCCTCCGACAGCTGTTGTTAGCTTATTTTTTCCACCTATGAAATATTAATAGTACGTATTCAAGTAAAATAAAGTTCTCAAATTTTAATGATAAATACTGTGATAACAGACTGAACTTTTGTGATATAATGAACTTCTGTATGAATGTTGTGATCAAACTTATCTAAGATAAATGATCATTAATGTAATTATTTATATTTCATAAACAACACTGATTTCCTTTCTACGTCCAGAATCGATTGTGTAGTCAGATTATTTCTTAGATTTACACGCATTTGAATCACTTATTAACACAAAGTTCTGTTAGACCTATTGTTCCAACATCACACACAAACTAACAGAAAGCGCAGTTCCTTTTCGATATATATTTATTCTTCATCATTACATCATTCATTAAACTTTTATGGTCACTACTTAATCACAATATACGCTTCAAAACATAGTTCAAACAAAAGCATCATCTTAATTGTTCTGCCTCTCCCATTCAAAACTGTTCCCACTCAAAACCCAACAATCCTGCCTGAAAAACCCAGACCTCTCTCTGTCTCTTCTATCCAAACTGAAACTGTTAGCCTTTCCCATCCAAAATATATTCGCTTGTATCTTGTTCTATTAATTGACATAAAAATGACAGCTAATTCATATACAAGTCACGTTTCTCATGTCCATGCTGGACAGAGCTCTCTACATAAATTGGATACACATTACCCGGTTGATAGCTCATCACTCATCAGAGTGTGACCTCTAAACTTCCATGAATGCGGACCTTTGTATAATTACATACATGTAATTATTATTATTATATTTTCCAATTTACTAACGTAATGTATTAACTTTATTGATCCAATAATATTCGATTAATCTATTTTAAAGATGATAACTAATGAGTGACTATAAAACACTATTTCATGCACTGGGTATAACTTCTTGCTCTCAGGACTGATAGCTTAACATACCCTCCAACAGACTAATGTCTTATTTTATTAAAGTAATTATATTAATGTGTCAAAATTAAAGACAGAAATAAAAAACATTAAACTTATTTTCACGTATTATACTCTTTAAATATTTGTTGGTATTCCTTAAATCGTCTTATTTCCTAATCAGAACTCTAGCCGTGGTTTATCTGCTCTAGTTTGAAATTCAGTGAAAAATCAATCTTGTGGGTGTGTATATAACCGGGACTGGTTTTGCGTAAAAATAGCAGTTTTACGCTTGACGGTGAGATATAGATAGGGACCATATTGTTTTGGTTAGAGCACTTACACATGGTAAGGCATATGCTTAAATTACGGTTTGAATCCCTGTTGAAACATATCGTTTTTACCACCTGTTTCATCTTTGTCAGAGTTAAGTTTGCTACTCACAACTTCTAGATCGTCCGCAATTTCCTACCGAAAAGTCTCTTTAAAATTGTCTAATCTGGAATTAATGTCCTTGTTAACTCGCCCAAGCTCGATATTTACGCTTTACCTAAGAGTTGCGCTACTTTTAATGATATTTGCTGATGGATGAATAATACACATGTATGTAACAAATTGTGTTTATCTTACAAACTTTGTGGCCGAGTGGTCTTATGCGCTGTCGCAAGATCACCTACCTCTCACCGCTAAAATCGTAAGTTCGAATCCCGAAGAACTTTATATGAGAATAATTGCCAATTTCTTACGGAAGGACAGTGATCCTACTCAGATTCAATCTAAGGTATTTCTTCATCAATATAACTGGATATGCCATACATTACCTGAAATTTGTTGAAATGTTAAACCCCGTTAAAAATCTTACAAACTTCAAATTATACACGACCTGTTTATAAACATTTGAGCGCAACCGTATTAATTTATAACGAAAGCATCATATCTTTACGTTTTATTTCATTGCGCTTTGTTTGCCACTCATAGTCCTTGCAGATGCATTTATACACGGACTTATATAGAGAAGGAAAAGCCTCCGATTAAATGTTATGAGCGCTAGCGTATTCACGCAAAATATCGCATTCATATATCATAACTTCCATTGATCTCAGGAATATAAATAATTTTTTTCCTTAAAGTTTACACAATGGAATTAAATTAAAATGAAATCAGAACTTGCATATGAACTTTGAATGACTTATTTGACAACTTGTTAATTCTTTGCATGCTTTTTGATCAACTTTATATATAGGTAGAGAGATTCAATGTTCCTATCCTTCTATATATTTCCTTGCTTTAAATAACATTTTAGAACATATTTCGTTTGATGCACGATGCACACTAACCGATGTATACCGATTACGGTGTGCGTTCACAAATCATACACAATATTTTAACATGTGCTGGGTCATATTGCACGGAACACTAAAGAAAGGAAATTTGCATTTATATTATACAAAGTTCATGTTTAATAGCTAGATAGTAAATTTCGCGATTTTCACAATGTCATTTATATTCATATTGATATATTTATAACATGAAATAAATTTAAGCGTGGGAAATTTGGTATTGGACCAAAATACGGATTTGCAGAGCTGAAAAAGAATCTTTTTATTTTAAGAAATATGTATATGTTAGAGGGTAATGAAAAGGACACGACGTTCTATGAAATTGATAGCGGTAATTCTCTGCAATTAGGGGATTTACTATGAAAAGCAAATATTTCATATAATATGTTCAATTAGCCGGTCATCCTAATGTGTAAATAATATTCAGTATACATACATGTATACATATACAGTCAAACCTGTGTAAGCGACCACCTCTATTAAACAGCCACTTTTTCTTAAGTAACCACATTTGCTATTTCCAATTTCTTTGCTTTCAGAGTAAATTACCCTGACGTATATTAAGCAACAATCTGTTGCCAATTTTCTCCTCCCCCTTCATTGGCTACTTAATACAGGGTTGACTGTATGCTGGTCATACAGGTCTCACTACACAGTTTAATTTTGTCCATTTATCTATACAAGATAAGGTCTAGGATTTCCATGGTAAAAAATGAATTCCACATAGATTTTTTTAATGTATTTTTGTTCATATCAGGAGTGTATACCCCATAAAAATGCACAATAACTGGTAGTCTGACCAGCTTGTTTTTTTAAAGAGGGTGCAGTGACACCCTGAGATTTTTTGGAAAACAAAGTCCTCAAATGCTCCTAAATACATGCATATGTGGAAATCCTATCAATGTCACTTTTTTAACACCAGTGATGTCTTATTGCAGTATATGCTACGCCAACTTTTGCTCTACTCATCTGCAGAAAGAAATCACAACCACTATGAACAATTTTGAAAAACAAATTACATAGGCCTTTTTATTAAGCGTAAGAATCATGTTACCGTGGGAAAAAGGGGCGTAACTTTGTAGTGAGACGTATATCACTTATTGCTCTTCTAACGAATATTCATTTAAATTTGTTTAATGATGTTTCACGAGTTGAACTCGAACCTACGCCCTTAGCGTTTAGAGGTTAGTGATCTTAAGACGGCGCCTTAGATCATTCGGTCACGGAGGACCCCGATTTTAACGAAATAATTTATGCGTTCATTGTGCTACGCTTCGTTAACTTAAGCTTAATTTCAATAGAAGACAAATAATGTATAACTCATACATAGACACTTTAAACTATTTATATGATTTTGGCAATCCGTAATAATTGTCAAAAAACAGTAAAAACTTGCACGCCATTAGAATATGTATTCATTCTCCTTCGTACCACGAGATATTTCAGTTATACCGACTTGCCACACGGTTCATCTCATTTATTTATAAACGCCAATTCAAGTAATTCAAATATTGTGTCGGGATGAACAGCACAGAGTTGTAATGACGTTTATTTTCCGATAAAACGGGATACTGGAGTTGTGTGGACCCGTTTGACGGTAGTATGAAATATGAATATGTCACACTGATTTCGTTACGGTGTATTCATCAACAACTATACGGTGCATAAGCACTTGCCGCTGTAGTCTATCCTACAAATAAATAGTTGAGGACTCCGATTTATTGGAAGTTGGTTATTGCCGCAATACGTGTAGTAGTCCCAACCGAACATTGCAAGTATCTCGTTTAGTTCAAGGATTTGTTTAAGGTGGGTTTTTTATTCTCTTTCTTGCGTTTGTTGTTGTTTCTGTGTGTTTTGTTTGATTATTTACGTCATACATGTGTCATACGGTTTATTTTATTTTTATTGTGCGAAATATACATTTCTGTATAAAACCCCTCGTCGATATAGATTTCTCGTATTACATTTATGTACATTGTTGATTCATGCTTACATTTGCGTATTAAAAATATTTGATTCAACTTTTTACACGAAAACGATTCTACCCAAAATCTGTACAATTGATCTATGAAGTCTCAGCTTTCGTTTAAGCTTTGTTTTTTTAAATAAAATACCGAAGTTTATCGTTAACAGCGCACCCTGGTAATACGTTTTTTTTCGGACGATTTTCGCTGTTTTTCCCTTGTAAAATAATCAATATTAATACAAAATTGTTTTTAATGAGCTCTAACATTATTAAATTACTTATTTTATTTCCTGTGATAAGATTATAACTTACATGCAGATAAAATACATTTTGTGTTGCCTTTACATCTAATCATTACGCCGTGGAAGATATAAACGCTGGTCACGGCTGATTGCACGAAAACGTTCTGGTTCTGGTTTTACATATGTTAAACTTTATTAATTTCACTAAAATATGACCGAATAAATAGAGGGGATGTTTTGTATTGAATTAAAGTAAATGTTGCTGATAGGCAGAGCTCTCTTCATAAAACCACAGGTCACAATATAGAACAACTATAAAGCGGCTCAATAGCGGATTCAGGTCGAACAGAACATCTGGGACACGCCCCCTAAAATATAGCAAGTATAGTTAAATTGATTGAAAATTTGTCACTAGTACATAGCACGCCCCCTTCAATTGAATATTCTCTCCACAAAATCACGACTAACCCACCCTCCCTATGAACTATGATATCATGAATGCGCCGTAGATGCTTACATAACCATTGACATTAGCGTTGGAGAGGGGGTGGACCCATTTCCAGCTCTGAGGGAGGCTGGCCTAAATTTTCACCAACAAATTATTTTACCAAAACAATCTAAAGGTTAAAAGTTTACAAAAAGTATGTCCCTGTGTGATTTTAACGAATTTCCTGAATCTAGGCCTGTATCATATTGTACATACTGTACTTTTTTAAAAAATAAGGGACCACTGTGATTATTTTTTTTGCTATATTTATTTAAGCCTGCCGTGTATCCAGTCTTATAAAATATCTTCATTGTGATACATTTACCAAAATCGTTTGTGTAGTACAGTTCTCCTAAATTGGTCTACAAACATTTAAAAGTCAGAATAATCAAAAACAGTAAATAGCATTGGGTCAGGTAAAGCGATTCCAAAGTGATCCCATATTTGCACAACATGGTACAGTTATGGGTTTACCTTGTATTTTAGCTGATTGTGTTGCTTTGGATATACATTTTGTTTACAAACATTTTTTCCCCTATATTTCGTATGTTTAATATCTTACTAACTAACACTGTCTCTCATTCTAATATGGTGAACGGTTAAAAATAGAATGAGTTGCTATTGTTTCAATTATTAATTTTACATCGACTGTGAAACCAGTTTTTAAAACTTTAACAAATCACGCTCGAGGCGGTCTTCCTGGGTAGAACCAGTAAATTAAGCTGTACGGATAAAGTGCCTTGCTCAAGGACATCACATAGCCGCGATGGAGGATGACGGACACATCACATAGCCGTGATGGAGGATGACGGACACATCACATAGCCGCGATGGAGGATGAAGGACACATCACATAGCCGCGATGGAGGATGACGGACACATCACATAGCCGCGATGGAGGATGAAGGACACATCACATAGCCGTGATGGAGGATGACGGACACATCACATAGCCGTGGTTACGACCCCAGATCTTGAACCCAATGCTCTACCACTGGACGACGCGCTCTACTTTAGTTCTAAATTCAAAAATATTTGTTATACCCGTACATTTAAAAAATAATAATTAACTGGTCACTGCTACCTAAAACTATTTTTGACCATTGTGTTACCGATAGGTGACGTCATCTGGGGCTTACTCAGATGTTTTCCTTTTCTCTTACCGCAGGGAGCAGTTGTTTTAGCCACCTGGCGACCAAATTCAGACTTGTCAGTCTAACTAACTTGTAAATTCTAAGTTATAAATTCCAAGCATCAAATTCTAAGTTTCAAATTATGACTTTCTCTAAGCTGTATATTATTTCATGAAATTAAGATAATGAAATGAGTAACTTGCATATTTTACACATACTTATGAACAAAGTTTAAGACCAGTTTAATGTTCGTGAAGCCCAGTGTGACAGCGCTCAAACTAAATACTGCCTCAAGCAATCGTATATACTCGGCCAATTCCATCATCCTTCGATGTTAGATAAGGATAATCGGGGATGCAGTCCGAATGTTATTAAAGACGTGCTAAGTGTGACCTTAAGTTTCAACCGTGTGTATTGATTGTTGTAAGCCTCCTCCGATCTCTGTGCTGATTTTGGAACGAGGCTTTTGATTGGCTAATGCCAAAGATCCTATTAAGCAGTGTGACGATAGCGGTGGACCAATATATGCTTTTTAACGGTGCACCGCTATTAAATACCGGTGGACTGATAAATAAGTAACGGTGCACCGGTAATTAATCATTAAAATATAGCGGTGCATCAATAAAAATATAGCGCTGTATCGTTAAAATATAGCGGTGCACCGGTATCATATAGCGGTGCACCGGCATATAACGATACATCGATATATTATAACGGTGGACCGCCACTTTTAACGGTGCACCAATATATTTTAACAGTGCACCGTTAAAACAAATATATCGGTGCACTGGCATGTAACGATACATCGATATATTATAACGGTGGACCGCCACTTTTGGTGGTGCGCCCATATTTTTTAACAGTACACTGTTAAAACAAATATATCGGTGCACTGATATAGCGGTAGACCGGTACCGGTGCTTTTGACCCTGATCGTATTTTGTTTTTTTCGCGATATGGAATATCCGGCCCCATGTAAATCCGGCCTCTGGATGGAACGTCCTTGGAATATCCAGCCCATTTAGCATGGAAAATCGGGCGCCACATTAATTTTGAAAATAATAATATTTATTATTTGGTATTTCTAATGAAATATTAGATAATTTGAAACGCACATATTAATTACTGTGGGATTGTTAAAATCATAAACAATGAATACAATTATATACATCTCTCTCCCTCGTTCTATCTCTCTCTGAGATCGGTTATAAGTTTGTCATTAATCATTACAATTTATTGAAAGAAGACAAGAAAAAAATAGATCGCATATCTTAAGGAAAATGTAATACGGTAGTATGCAATTAATTTTAGTGAATAGCAACGTCAACAACTTAACGGGACCAAATATTCTTAATATAAAGGAGTTTGCGTTTATTCAATACAATTGTATTGTAATTGTAAATAATGTCCCCACTGTATCCTGTTGATATCTATTGAGTGTGTCGTCTTGAGTTTATAAAATGGCGTGTATTTATGCAAACCTTTAAATGCGCTTTTAATTTTTGAAAGATATTTTTTAAATGGTTGAAGTGCATTCTATTTTGTATATGTGTGGGGCAATCTGAGACAAAATTGTCAATCGTTTTTGAATTTCGTCTTTCTTCAATATGATAGAAAATATGTTAATTTTAATTTGTATTCTAAAATATCGCTTCATAACTAGTGTCAACAATATATGTAAAATCTGGTATTTCCCTTTTACTTCAACCGTCTCCATAAACAGAACAAAAACAACACAATTTCAATTAAATATGTTTAATTGTTACTAGCATTCGAGAGTGCAACCGGCTGATATCATACATGTGCATACATTTATATATCATTGAATATGATCATGCAAATATCCCTACAATGTCAATATCGTCCTTTCAAATTATTTCACTAATAATCATATCATAATTCTATGTTTATGAATAAGAAACATCCGATGGTGCCTACATTTTCAATATTTCTGCTTTTTAAATCCACCTATAATGGTCGCGCTTTCAACGCTACATAACCGATTACCGCTAAATGTGCGCGGTATACCCGTGCACATACACTATAACTCCCTCTATCGGGGACTCTGTTATACAAGGGAAAATAATTTTCTTCTAATTCAAATTTTCAAACGAAGAAAATTATATTTTTCCATATCGTGTAGAATCATAATAGCTCTCTGTTCAGTAGATATTCAGTTCAATGTTCAGAAGTCAGTCGCGTGATTTGGGTATGTTATATTTACGTTTAAAAATGCTATAGGACACAACTTAACCTTATTGTGCAAATATTTGCAAGTTGTGTATGATCATACGTTATTGAATAAGTGTTGTACGTTGAAAAACTAATTCAGAATGTTATGTAAATAGCTAGCTATTTGATAAGATGAGATGATCATGGACACAATGAACAGAATAGATTATATTTGATACGAGTATTTCAAAAGTGTGCACTTTAGAGAGTGTATCTAGACTTCGTATTTAAACTTCATATGCAATATCTCATGTTGATAATGTAGTTTATGTTAAAATGATATGTGTTTTTCTCAAATGCAAATAGATTACTGTATTCATAATCAACGTAAATTAATACAATAAGTCTTTATTTACACATGCATGATTAAAAAGTATTGACCTGCCATCATATATTGTATGTTGAAAATGGTGCATATTTATAATATCTTACAAAATCAAAAGCAAATTGCTTTCCAATGTTACATTTCCACAGTTTCAATAATTGTGATGTTTGAACAAACTGTTGATTTGTTTGCACAATGTGCGACACAAATTATCAAGTAAACCGTGTTTATGTGTATTTCATAAATATTTTAACGTAAGCATATACATATTATGTATGCATTGTTAATGATAAATAACCCTGATAATGCTGTAAAAAAAATAAAATCGTGGGGCCAGATGGAACATGCTAAATGGGACCAGATTCTTCAGGGGCCCGATAATCCTGGGGCCGGATTCTCCATGGCCGTTTTGGAATGAGGCCGGAATTTGCAGGTTCCGTTTTTTCACCTTGCCTACCTAGTCTAGAATTCAAATAACCTGCGTGATTCATACCAGCAACATATGATGCGTTTCCTTTCCTTCTGTATACGTCCTAGTAACTATACGTATTACAAATTGTCCTTTACTATAACGGTTTTAATTTAAATCAGACATTGTCTTCCAACAGGAAATAGATGCGAATAATTTCACCTTGTTATCAATAGAAAATTATTCAACTGCGACAAGAGGTCATAAAGTCACAACCTCTCTATTTTATGACCATAATTAACACGTGTTATCAAGGAATTATATATCACATATACGTTGTATATTGACGAGACTGAAATAAAGATTACATATATAGGTCTTTGTGTTGTGTACAGTGTGGAAAACAGCAAAACAGTTATCTTAATAAAATTGATTGAAAATAATAGTGTTTTTAATAAGTCAGAATCAGGTGTTCGTTATCTATAAGTATAAATGTTTGTATCAAATTCAAGAAAGTTTTATAGCTTATAAAGTTGAACGAATAAATAGAGCTGGTAAATATTTCTCATATACAGTTTAACATTTTTTAAAAAAGAATACGCAGTTTTGTGCTTTAACGACTTAGTCACAGTATTCAATTGAGTTGTTTTAAAGAGTAATTGATGAATGAATTTCATTCGGGTACTTGTGGTATCCAACTGATTTACAAATATATAATCTCTAAATTGATGCTTACTTTTATAAAGTTATGCTTATTTAAAAAGTAAAACATGTATACTAGTAAATGGATTTTTAAGAGTTTGAGCCTCTAATCGGTTTATGTTTCAATAAAACTTTTTTTTTAATTTGAGTAGCCTAACATTTGTGTAGTGAAAAGGCTTTGTCAAAAAGCAAATACACTACCGTTACTCTGACATTTTAAGTTTTCAATCCACAATACATTTGAATTCTGAGTAAAACTGTTTTATAATTGATATTTAAACGTGTCAACACAAAGAAATTAAAGAAATGCTTGGGGGCGCCACCCTAAATTTGAGATGTGTGTATTCAACTGTCGTTAGCCTCTTCCGAGGCATCGTTAAATATAGCGGCGAACTGATAAAATATAGCGGTGCAACGATATTACATAGCGGTGCATCGTTAGAATATAGCGGTACACCGATATTAGGGCTATATAACGGTACATCGATATATTAACTTTTAACGGTGCACTGATATATTTTAACGGTGCAACGGTATATTTTATCGGTGCACCGTTAAATCAAATATATCGGTGTACCGATATAATAGCGGTAGACCGGTACCGGTGCTTTCGACCCTGATCGTACACCATAAGTAAACGCCCAATCTGATCACCTCGGCCTTTATACTACGCAATAGACTTTTGACATAATAAGGCGCCATTTTAGAACTACTTTCAGTCACATGATCAAATAAACTGGCAGCTTCCTTATTCCACCTTATATACATGAACGTTGAAAATATAAACGTTGGTTAATCAAGACTGATATTTTATATTTCCCTATAAACATGACCCATGTCGAGTGTATAAATAAAAAAAATCGATATAATAACGCCATATATTCAACTTAAGGATGGTTACATAATTTGTTACTTTCACACGAATGAACACAGACTTGTTACACAGGCGAAAAGCGTTGGTGTATTCTAGAGCTAGTCATATGAGATCATTTATAAACCATCACCATTTAAAGTTGCACCATCGCCTATAAGTTACTGTTCAGTAATGATGGAAAGTTTACTAAATTACAAAGATGAAGCTCCCATTCGAAGATAACGATTGATTCCGTCCTTCTGGTCAATATTATCTGTGGACACTAAATCGCGGCCCGCAATAAAGGAACTCATTGGCCGGTATCGTGTTATGCAAATACATTGTGTATTGACGATTTTTTCATAAATATGATAAATTATAAAGAAATCAACAATACTCTTCGAATGAGAACTTCTTCTTTGTGATTCAATAATATTTCCAACATTTATTGAACAGAAAGTTATAGGTGATGCATCTTTAATCAATAATTTTCTTCATTTCAGGCAAAATGTTGACAATTTACATGCTCACCATCGTATTATGGCCGACCCTGATCACGTGCTATTCACAATTTCGAGTGGTTGATTTGACGCACACCCATGGCCACAAAACTTTGTTCTGGCCTGGTTTCCCGAAATACAATTTTACAATCTATAACAGAGGGAGTCAAGAAAAAGCAGGCTTGGAGTGGTAAGTGTATGGTGCTGTGTGAAAGTTAAAGGAAAATAAGTCTCAATTCGTGCACTTTACAATTTTATTTATCACTGAAATTTCTAACCAGGCAGAGCTTCGTAAAAAACTTTCAGAAAATACCAAACACGAAAGGTGAACCTATCTTAGCTCGTATCAATAAGACTGACGTGAACCGATCTCCGTTTTCTTTAATACAGAATCTCGGCGACTTAAATGTCGAAAGTCCACATTTCACGGATACAAGCACTTCAACCTTGAACCTGCTTATATAAACTAAGATGTTATTTTTTAGTATCGAAACAATAATACGATTGATATGAGGAATCACTAGTGGCAATAATTAGAGGTCTGTGGGGTCAGTTAAATATCCACACTTAATAAATATACAACCTCCATTGTTTTAACAAGAGTCTGGTGCTTCGTATAAGGATAACATGGCAACCATCAGCCTACATACCCAGTTCCTAAGTGGTCTGAACTCAATGTATGGTCAGCAGATTCGATAATATTTCAAGTTATGTTTGACTTTCTCAATAGTGGAAATATCACCATGACTTCACACAATGCTTTAATTTTTGTTCTTTATTCTATAGTAAATAATAAAAGTTTGAAGTCTATCAAAATATGATGAGAAGTAGGGGTCATATGTCAAGAGATTTTTTTTTCTGCTCAGTTTGTACACTGTTGACAAAGTGAAAGTAGACTTCCGAAATCATGTATTCATACCCCAATTTCCAAGCATCATTTTTTGTCTTCAAAATTCACAATTCAAACATGACAAAGCTATCGAAATGTTCAAAACACATCATTAATGCCATTTAAATAAAAAAGAGCATTAAAATAAGGAAAATGCATTTTTAAAGAAGAAGAAACAATGATTACTTATCACCACCATTATGCGACTACCCCACGGCAGCTCTTCCTTTTTCCAATGGTGGTACTATGCCTATAATGTCAGAGAGGCGTGCAGCTCGCCTTCTCATTACCTGAAAATTTGGACTGATAATCTTTCATTTGAGATAAGCATATCAAAGTCAAACACCGTTAAGAGTGATATTCTATCGGAATAGCAGATAGCAGGAATATTCTTTTATTTGAGATAAGCAGAAATACACTGTCTTCATTTCAGATAAGAGTCAAACACTGTGTTCATATCCGATAAGGATTAAACACTGTTTTCATACCAGATAAAATTCAAAAACTGTTTTCATATCAGATCAGAATTGAACACTGTATTCATATCAAATAAGAATCAACACTACCTTCATATCAGATGAGAGTCAAACATTGGTTTCATGTCAGATAACAGTCAAACGTTGGTTTCATGTCATATAAGAGTTTCATGTCAGATAAGAGTAAAACGTTGGTTTCATATCAGATAAGAGTTGAACATTGGTTTCATGTCAGATAAGAGTTTCATGTCAGATAAGAGTCAAACAATGTTTTCATATCAGATAACAGTCAAACATTGGTTTCATGTCAGATACGAGTCAAACAATGTTTTCATATCAGATAAGAGTCAAACATCGGTTTAATGTCAGATTAGAGTCGAACACTGTTTTCAAAGCAGATAAGAGTCAAACATTGGTTTTATATCAGATAAGTGTCAAACAATGTTTTCATATCAAATAAGAGTCAAATATTAGTTTCATAACGGATAATATTCAAACATTGGTTTCATGTCAGATAAGAGTCGAATACTGTTTTCATACCAGATAAAAGTCAAACATTGGTTTCATATCAGATAGGAGTCGAACAATGTTTTCATACCAGAAAAGAGGCAAACATTGGTTTGATGTTAGGTAAGAGTCAACTATTTATTTCATGTCAGATAAGAGTCAAACATTGGTTTCATACCAAATTTGAGTCAGACACTGTTTTTAAGTCAGATAAGAGTCAAACAATGTTTTCATATCTGATAAGAGTCAAACATTGGTTTCATGTTAGATAAGAGTCAAACACTGTTTTCATATCAGAAAAGAGTCAGATAAGAGTCAAACACTGTTTTCATAACAGATAAGAGTCATGCATTGGTTTCATGTCAGATAAGAGTCGAACAATGTTTCCATAACAGATAAGAGTCAAACATTGGTTTCCTATCAGATACGAATCATACATTGTTTTCATATCAGATAGGAATCAAACATTGGTTTCATGTCAGATACGAGTCAAATACTGTATTCATACCAGACAAGAGTCAAACATTGGTTTGATGTCAGATAAGTGTCAGATAAGAGTCGAACAATGTTACCATAACAGATAAAAGTCAAACATTGGTTTCATATCAGATAAGAGTCAAACATTGGTTTCATGTCAGACACGAGTCAACTATTGGTTTCATGTCACATAAGAGTCAAACATAAGTTTCGTACCAGATAAGAGTCAAATACTGTTTTTATGTCAGATAAGAGTCAAACAATGTTTTCATACCAGATAAGAGTCAAACATTGGTTTCATGTCAGATAAGAGTCAAACATTGTTTTCATACAGGCATAGAGGCGTAAAAGGTAGACACAGATAGAACATGGTGTATTTGGACAGCGACAAAGGTTAATACAGATAGAATGTGGGGTATTTGGACAGCGACACAGGTAGATACAGATAGAACATAGGGTATTTTAACAGCGACACAGGTAGATACAGAAAGAAAAGAGGGTATTTGGACAGCGACAAAGGTAGATACAGATAGAACATAGGGTATATGAACAGCGACACAGGTAGATACAGAAAGAACAGAGGGTATTTGAACAGCGACACAGGTAGATACAGATAGAACATGGGGTATTTGGACATCGACACAGGTAGATACAACAAGAACAGAGGGTATTTGGACAGCGACATATGTAGAAACATGTGGTATTTGGACAGCGATACAGGTAAATACAGATAGAAAATGGGGCTATTTTGACAGCGACATATGTAGATACAGACATAGAAGGGGGTATTTGGACAGCGACACAGGTAGACAGTGGTAGAACATGGGGTATTGGACAGCGACACAGGTAGAAACAGATAGAACATGGGGTATTTGGAAAGCGACACAGGTAGATACAAATAGAACATGGGGTATTTGGACAGCGACACAGGTAGATACAGATAAAACATGTGATATTTGTACAGCGGCACAGGCAGATACAGATAGAAAAGAGGGTATTTGGACGGCGATACAGGTAGATACAGATAGAACATTGGGTATTTGGACAGCACCACAGGTAGATACAGAAAGAACATGGGGTATTTGGACAGCGACACTGGTAGATACATATAGAACATGGGGAATTTGGATAGCGACACATGTAGATACAGATAGAACATGTGGTATTAGGACAGCGACACAGGTAGATACAAATAGAACATGTGGTATTTGGACAGCGATACAGGTAGATACAGATAGAACATGGGGGTATTTTGACAGCGACACAGGTAGATATAGATAGAGAAGGGGGTATTTGGACAGCGACACAGGTAGATACAGATAGAACATTGGGTATTTGGACAGCGCCACAGGTAGATACAGATAGAACATGGGGTATTTGGACAGCAACACTGGTATATACATATAGAACATGGGGTAGTTGGACAGCTACACACGTAGACACAGATAGAACATGTGGTATTTGGACAGCAACACTGGTATATACATATAGAACATGGGGTAGTTGGACAGCGACACGTGTAGACACAGATAAATCATGGGGAATTTTGACAGGGGCAGAGGTAGATACAAATAGAACATCGGGTATTTGGACGGCGAAACAGGTAGATACAGATAGAACATTTGGTATTTGGACAGCGACACATGAAGATACAGATAGAACAGCGGGTATTTGGACAGCGCCACAGGTAGATACAGATAGAACATGTGGTATTTGAACAGCAACACAGGTAGATACAGATAAAACAGACTGTATTTGAAAAGCGATACAGGTAGACACAGATAGAACATGTAGTATTTGGACAGCGACACAGGTAGATACAGATAGAACAGGGGGCATTTGAACAGCGTCACAGGTAGATACAGATAGAACATGGAGTATTTGGACAGCAACACAGGTAGATACAGATAGAACATGGGGTTATTTAGACAGCGACACAGATAGATACAGATAGAACATGTGGTATTTGGACAGCGACACATGTAGATACATATAGAACAGGGGGTATTTGGACAGCGACAAAGGTAGATACAGACATAATGTGGGGTATTTGGACAGCGACAAAGGTAGATACAGAGAGAAAACGGGATATTTGGACAGCGACACAGGTAGATACATATATAACATGGGGTATTTGGATAGCGACACAAGTAGATACAGGTAGAATAGGGTGTATTTGGACAGCGAAACAGTTAGATACAGAGAGAACAGTGGATATTTGAACGGCGATACACGTAATAACAGATAGAACATGGGGTATTTGGACAGCGATACGTGTAGACACAGATAGAACATGTGGTATTTGGACAGCGACACATGTAGAAACAGATAGAACATGTGGTATTTGGACAGCGATACAGTTAGATACAGACAGAACAGTGGATATTTGGTCGACGACACACGTAATAACAGATAGAACATGGGGTATTTGGACAGCGACACAGGTAGATACAGAAAGAACAGAGGGTATTTGGACAGCGACACATGTAGAAACAGATAGAACATGTGGTATTTGGACAGCAATACAGGCAGATACAGATAGAAAATGGGGGTATTTTGACAACTACATATGTATATACAGATATAGCAGGGGGTATTTGGACAGCGACACAAGTAGACACAGATAGAACCCTGGGTATTTGGAAAGCTGCACAGGTAGATACAGATATAACATTGGGTATTTTGACAGCGACATATGTAGATACAGATATAGCAGGGTGTTTTTGGACAGCGACACATGTAAACACAGATAGAACCCTGGGTATTTGGACAGCTGCACAGGTAGATACAGATATAACATTGGGTATTTGGACAGCGACGAAGGTCGATACAGATAGAATATGTGGTATTTGGACAGCGGCATAGGTAGACACTGATAGAACATGGGGTATTTGGACAGCGACACATGTAGATACAGATAGAACATTGGGTTATTTTGACAGCGACACAGGTAGATACAGATAGAACATTGGGTTATTTTGACAGCGACACAGGTAGATACAGATAGAACATTGGGTTATTTTGACAGCGACACAGGTAGATACAGAGAGAACATTGGGTTATTTTGACAGCGACACAGGTAGGTACAGATAGAACATTGGGTTATTTTGACAGCGACACAGGTAGATACAGATAGAACATTGGGTTATTTTGACAGCGACACAGGTAGATACAGATAGAACATTGGGTTATTTTGACAGCGACACAGGTAGATACATATAGAACATGTGGTATTTGCAAAGCGACACAAGTAGATACAAATAGAACATGGGATATTTGGACAGCAATACAGGCAAATACAGATAGAAAATGGGGGTATTTTGACAGCTACATATGTATATACAGATATAGCAGGGGGTATTTGGACAGCGACACAAGTAGACACAGATAGAACCCTGGGTATTTGGACAGCTGCACAGGTAGATACAGATATAACATTGGGTATTTTGACAGCGACATATGTAGATACAGATATAGCAGGGTGTATTTGGACAGCGACACAGGTAAACACAGATAGAACCCTGGGTATTTGGACAGCTGCACAGGTAGATACAGATATAACATTGGGTATTTGGACAGCGACGCAGGTCGATACAGATAGAATATGTGGTATTTGGACAGCGGCATAGGTAGACACTGATAGAACATGGGGTATTTGGACAGCGACACAAGTAGACACAGATAGAACATGTGGTATTTGGACAGCAATACAGGCAGATACAGATAGAAAATGGGGGTATTTTGACAGCTACATATGTATATACAGATATAGCAGGGGGTATTTGGACAGCGACACAGGTAAACACAGATAGAACCCTGGGTATTTGGACAGCTGCACAGGTAGATACAGATATAACATTGGGTATTTGGACAGCGACACAGGTCGATACAGATAGAATATGTGGTATTTGGACAGCGGCATAGGTAGACACTGATAGAACATGGGGTATTTGGACAGCGATACAGGTAGATACAGATAGAACATTGGGTTATTTTGACAGCGACACAGGTAGATACAGATAGAACATGGGGTATTTGGACAGCGACACAGGTAGATACAGATAGAACATTGGGTTATTTTGACAGCGACACAGGTAGATACAGATAGAACATTGGGTTATTTTGACAGCGACACAGGTAGATACAGATAGAACATTGGGTTATTTTGACAGCGACACAGGTAGATACAGATAGAACATTGGGTTATTTTGACAGCGACACAGGTAGATACAGATAGAACACTGGGTTATTTTGACAGCAACACAGGTAGATACAGATAGAACATTGGGTTATTTTGACAGCGACACAGGTAGATACAGATAGAACATTGGGTTATTTTGACAGCGACACAGGTAGATACAGATAGAACATGTGGTATTTGGAAAGCGACACAGGTAGATACAAATAGAACATGGGATATTTGGACAGCAATACAGGCAGATACAGATATAACATTGGGTATTTTGACAGCGACATATGTAGATACAGATATAGCAGGGGGTATTTGGACAGCGACACAGGTAAACACAGATAGAACCCTGGGTATTTGGACAGCTGCACAGGTAGATACAGATATAACATTGGGTATTTGGACAGCGACGCAGGTCGATACAGATAGAATATGTGGTATTTGGACAGCGGCATAGGTAGACACTGATAGAACATGGGGTATTTGGACAGCGACACATGTAGAAACAGAAAGAACATGTGGTATTTGGACAGCAATACAGGCAAATACAGATAGAAAATGGGGGTATTTTGACAGCTACATATATATATACAGATATAGTAGGGGGTATTTGGACAGCGACACATGGTAAACACAGATAGAACCCTGGGTATTTGGACAGCTGCACAGGTAGATACAGATATAACATTGGGCATTTGGACAGCGACGCAGGTCGATACAGATAGAACATGGGGTATTTGGACAGCGACACAGGTAGATACAGATAGAACATTGGGTTATTTTGACAGCGACACAGGTAGATACAGATAGAACATGGGGTATTTGGAAAGCGACACAGGTAGATACAAATAGAACATGGGATATTTGGCCAGCGACACAGGTAGATACAGATAGAACATGTGATATTTGGACAGCGGCAAAGGCAGATACAGATAGAAACAAGGATATTTGGATGGCGACACAGGTAGAAACAGATAGAACATTGGGTATTTGGACAGCGTCACAGGTAGATACAGATAGAACATGTGGTATTAGGACAGCGATACAGGTAGATACAAATAGAACATGTGGTATTTGGACAGCGATACAGTTAGATACAGACAGAACAGTGGATATTTGGTCGACGACACACGTAATAACAGATAGAACATGGAGTATTTGGACAGCGACACAGGAAGATACAGAAAGAACAGAGGGTATTTGGACAGCGACACATGTAGAAACAGATAGAACATGTGGTATTTGGACAGCAATACAGGCAGATACAGATAGAAAATAGGGGTATTTTGACAGCTACATATGTATATACAGATATAGCAGGGGGTATTTGGACAGCGACACAAGTAGACACAGATAGAACCCTGGGTATTTGGACAGCTGCACAGGTAGATACAGATATAACATTGGGTATTTTGACAGCGACATATGTAGATACAGATATAGCAGGGTGTATTTGGACAGCGACACAGGTAAACACAGATAGAACCCTGGGTATTTGGACAGCTGCACAGGTAGATACGGAAAGAACAGAGGGTATTTGGACAGCGACGCAGGTAGACACTGATAGAACATGGGGTATTTGGAAAGCGACACAGGTAGATACAGATAGAACATTAGGATATTTGGACAGCGACACAGGTAGATACAGATAGAACATGGGGTATTTGGAAAGCGACACAGGTAGATACAAATAGAACATGGGATATTTGGACAGCGACAGAGGTAGATACAGATAGAACATGTGATATTTGGACAGCGGCAAAGGCAGATACAGATAGAAAAGAGGATATTTGGATGGCGACACAGGTAGAAACAGATAGAACATGTGGTATTTGGACAGCGTCACAGGTAGATACAGATAGAACATGGGGAATTTGGATAGCGACACATGTAGATACAGATAGAACATGTGGTATTAGGACAGCGATACAGGTAGATACAAATAGAACATGTGGTATTTGGACAGCGATACAGTTAGATACAGACAGAACAGTGGATATTTGGTCAACGACACACGTAATAACAGATAGAACATGGGGTATTTGGACAGCGACACAGGTAGATAGAGAAAGAACAGAGGGTATTTGGACAGCGACACATGTAGAAACAGATAGAACATGTGGTATTTGGACAGCAAAACAGGCAGATACAGATAGAAAATGGGGGTATTTTGACAGCTACATATGTATATACAGATATAGCAGGGGGTATTTGGACAGCGACACAAGTAGACACAGATAGAACCCTGGGTATTTGGACAGCTTCACAGGTAGATACAGATATAACATTGGGTATTTTGACAGCGACATATGTAGATACAGATATAGCAGGGGGTATTTGGACAGCGACACAGGTAAACACAGATAGAACCCTGGGTATTTGGACAGCTGCACAGGTAGATACAGATATAACATTGGGTATTTGGACAGCGACGCAGGTCGATACAGATAGAATATGTGGTATTTGGACAGCGGCATAGGTAGACACTGATAGAACATGGGGTATTTGGACAGCGACACAGGTAGATACAGATAGAAAATGGGGGTATTTGGACAGCGACACAGGTAGATACAGATAGAACATGGGATATTTTGACAGCGACACAGGAAGATACAAATAGAACATGGGGTATTTGGACAGCGACACAGGTAGATACAGATAGAACATGGGGTATTTGGACAGCGACACAGGTAGATACAGATAGAACATTCGGTTATTTTGACAGCGACACAGGTAGATACAGATAGAACATGGGGTATTTGGAAAGCGACACAGGTAGATACAGATAGAACATGTGATATTTGGACAGCGGCAAAGGCAGATACAGATAGAAAAGAGGATATTTGGATGGCGACAGAGGTAGAAACAGATAGAACATTGGGTATTTGGACAGCGTCACAGGTAGATACAGATAGAACATGGGGAATTTAGATAGCGACACATGTAGATACAGATAGAACATGTGGTATTAGGACAGCGATACAGGTAGATACAAATAGAACATGTGGTATTTGGACAGCGATACAGGTAGATACAGATAGAACATGGGGATATTTCGACAGCGGCACAGGTAGATACAGATAGAGAAGAGGCTATTTGGACAGCGACACAGGTAGATACAGATAGAACATTAGGTTTTTGGACAGCGCCACAACTAGATACTGATAGAACATGGGGTATTTTCACAGCGACACTGGTAGATACATATAGAACATGGGTTAGTTGGACAGCTACACAGGTAGACATAGATAGAACATGTGGTATTTGGACAGCGACACGTGTAGACACAGATAAAACATGGGGTATTTGGACAGCGACACAGGTAGATACAGATAGAACATGGGGTTATTTTGACAGCAACACAGATATAGATAGAACATGTGGTATTTGGACAGCGACATAAGTAGATACATATAGAACAGGGGGTATTTGGACAGCGATACAGGTAGATACATATAGAACAGGGGGTATTTGGACAGCGACACAGGTAGATAGAGATAGAACATGATTATTTGGACAGTGACAAAGGTAGATACAGATAGAACATCGGATATTTGGACAGCGACACAGGTAGATACAGATAGAACATGGGGTATATGGATAGCGACACAGGTAGATACAGGTAGAACAGGGTGTATTTGGACAGCGAAACAGTTAGATACAGATAGAACAGTGGATATTTGGACTGCGACACACGTAATAACAGATAGAACATGTGATATTTGGACAGCGACACAGGTAGATACAGATAGAACATGTGATATTTGGACAGCGACACAGGTAGATACAGATTGAACATGGGGTATTTGTACAGCGACACAGGTAGATACAGAGAGAACATGTGATATTTGGACAGCGGCACAGGCAGATACAGATAGAAAAGGGGGTATTTGGACGGCGACACAGGTAGATACAGATACAACATTTGGTATTTGGACAGTGACACAGGTAGATACAAAAAGCAAATCTGGTATTTGGACAGCGACACAGGCAGATGCAGATAGTACATGGATTAAATGGACAGCGATACAAGTAGATACAGGTATAAGATATGGTATTTGGACAGCGATATAGGTAGATACAGATAGAACATTGTGTATTTTGGCAGCAACACATGCAGATGCAGATAGAACATGGATCATTTGGACAGCGACACAGATAGATACAGATAAAACATGTGATATTTGGACAGCGACACAGGTAGATACAAATAGAACATTGGGTATTTGGACAGCGACACGTGCAGATACAGATAGAATATGGGTAATTTGGACAGCGACACATGTAGATACAGATAGATAATGGAGGTATTCGGACAGTGACACAGGTACATACAGATAAAACATGGTGCATTTGGACAGCGACACAGATAGATACAGATAGAACATTGTGTATTTGGACAGCGACACAGGAAGATACAGATAGAACAGAGGATATTTGGACATCGACAGAGGTAGATACAGATTGATCGTGGGGTATTCGGACAGCGACACAAATAGATACAGATAGAAAGGGGGTATTTGCATAGTGACACTGATGTAGAACAACCCATAGTATCTGCGTGCAACTCCAGCACAGAACATATCTCCAAATATGTTGACTTTCTTCTTAAACCTTGAATGCAAAAAAACTTCCTCCATATATTAAAGATACGACCGATTTTATAAACAAATTGAAGCATGTTCGCCTAGAATACAAAAACTTCCTTCGTATATTAAAGATACGACCGATTTTATAAACAAATTGAAGCATGTTCGCCTCGATCGTGATTCATATCTTGTCACGCTTGATGTATCGTCGCTATATACAAACATACCACATGAAGATGGTATCAATGCTTTCAAGTATTAACTTTTTCTATTGCGCTACTATGGCAAGACTCAAGGGTTCTTCGTAGGCAAGTGGTGTAAGGCGACGTCTCAAGAGCACTTACCTCTCACCGCTAAGGTCGTAGGTTCGAGTCCCGCTCGCTCCGAAAACTTTATGTGATAAAGTTTCCAGTTACTTGCGGAAGGACGGTGTTTCTACTCAGTCTGACACAATCTGAGGTCTTCCTCCACCAGTAAAACTGGCTATGCAATATATACCCTGAAATGTATTAAAAATGGCGTTTCACCTCATTCCAAAAAAAAAGAAATGGCAAAACAAACACGTGTTTTTTTCACAAATAGTCCAATGTTTAATTCTAGGAACAGACAGCAAGTGGCTAGCGACAGACTCGAGTGCTCTCTCCGTATAAGACTCTCTCCGGGACTTGTAGACATTAAACTTGTTTACGTCACCATTGAGTAACATTGTTGTTGAAAGTGTGTACGCAGACATTGCCCATGCGTTCGTATCCATTGAAAATAAACGTGCAACCAATTAACATATGTACGCAACCATTTAACATATGCGCGCATTCATCCAACATACGTACGCAACTATTAAATATGTGTACAAGATTCCAAATATCGACTTTCAGGTACGAGGACAACTATTTCGCCACCGCAGAGCATGGCGGGACACATTTGGACGCTCCATCCCACTTTGCCGAAGGTATGTGGAGAGCCCACCAGATTCCGATGGAGAGACTAGTAGGACCTGGTGTTGTTATAAATGTTAAGGTTAGTAAATTTATTGCTACGTGTATTTGAATTGAGTTTTGTTTGTATGGTGTTTTCAAAAACAACAACAACAACACTCAGCTATATCGCGACAGTGTCTACTTGAAACAGTATTCTAAGTGCCATCACACTGGCGTATCATGCCTCAGACATTTGGTATGATACCCCACCCAGTCACATTATATTTACACCGGGCCGACCGGACCAAGAGCTATGATCTAAATGCTGAGAAATCGATACGGTAATTACTCGCTTTACCTGACCGCTCAATTATGTCCAATTAGCAACGAGCCTTGAATCGACTGCAAATACAATAAAGACATACATGTACATTGTAAGCAGTTTTTAAGCATGGAAGTGTCTTGGCATTGAATTAGTGGAGCACGGGGTCTAGTGGAATATCGTGGTTTCGAACCTCCGCCACGTCTATGTGTGGTGTCCTTGAGCAAGACACTTTTTTCGCATGTGCTTTTTACTGGATATACCCAGGAAGACTTCGTGCACAATTTGTCTAAGATGTGTTAAAACTTGATTCAGTAAATTAAATGAGTTTAAAAGTGGCACTCATGAATATTCCGTGTATATGTCCGGTGTCCGGTATTACTGTCGGTAAATCGGCCTCGTATTTCATTCACGAATTGTTCCGGGAAGAAGGCAGATAATCAGAGCAATTTAAGATGGCATAGCATATACTGCAATAAGGCAACTCTAGTGCTAAAAAGGTGATTTTTATAGGATTTCAACAGATGCATGTTTAATGAGCATTTGAGGACTTCTTAGGATGTCACTGCAACGTCTTTTAAAAATCAAGCTGTCAATCTACCAGTTATTGTGCATGTGTATCTGCTGATACATTCCTGCTATGAAAAAAATACTTTAAAAAAATATTATATGTGGGAAACAATTACCGTGAAAATCATATACTTATTTTGTAAAGAATAAGGAACGATAATCAACAGTGTAGTGAAACCTGAAACCCTCTCATTCCCATTATTGAAATGTTATACTGACATGATCAGAATAGACAGATCATGACCATTTGTGAAATATAACGTGTAATTTGAGGAATGTTTTGTGCACGTATTTACGGTTTTATATTTGAATGTAGGCAAAAGTTAATTTATTCAATCTTTTGCATCTTTATAATTATTCAGATTTAAAGGTAGTTTAATATACAATTATTGACTTTTCAGCTGTGCAATATGATAGGCGACATAAACAGCTCGAATAGTATATGGGTCGGAATGACGAGGTGTATAGTACGTCACAACATATTTAGCTTTTTCTGGTGCATAGCACATCATAATGCACAGCTGAAAATTTATTATATAAACTATAAATAAATGAATTCTGAGCCTTTACTAGCTTTTTTTTCGTACAGGAAATGACAAAAAGTCACCAAGTTAAGATTATACATTTTATGTTACAATAGTATTTGAATAAAAAAAAATAAAGTGAAATGAACTGAACTTGATAAAAAGATGTTGAAAATAAAATTTCCTTGCTGGGATTTGAACTATGACGGAAAAAACACACAAAATCTTGCACAAGATCAACGTCTTAACACATCTCGGCCACGAAGACATCTCGATAACTGTTTGTTATTTTCATATTTAAACTAGTCATTCAGTTGTTTCTCTCGTAAACAATGGCGAAATTTATCAGTTGCTTGAACAGTTCCCCTTTTTGTCGTATCGGCATCTTTATTATCGACAATATTACTGAAGTCGAACGCAAATCTGTTGTTGACAGTCATTGGAAAACAGCGCCGCATTTGGAGTATCTAAGATTTCATCGTTGCGTACGGCTAACACTTGGAATTCCCAGCGGCTTTTTTTAGTAATCGTGGTATATCGTAATTTTATGCACAGTTTCGAAAAACCCAAAGTTAAAACTATTCTTTTGTTCAATGAGGGATCATTCTGGCCAACCAAGATTCATTTATTTATAGATTATATAATAACATCTGTTATGGTGTATGCTTTCCTCCTATTATGGTCAGTACAATCGAAATTAAGTCATTCAAGTGGAAAAAAAGATCAGATAAAACACTATTGGAATAGGACCAATAACAGTTGACACACATTCCATAAAAAACACAATTGGTAAGATACGAGTTGGAATGTGGTAAAATGTAATTTATTTAAATATAATTTGAAGATAAAAACAGCTCGAATAATATATGGGTTGAAATGACGGGCAGTGTAATATGGGGTGCCGTTTTACTATTTAACCTTAACAAGGCATATCACATAAGTGATATCACCTATTCGAATAAGTGATGATGTAGCTTTTAGAATACTGTCTCAAATAGACACTGCCATGATATAACTGCAAACCTGGTGGAAGCGAGGCTAAACACCATTCAACTTTACCTTTGCCGTAGATTGATTTCAGTTTAACGGCGGTCTGTGTAAATAACCATTGTTCCTGGGATCTGATAGGCGTCTGTTAAACCGCGTTTATATTACATCGCTTGTTAAATGGGCTTAGGGATTGTGTAATATAGATTGTTTGATTGATTGAATATTTAACGTCTGTCATCGAGGGCTAACAGACGATCAGTTAACCTAACCACTGTTTCCTGGGATTAACCAGTACTCGAGCACAACCCAGACAAGTGTAAACCTGGTTAAACTTCAGATATATTTCTAAATTGTATAATATGACAGAGGTCAAATATATTTGAATAATATACTTTATGTGATATAAAATCAAAATATTGGGTAGATATTTAAATCACTTGGGAAGTTTTACACCATGTCCCACAAAATTTTTAAAAAATTAAAGATATGAATGGATACAATTTAATTCAAATATATTCTATTCAATCTATATCAAGGTATTCTGGATTAAAGGTACTTGGTCTTTGATAATAACTTAATGTGTTATAACACTAAAACGGACTAATTGTTGAAACATCAATGTGAAAGCAGCTTTAGTGATTTATCAACCTTATTTACTTTTTTTTGTGATTTGTGAATATCCGTTCATCGACATTCATCCATATCAGCTCTAAGCTCACTTCACAGTTAAACTGAAAATGAATAAATATAAACTTAATATTCATTCAACATTATGCAAATAAGTTTTGTTTATTTTATCCAGAACGAGGCCAAAAAGAACAATGATTACCGGGTCGCTTTGGAAGACTTGGAGCGGTGGGAAACAAAGTACGGACGAATTCCTAATGGTGCAATAGTCCTTATGAACTCCGGTTGGGACCAAAGATATCCAAATGCAAACCAAGTGTTCGGCACCGACAACATTAAAGACACGTCTTCGTTTCATTTTCCAGGTTTCTCTAAAGAAGCCGCTGATTGGTTGATTCGATATAGAAATGTCCACGTCATTGGTGTAGACACGCCTTCAAATGATGCTGGGCAAGTAACCAACTCTCTCGTTCATATTATCCTTGGGAAAGGGAACGTTCCAGGGGTGGAAAACGTGGCAAATTTAGATAGAATACCAGAGAACGGAGCGATGGTGTTTGTGGCCTCGATAAAGTTGTACGACGGTAGCGGTGGACCGGCCCGAGTGTTTGCAACATTTTACGAGAAGGACGATACTGCTTCACAAACCTGTAAAGGATAAGTGTGCGCATGCGTGATAGAAATTAAAAGGAAAAAACAACTTTGATGAATTGGTACTTAACAATTTTCTTAATAATCTACATGGTGCAAATCAATTAGACTACCCTAGTATGTATTTATATTTTAGAAAGGGACACAACTGTGGTAAATGGTTGAAAAGACTCCCATTTCGCATAGTTGTGGTCATCTATGACAAACAGCGTGAACTATATTTTTTGCTTCATTAGTTTTTTGCTACATGCAGCTAGTGTGAAGCCACTTCTGCTATAAAATATGAAATGTGCTTTTAATATTTTGTATATGAATTTTCAGTACGTAATAATTGAATATTGATATTTCCATAATGTGATTGATATCATGTTAAACATTTTGTTCTGTCCATATTCTTGACAGCTGCAGACGGCCTCGATGAGAACGCCGAGCAGACGAAATACGAAATATCAACGTTAGATTGATTTGAGGCGCGAACATCAGTAAATTCTTATTTCCGCATTGTCATGTATCTCTTTTAGGAACGCTTAATGCCACTTAAAGGGACACATGCCATTCTTACTTCATGTGTTTGTATTTTCTTACATAAGTTTGCTTATACTCATGTATCCAATACCTTGTTCACTCGATGAAATAAACAAAATAGTTCACTGATATCAAAAACCGATCTCTTTGTATTTAATTGGCTCGTTTCGTTAAGTGTTAAAAGGTATGATAATGAAAATGATGAAGAAGATTGATGATGAATATAACATGATTATAACAATAATGCTGTTGTTGATAATGATAAAGATGATGATGATTATAATGATGATGATAAAGATGATGATGATGTTGATAATAATGAAAACGATGCTAACGATGGTAATGAAGATGATAATTTTGAAGAAGATTATGATGATGAAGAAGAATTTTGATAATGAATCTGATTATGACAATAATTCTGTTGTTGTTGTTGTTGTTGTTTTTGTTGTTGTTGATGATGATGATGATGATGATGATGACGATGATGATAATTAAAACGAAGCTGATGATGATAATGATGATGATCCATTTGAAGATTGATGACAATGACTATGATTATAGCAATAATAATGATGTTGACGATAATCAAAACGATGGTGTTGATAATGAAGATGAGGCATTTGAAGATGCTGATGACGCTGATGCTGATGATGAAGATGATGATGATGATGATGAAGATGATAATGGTGATGAAGAAAAATGATGATTATGAATATGATTATGACAATACTGTTGTTGGTATTGGTGTTGTTGTTGTTGATGATGTTATTGTTGTTATTGTTGATGATGATGATGATGGTGATTATGACAAAAATGATGGTGTTGATGATAATAAAAACGATGCTGATGATAATGAAGACGATGAATATGGAGATGATGAAGATGATGATGATGATGATGATGTAAAAGAAAATGATCACGACAGTAATGCTGTAGTTGTTGTTGATGAAGGTCAGGAGTAGTCTAGGTATATGATAGCGGTTAGAGTCTTTTTATTATAACTATGTGTTAAATTTTGCAAATAGTTAGTTTTGACACAAAACCTTTTGTGATTTCGATTAATGCACCACATTTATGTTAAAGTAACATAACCATCCATGGGACATCACTCTTCTTTACGTCAACAAATAAAAACTGGTCATAGTTATATCGCATGGCAAACATGTACACATGCATAATTACATTTTTTTTATTACCATATCCCCGAGGATGACCAAAAAAAGAAACAAAGGATGCCATAGAGTCGCAATAAGCTTAAAACCTGTATTAACAACACATGACGATATACAATAACATTTTAAAGGGAAGGGACAGTATAACTGCAAAATGTGAATTGAACCACGAAATGATATTCCAGAATAGTCCGCTCATGATTTAACAAATAGAATCGAAGAATAAGGAAACAACATACCTGTTATTTTGGCACGAAGAAACGCGGCGATGAAGTGATTGTAAATCCCCTATACACGCCCACACACACACCCTCCCTGTCCCCACTTGACATGAGCCAGAATACTGCTCTCTGAGGTTTGAATTTAAATTATTTCCTTTAAGAGAAACATGATTATATATAAACATATTTAAACCAAAGAAACTGAACTGTGGTCTAGTGGTATACAAGTCACCAGTCCAAGTTAACTCAGTCTCAGACCCGTCTCTCAAGCCCAACAAATCTTATATTCAGTCAGTCCAACGCAGAGCTGCTCATTTTGTTCCCAGTGACTACAACCAGAGACAGACAGACAGAGATTAGAGGCTACATAAAATTATGCTTTTTCGAAATCTTAGAAATACTAATCTTCCTGAACCAGTCGACATATTGCTTTGATTTTGGTATCTAACGAAAGGACTTAATTGTAACTTTTGGTATACTTTCCATTTTTAAATTTAAAGAAAAAAGTTTTTGACGCTTACAATTACTTATTTGTTATTAGTTTCTCATTGTTGGTCCATATTATTAATAAGTGGAAATAGTCAAATGTTTTATCAGCTTTACTTTGGTATAAACATACTCGTATTGAATTCAGACAAAAGTTCGGAGTGCTGTTAAAGAATTACTAAACGTGCCAGCCTAAATTTGAGCCTTGTATGTTCAATTGTTTTATAGTGGAGTCGTTTCGTGAATTTTTTTTAAAAGAACCAAACTTGGCACAATCATAGTATAAGGTTAACTGAGTATTTTAACACTGAGATCCACTTTCAAAATGGCAGAAAATAAAAAATGGCCGCCTAAATGGCCGCCAAATTTGACAAAATCAATATTTGTCTAAATATATTTGAAGTACATGTAATTAATGATATTTGAAAGCTATTTATGGCTTATGCTATAAAAGCATATTAGTTTTTAATGATTCTAATGCTTTTATTGTGAAAGAATATTTTAAAATGTAAAAAATATGCAAAATATAGGCTTAAAATCTTATAAATAGCAACCATTTCCATGATTTGAATACTCTATTATAACTTTGTTAAACAATTTCATAGATACTTTCATAAATATTTTTCTAATAATGCATGATATTAGAACAAAACATTGTATTTACATGCAAATTAGGGTGGGTAGGCTAAATCAATATAAACTGTATCTAAGTACTGATGTAGCCTTATATTTACATTATTTAATGTTCTTTATTCTATTTAGCCAAATTTAAGGAATGAAATAAAAGTTCCTTATTAAATTTAAAACAATATAAGGTAGTATTTAAGTGAGTTTATGAAAATATATGGCTTAAAATGTAAAATATACTAATAATGCCTGATATGTTTTTATTGTTTTACTGCTTCGTATAATTGCTATGCAAAACACGTAAAACTACCAAAACTCTAAAGATAAAAAGACCAGACGCATGTATATATATTTAAGTTAAGGGGGTAATGTTAATTGTGTTTGTTATCTGAATATGATCAGTTACATTTGTTGCCTATTCTATGAAATGGTCACTATTACAATCAATGTTCCAGCCATAAGGTTCCAAAACACGGCTGTTATCTAAAATCGGACACCAGGTCCAACACGAAGCCCGTTACCACGACCTCAATGTCTGCCATTATCAATGTTCCAAATGTTCCTTTTTGGCAGACTTGAATTGATAATACTAGTAGTCAGTATTGTTTTGAGAGCTTCAAAATGGGATGTCTTCTTTGAACAATCTTGGCGACTGGCCTGGAGGTAATGACTGCATTTGTGCTCTGGAAAAGGGAAATTATGTATTAGCCTGCTAGTCTCCGACATTAAGTCACGGTTATAGCCGAGCCAGCAGCGGCACGACAATGCGCTGGGACAGCACTTAGGGGGGGGGGGGGGGGGGGGGGGGGGGGGGGGGTCTCCAGACACGTTGACAACGTTCAAAAGTTAGCATGATGTATCGCCTTGTACATCGACATATGAAAATCCCAACAGCAACAAACAACGCCTAGACCAGAGGCCTTGCTAGTAGGTTTCTTCCACTCTTCACTAGTGTCAAAAGCTACCGTGACTTCTTCCCACCTGGCATCAGACTACGGAACTCTCTCCAAGTCAGCCTTATCAACGCAACATCCATCGAAACATTCTAGGCCGGAATGGTTTCACAATGTGCGAGCATGCTTCGTAGGGCCTAACCTGATTAAATAAGGCGTGGGTGGATAGCTGCTTTATTATTTGAATATCCGATTTGCTGTCCATCTGGGAAGACGCAAAATATATTTTTTATAAAGCTTCTTAGAGACATGCAATATGTCGCACTACAGAGGAGTCTGTACTAGTCTATATTATAGTACGTGATATCTCCCGAATAAGGTATATTAACATCCAATGAAAAAAGCAGGGAATATGTAAAATAACATATGCGTTTATACACATGTAAACAGGGAGTTCTAGAAGTTAGTAAAGAATGATCTGGCCATCCTGCTGGATAAATAGAATTTCCTGATGGAGTTAAATATCAAAAAGCAATAATATTGTTCATAATGACAATAGGAATATCACCACCTGATCTTCGATATTCAAATGAGAATGAAAGGTTCTGTTAGAGGCTTGACAAACAAATTCAGAATAAGTTCAATTTGTGTTGGATCTCGGGATTATCCTTTTTTTAAACATATTCTTAATATCTCAATACATGGTGGTTCAACATTTGATTTAAAAGTCTTCGCAGACACACCACTTGGATGAAATCATTAATTCACTCCATTTATAAAAGAAAAACAACTCTTGATATTTTGAAATCATAAAGTTACCAGAAAGGCCAAATCCATGTTTCATTTACTTTGTCAGGTCTATGTTTGTATTATATTTAGTCAACATATGACCACACCCAATAACATCAAACTATATCTAAGATTGCATAACACTCATCTTCCAATGAAATCTGAAGATCCCACAATTATTTATTGAGATTTGGTGGAACACAATTTGAGAATTCAACTTATTGAAATCTCAGATAACCCAAAACTTATTAAGAGTACAACGGAACACTGAGAGACAGTTCAACACACAAGCTCTTATTTTTTAAAAAGATAAAGTATATCTCAAACTCGGGAGAGAAAATCGGTCTTATTCTTGAGATAAGCTTATTGAGAGTACGACGTAACAAAGAGAGACAATCTTGAGATAAGATACATTTCAAATTCAACATGAGAAGTTATGTTGTCTTTATTATGATACATACAACGGTCGGTCTGAGTTATATGAACCATGTCAATTACCATCGGACTAGAATAGAATAACAACATATAATAAAACATAATCAAGTTTGTGGGAAATATAACAATTGTAATTTAGATTGGACTTTTAAATATCAGACTGATGTTTTGGTAGAGCTACTTTTCAATGGTGGAATGGGAATAGAGATTTGTTCATCTTGGACAAATTCAAGTCATTTGAATTTGAGGCATACTTCAGACACTATGACAGTTGAAAAGTAAAACCAATAGAACTGGGATAATATAATGAGAGAGTCCGCAATATCTCTCTTCTGCTTGAAGGAGAAAATCATAAAAGACACATGTTTAACTTGATTTTAGTATAGATGCCTATCTGTTTATGCATATACAGTCATACATCATTGAATTCTGTAAAATGTATTTTACAATTTAATTAAGTATAATCAATATATTTCATAGAAAAACCTAGAGAGATCACTTTTCACCGCTTATTCCAATATAGACAAAATATACATTTTTTATGAACAGAAAAATAACCCAATAAATGTGTGAACCACAGATTTCATACTTCTTAATGTACTCATTGATTTGTGACAAAAGAGACATAAAATACACTTTAGTAGAACAATATACTGACATGAAAAACATTCAATATTCAACAATATTTCTATTGTACTCGGTTATTCGTTGGCTGTTTTGAAAACATATGGTATATTATCATTCAACCGTGTGGCATGGTCTCCATTTTTAAACACGTTATTTCACAAAATAATTACTACAAAAATACATTTCACTCCTAAAAATAAATATTGCAAGATTATCATTATAATTTGTTATCCCATTTAGACTACATTGAACGACAAAACAAGTAAATATTCTCAAGAGTTTCTAACACTCGTGGTTCGACATCCGTTTTGAACACGTGGTTTCAAATATTTCCATTAACTTTTCGAAAGCCTACCAAATAAAATACTCTCTTTTATCCCAAATCAACAAGCCATCACCAATCCTATTCATAAAACATATTTATTGAATGTAAGACGTTGACTGAGAACAGAAAATTAAGAAATAACCCATATTAAATCATCAGTCCCAGATACGTCTGTATCCAGCGAGAAAGACATCTCCTAAATTATGGGTTATTTCTTAATTTTCTCTTTTCAGACAATGTCTTCAAGGGTCTGGTCACAATTGATATAGATATTCCAAATCTGACGAGTATTCTTCAACTTTGACCTGGCTTATTATCGCGACTCAAACATTTGCGCCCCGTGCTGGCTACAGATACGGCATAAACATGAAGACAAGTACTGGTTACTCTTTATATTTTAAATTTTCACATTCTGGCATGTATTGCTCAGCGATAGTTGATGAGATATCTGGACTTGAACAATCACTTGCGGTTGACGAAAGAACTAAGTTTGCTACTCAAAGCTTCTAGATTGTCCGCAATTTCCTACCGAATAGTCTGAATAAACTGTTAGCCTTTCTCATCCAAAAACTATTCGCTGGTACCTTACTTTATTAAATGACAAAACAGTAACAGCTATTTCATATGCACGTTTCTCATGCCCATGCATATATAAATAATGAGTGAAAAGAAAACACTATTTCTCGCACTGCGTATAACTTCTTACTCTCGGGGCGGATAGCTTAACATTTCCTCTGACAGACTGATGTCTTATTTCATTAAAGTAATTATATTAATGTGTCAAAATTAAAGACAGAAATAAAAACCATTAAACTTATTGTCACCTACTTTACTCTTTTAATATTTGTTGGTATTCCTAAAATCATCTTATTTCCTAATCAGAACTGTAGCAGTGGTTCTCCCTGCTCTAGTTTGAAATTCAGTGAAAAAATCAATATTGTGGTGTGTGTATAACTGGTACCGTGTACGCGTTGAAATAGCAGTTTACGAGTGATGGTGAGCCATAGATAGGGACCATAATGTTTTGGTAAGAGCACTTACACATGGTATGGCACAGACTTAAATTGCGGTTTGAATCCCTGTTGAAGCATATTTTTTACCACCTGTTTCATCCTTGACAGAGTTTAGTCTGCTACTCACAACTTCTAGATCGTCAGTAATTTCCTACCGAAAAGTCTCTTTAAAAGTGTCTTACCTGGAATTAATGTCCTTGTTAATTCGCCCAAGCTCGACATATTTACGCGTTTACCTAAGTGTTGCGCTGCTTTTGTTGATATTCGCTGATGGATGACTAATACACATGTATGTAAGAAATTGTGTTTACCTTACAAACTTTGTGGCCGAGTGGTCTAATGCTTTGTCTCAAGATCACCTACCTCTCACCGCTAAAATCGTAAATTCGAATCCCGCTCGTTCGAAGAACTTTATATGAGAACAATTGTCAATTTCTTGAGGAAAGACGGTAGTTCTACTCAGATTCATTCTAAGGTATTTCTCCATCAATAAAACTGGATATGCCATATACAATCTGACACCTGTTGAAATGTTAAACTCCGTTAAAAATCTTACACATTATACACGACCTGTATATAAACATTTCAGTGCAACCTTATTAATTGATAGTAAAAGCATCATATCTACACGTTTTGTTTTCGCTGCGCTACGTTTGCCATTCATAATTTAAACAAGGACAGTAAAAACTCGCACGCCATTACAATATGTATTCATTCTCCTTCGTACCACGTGATGTTTCAATAACAAACACTGACTGTCTACACGGTTCATTTCATTAATTATACATCCAGCTTCAAGTAATTCAGATATTGTGTTTGAATGAACAGCGACAGAGTTGCAATGACGTTTATTTTCCTGTAAAACGGGAAACTTGAGTTATGTGGACCCGTTTAACGGTAGTGTGAAATACGAATATACCCTACTGACTTCGTAAAACAATACGGTGCATAAACAGTGTCCGCGGTAGTCTGGTTGTCTGTCCTATTAATAAATAGTAGAGGACACCGATTTATAAGAAGTAGGTTATTGCCGTGATACGTGTAGCAGTCCCATCCGAACATTGCAAGTATCTCGTTTAGTTCAAGGATTTGTTTAAGGTGATTTTTTATTCTCTTACATGCGTTTGTTGTTGTTTTGTAGTTGTTTCTGCGTGTTTTTCTTTTTTATTATTTACGTCTTATCATACGACTTTTTTTAAATTATATTGTGCAAAATATACATTTCTGTATGAAACCCCTCGTCGATATAGATTTCTCGTATTACATTTATGTACATTGTTTATTCATACTTACATTTGCGTATTAAAAAAAAACTTTATTCAACTATTTACACGAAAACGATTCTACCCATACCGAATGCCGAATTTCTAAACAAAAACTAATTGAGACAAACAGTTTTCCTCGTCAGTAGGGTTAGGGTTAGGGTTGAGTTTCAAAAAGTGAGGATTGAAAAATGAAAGCATACACATGAACGTTCAACTTTAACTTCGTGCATTTCTTGGATAAAGTCAACCTTGTCATTTGCCATTGATTACAACGTCAAACGCGAAGATAGTTCGCAGCGTTCCTATTGCATTTTTGACGTCTGGCGTAATTTATTCCAAATATGTACAATTGATGTATGAAGTCTCAGCTTTCGTTTAAGCTTTGTTTGCTTTTTTTAATATAATACCCGAGACGTTTTTCGTTAACAGCGCCCCCCTGGTAGTATGTATTTTTCGGACGATTTCGCTAATTTTCCCTTGTAAAATAATCAATATTAATACAAAATTGTTTTTAATGAGCTCTACCATTATTAAATTACTTATTTTATTTCCTGTGATAAGATTATAACTTACATGCAGATAAAGTACATTTTGTGTTGCCTTTACATCTAATCATTACGCCGGGGACGATATAAACGCCGGTCACGGCTGATTGCACGAAAACTGGTTTTACATATTTTAAACTTTATTAATTTTACTGAAATATGACCGAATAAAAAGAGGGGGTGTTAACGTTTGTTTTTTCATAAATATATATTTTAATTAAAATGAAACACTTAAAAAACACGACGTTTGCTTGTATTGTGAATTCGAACGACGTCAAGAGAACACCATATATACTGGTACATGTAATACCTAAAACTTTGTCAACCATATCAATAATAGCATTAAACGGTAAATAGTAATAAAGTTACTTAAGAGTGCTGAGTAGCCATTCTTAAAGTCAATTCTCGTAATATACGTAAAATACGACGTTGTCCAAAATAGCAGGCAAACGTCGTGTGTTTATAAATGTTTCCTTTTAACTTTCATTCAAATTTATGAAAACACTAACGTGAACAACCCCTCTTTTGTATTCGGTCATATTTATTCTAGGCCCTAATACTACTTGGATTAATGAAATATTTCCATATAATCAGGACCGCAGCGTGGTAAAGTGGTAGAGCATCCGCCTGTATTGCGGAAGGCTGTGGATTCGATCCCCCGCAAGGTCATGCCAAGTGTCTGTGGCATGATACAGCGCTCAGACTAAATAATCGTACATACTCGGCCGATTCCATCATCCTTCGATAGATTTGGATAATCGGCGTTGCGGTCCGAGTGATGTCTCAAGTAAACACGACGCTATACACCATACAATAAAACATCTATAACCTAACGGGTGATTCCGTCCTTCTGGTCAATATTATCTATGAACACTAAATCGCTGCCCGCATTAAAGTCACTCATTGGCCGGTATCGTGTTGTGCTAATACATTGTGTAATGACGAATTTTTCATAAATATGATAATCTTTAAAGACGGAATCAACCAAAACCTTCGAATGGGACCTTCCTCTTTGTGATTCCATAATATTTCCAACATTTATTGAACAGAAAGTTTAGGTGATGCATCTTTAATCAATAATTTTCTTCATTTCAGACAAAATGTTGAAAATTTACATTCTCACCATTGTATTATGGCCGACCGTGATCACGTGCCATTCACAATTTCGAGTGGTTGATTTGACGCACACCCATGGCCACAAAACTTTGTTCTGGCCTGGTCTCCCGAAATACATTTTTACAGTGTATAACAGAGGGAGTCAAGATAAAGCAGGTTTGGAGTGGTAAGTGTACGATGCTTTAATGTAAGAGAGGCGTGCAGCTCGCCATCTTATTTCCTGAAAATTTGGACTGATATTCTTTCATTTGAGATAAGCAGATAAAAGTCAAACACCGTTAAGTGTGATATTCTATCGGAACAGCAGGAATATTCTTTTTTTTGAGATAAGAGTCAAACACTGTGTTCATATCCGATAAGGATTAAACACTGATTTCATACCAGATAAAATTTGTTTTCATATCAGTCAATCACTGCTTTTATACCAGAAACAAGATAAGAACGAGAAATGTTTTCATATCAGATAGAGCTAAGTACTGTTTTCATATCAGATAAGAGTCAAACATGGGTTTCATGTCAGATAAGAGTCAAACACTGTTTTCACACCGGATAAGAGTCAAACATTGGTTTCATGTCAGATAAAAGTCAAACACTGTTTTAATATCATATAAGAGTCAAACATTGGTTTCATATCAGATTAGAGTCAAACATTGGTTTCATGTCAGATAAAATCGAATACTCTTTTTATACCAGATAAGAGTAACATTGGTTTCATGTCAGATTAGAGTCGAACATTGTTTTCATACCAGATAAGAGTCAAACAATGGTTTCATGTCAGATAAGAGTCGAACACTGTTTTCATACAAGATAAGAGTCAAACAATGTTTTGATATCAGATAAGAGTCAAACATTGGTTTCATGTCAGATAAGAACCGAGCAATGTTTTCATACTAGATAAGAGTCAAACATTGGTTTCGTATCAGATAAGAGTCGAACAATGTTTTCATGTCAGATAATATTTAAACATTGGTTTCATGTCAGATAAGATCAAACAATGTTTTCATGTCAGATAAGAGTCAAACATTGGCTTAATGTCAGATAAGATTCGATCAATGTTTTCATATCAGATAAGACGCAAACATTGCTTTCATGTCAGATAAGAAACAAACAATATTTTCGTATATGATAAGAGTCAAAAATTGTTTTCATATCAGCTTAAAGTCAAACACTGGTTTCATGTCAGATAAGAATCAAACAGTGTTTTCATATCAGATAAGAGTCAAATATTGTTTTCATGTCAGATAAGAGTCAAACAATGTTTTCATGTCAGATAAATGTCAAGCATTGGTTTCCTGTCATATAAGAGTCAAACATTGTTTTCATATCAAATAAAAATCGTACACTGCTTTCATATTAGACAGGAGTCAAACACCGTTTTCATATTAAATAAGAGTCAAGATATAAGCTGACAAACGGTGTTTATGTGAGTTAAAAAGATGAACAGTTTTTTATATAACAGTGCCAGGAAACGCGGTATTAGTTGATAAAACAGGAAGAAAGCAGGTAAGCATGTGTCTTATTACACACGCATACAGGCGACAAAGGTATAAACAGATAGAACAGGGGGTATTTAGACAGCGACACAGGTAAATACAGATAGAACAGGGGGTATTTGGACAGCGACACAGGTAGATACAGATAGAACAGAGGGTATTTGGACAGCGACACAGGTAGATACAGATAGAACATGGGGTATTTGGACAGCGACACAGATTGAACATGGGGTATTTCGACAGCGGCACAGGTAGATACAGATTGAACATGGGGTATCTGGACAGAGACACAGGTAGATACAGATAGAACATGGGGTATCTGGACAGCGACACAGGTAGATACAGATAGAACATGGGGTATTTGGACAGCGACACAGGTAGAAACAGATATAACATGGGGCATTTGGATAGCGACACAGGTAAATACAGATACTTTTAACATTGGGTATTTGGACGGCGACACAGGCGGATACAGACAGAACGTGTGTTATTAGGACAGCGGCACAGATAGATACAGATAAATAAGGGGGTATTTGCATACTAACACTGATGTAGCACAAATGTAGCAAAGTTGTGTTACCGCCTAACAAACTAACCCGTAAGCTCGCCAGATCGCCAGTGGCTGATCACCTATGCTCCACGGGACATGTTTTCTCGGAGATATCCATTATCTGCATAGATCATAACCCTAATTGGTCAGACGAGAAGCGCAAAATACGAGAATCGTACTGGATCCGCAGATTAAATACTATTCAACCTTTTGGCCTCAACAAAGGGGACGATGTACGTGTTGCTATATAATAATAATATACTTCGCCAGTGCATCTACCAATACACAATATATGCAATAGTTTAAATCTTACTCATACAGTTCTACTCAATTTACATATGTTTTGTTTAATATGATGCAATGACTAAATGTCGGCGTTCACGAATTTTTGCTTTATTCCATCAATATAAATTTGGTTTAGTATGTAGTTTATAATCAATTTCGGTGTATACATGTATAATATATACAATAGAATTTTGAAATTGTTCTACTATTCGATTTTACCGACGCTATTTTAACCGCTCTGCGATTCTGCAAACACAAATGACTCTATGTAATGTGGAGCACAGCAATATTAAATAAGTGTTATCAATAATTGTTCAAACCGTTTATGAAACAACAAACTAATAAGGAAACTGCTTTAATATTTTATATTAATAGTGTTCATAGTTACACAATATATAGCAATCACAATTGACGGTTTATTCCATTTACATACAGTTTTGATCTAATATTCAGTTTATAATAAATGTCGGCGTACAAAACCGTCTTCACGCAATTGTCTGCGATTCTATTTATAACCGCTCTGCGATTCTGTAACAAGATTTATTCCTGTAAACGCTACCTCTGTGTTATGTAGGTCACAACAGTTGCTAATATTGCTTCTACCTTTTCTAAAAACAACAAATGTATGGGATACTACCGTCATATGGGTTATGGGCGCGTGCATTTGTAGTGTATATAATTAAAAGTTTTTGTTTGTACAGTAGGTTTCTCAGTCTGTCTGCAGTATTTTATATAGAAAATTGTTTATTCTTGTCGTGTTGTTGTTTTGTTGTTGTTTTCTTTTATTTTTGTCCTCTGATGAAGGCGTAAAGCCGAAAGCTAGCTAAGGATATCTCGTTATAAGTTTTAGCACTGTAAAATGGTAATTCTCTCTAATATATATATAATGAGATAATTATTTGTGAATAACCAAGACATAAATGTACAGACCAGACTACGGCGACTGCGCCTAGCTACAATGCAAACTATAGATACAATATTAAGGCCTCTGCCAAACCAGTTAAGTTGGTGTCGACCATGACTTATATACTATGGAATTACATGCAACATATCTGGACAGGGTGGACAAATTTACATACATGAACTGATAGCTTTATATGAGTAGGATCCAGTTAAGGATTCATGACTACTCACATGCTATATAAAGGACATATTTATAAACCCGTTGGATCATATAGATACAGTGAATGCATATGTATTTAATTTCATAAAGGGAGATAATTAAATTCACAAGAACGGAATTTACGATTTTTGGGATCTTTTCAGATGCTCATTTACAATGCATGATATATATGTGGAGATAATTAATTATATATATATATATATATATATATATATATATGGAGATAATTATATGTGAATAACCAAGACATAAATGTACAGACCATACTACGGCGACTGCACCTAGCTAAAATGCAAACTATAGATACAATATCAAGGCCTCTGCCAAACCAATAAATTTGGTGTCGACCATGACTTATATACTATGGAATTACATGCAACACATCTGGACAGGGTGGACAAATTTACATACATGAACTGATAGCTTTATATGAGTAGGATCCAATTAAGGATTCATGACTACGCACATGCTATATAAAGGGCATATTTATAAACCCGATATATATACGATGAATGTAAAGTTAGTATGTAGTTGGCAACCAATAAACTTATGATCGCAACCATTTAGCATATATGCGCAGTCATTCAACATACGTGCGCAACCATTGAAGATTTGCACGCAACTATTTAGGGTATTTGTACGTAACCATTAACCATGTATACACACCCATTTAGATTATGTACGAAACTATTAACATATATACGCAACCATTTACCTTATGTACGCAACCATTTAACATATGTGCGCATACATTCAACATGCGTACGCAACTATTAAAGATGTGTACGCATTGAACGGGATTCCAAATATCGACTTTCAGGTACGAGGACAACTATTTTGCTACAGCAGAGCATGGCGGGACACATTTGGACGCACCATCCCACTTTGCCGAAGGTATGTGGAGAGCTCACCAGATTCCAATGGAAAGACTAGTAGGGCCTGGTGTTGTTATAAATGTTAAGGTTAGTAAATTTATTGCTACGTGTATTTGAAATGATTTTTGTGTGTATGGTGTTTTCAAAAACAACAACAACACTGAGCTATATCGTGACGGTGTCTACTTGCAACAGTATTCTAAGTGCAATCACACTGGAGTATCATGCCTCAGACACATTGTATATTACCCACCTAGTCACATTATACTTACACCGGGCCGACCAGACCTAGAGCTACGCTCTAAATGCTGAGCGCCAAGCGAGGAGGCTTCTATCATTAAAACAGGTAAGACAGGTGTAGGTACTCAATTATGAATTGTTTGCATTCGAAATTGTAATTACTCGCTTTTCCTATACCGCTCAATGATGAACTTGTCCAATTAGCAACGAGCCTTGAATCGACTGTACATACATTGTATGCAGTTTTTAAGCATGGTAGTGTTTGTAAGAATTTACTTGGCATTCAATTAGTGAAGACGTGGTCTAGTACAAAAAGCATCGGCCCCATGATAGGAGGACCGTGGTTTCGAACCTCTGCCATGGCTATGTGTGGTGTCCTTGAACAAGACACATTTTTTCGCATGTGCTTAATACTGGATATACCCAGGAAGACTTCGTGCATAATTTGTCTAAGTTGTGTAATAACTTGTTTCAGTAAAATAAATCAGTTTTAAAGTGGCATTCATGATTATTCCGTGTATATGTCCGGTGTCTGAACTGTCGATAAATCGGCCTCGTATTTCATTCTCGAATTGTTCCGTGAAGAAGGCGTTTAAACCCCCAAACATATTGGCAAATGTTAATGAGCGCCAGGTAAATACTTACGTACAATACTGATGGCAAATTGAAGTCAGTTTGATATTTGTATTTCGTCACAAAGGTCTTACTACACAGTTGCGCATTTTTTTCACGGTAACATGATTCTTTCACTTAAAGAATGTAATTTGGTTTGAAATATTTGATATTTTAAAAATGGTTCATAGAGGATGTGATTTCTTTCTGCAGATAAGAAGAGCAATAGATGGCATAGCATATACTGCAATAAGACAACACTTGTGCTAAATAGGTGATTTTTATAGGATTTTAACAGATGCAGGTTTTATGAGCATTTAAAGACTTCTTAGGGTGTCACTGCATGGTCTTTAAAACTAAAGCTGTCGGCCTACCAAGTATTGTGCATTTTTATCTGCTGATACATTCCTGCTATGGAAAACATACTTTAATTTTTTTTATCTAGTTATATGGGACAGAATTAGCGTGGAAATCATAAACCTTATTTTATATAGAATAAAGAACAATAATCAACTGTGTAGTGAGACCTGAACCCGCTCATCCCCCATTACTGAAGAGTTACATTACACAAATACCGAAAAACAAACAATCGCCCAACCGCTATACTGACAAATGTTATATTGACCTGATCACAATATCTAGACCATTACCATTTGTGAAAAACAACGTCTAATTTGAGGAATGTTTTGTGCACATATTTACGGCTTTGCATTTGGATGTAGGCTTAACTTAATTTGATCAATCTTTTGCATGATCATAATTATTCAGATTTAAAGGTAGTTTAACTATTATACAATTATAGACTTTTCAGCTGTGCAATATGAAAGGCAACCAAAACAGCTCGAATAGTATATGGGGTTGAATGACGGGGTGTACAACATATTAACGTTTTTCTGGTGCATAGCACATCGTATTGCACAGCTGAAAAGTCCATAACTGTTTTATTATATAAACTATAAATAAATGAATTCTGAGCCTTAACTAGCTTTTTTTCGTACGGGAAATGACAAAAAGTCACCAGGTTAAGATTATACATTTGATGATACAATTGTATTTAAATAAAAAAGTGAAATAAAATTTACTTAAAAAAAAGAAATTGTAAATAAAATTTCCCGCTGGGATTTGAACCACAACGGAAAAAACACAAAATCAATACTTTTGCTGAAATCGGACGCGAATCTCTTGTTGACAGCCATTGGAAAACAACGCCGTATTCAGGAGATCTCAGATTTCATCGTGGCGTACGACTTACACTTGGGATTCCCAGCGGTTATTTTTAGTAACCGTGGTATATCGTAATTTTATGCACAGTTTTGCAAACCCCGCCAACCCCCCCCCCCCCCCCCCAAAAAAAAAACTGTTCAATATCATATAGTATTTTGTTCAATGAGGGATCATTCTGACCAATCAGAATTCATTTATTGATAGATTATATAAAACATCTGTTATGATGGATGCTTTCCTCCTATTATGGTCAGTACAATCGAAATTAAGTCATTCAAGTGGAAAAAAATATCAGATAAATCACTACTGGAATAGGACCAATAACAATTGACCCACTTCCATAAAAATACAATTCTAATGATACGAGTTGGAATGTCACCCCGTCCAACGTGTACATTACATAAGCGACTACTACGCCGCATTTTCGGTGATAACTACACACGATAAACCGGTACTTCCTGTTATTTTTGTGCACGCGGTTGGGCAGTGATGTGGGAAAACCCCTTTATTTTCGTATTATTATTTCGTTTTAATTCAAAGATATAGCCGATACGAGCAGCATTATATTTGAGTTTAAAGCGAGCATGTGTTTTTGAATGGGAACATGACCGCTTCCTCAAACATTCGTGAAAAGTGACGCAATGAACCACTTTCAGATTGAAAACACGTAATTTTCAGATCCATTTATTACTTCGGAAGCAATTCTGGGACAACTTTTATGTATTTAATATTTGTTTTATATCGTTAAAAAATACAAATGTCCTAAAGCTGCTAAACGCCAAAATTTGCTTAGTACGTAGCATAAGTAGGTGCCTCGTATATTGTACGCTGCACTTACACTATTATTAGGTTCCAAAGTTATCTAATAGTGTACGCCTTTAACTGTCACACAGGATATCGTATGTTCAAACGGCACTAAATAAATACAAAATAATGATACATTTATTTTATTCCTTTTTTATATTCTTTTATTGAAACTGTTACCGGTGTGGTGAAATCTGGTACATGCCATGCCAGTCGTTTTGCTCCTTTTGCCTAATTCGGGTATCTAGGGTACCAGTCAAGTAAATTACCCGGGAACCAGTCCACTATTCTGAGTAAACAGGCAGAACAGATTTACACACCAGACTGAAATGGCATACCGACCAAAACAAGGTCCAACTTAGCTTTAGCTAAGGCCAAGGCGCCAGCTATTGTGGACTACTTGGCATGTCAACCTTTAGTCTATGTGGATATCACCATACTGGTAACACACTTGAAAAATAGGTCAACTTAAAGCAACGACAAAATCACAATCTCTCTCGCAATCCTGTGATGTAAAATTATACATGTTGTGTTTGTACGAAAAGCGATATTATTATGCTGAGGTTTCGGACATGTTGAAGTTATGTTATTATATTGTCCTGTTTGACCTTACATGAGTCACAGTCACAACTTTACTACGGTTATCCGGGGGCATGCTGCCACGAAAAGATATTAAGCTGGTGGCATGCATTTCTTGCATTTTTCTGATATTTCAGACATTTTAAGTCGTTCAAATATATAACACAAAGTTATTAACTACATTTTATACAATTGCCCATTTTTACCCTATTACATTTTCTTGAATACACATTGGTGGCTTTTTAGACCCTACATAACAGTACTTATCAGTTCTGAAGAAAACACTGTAAGACAAGTATTTGCTGGGTATTATAATACATTCATACTGCATGTATTATATGTGAAAACACTACTAAACTTGTGAAACTCCACAAATTCTACAAGAGACAAGTGCCTCCATCTGCCTCAGTGTGTCTAACATATAATTATAATATTCGACTCTTAACAGCTTAAAGAAAGATTATTAGAAAAATGCTTTGTTTGAATATATAGCGTCAGTTTATGCCATCGAGGGCTAATAGACGAATAATACAATGTTAATATTGTACATGTATTACATGAAGATTAGGTAATGGTCTACGGGACTGAAACAGCTGCGATATGTCATACACAATAGTGAGATGGACGATAACGTTCTAAAATGGAAAAAAAATACTTAGTTTATTTGTGAAGTGTAAACGATACAACTTAAAAACAACCCTGAAATAGTTGGATAGTAGTATTATTTCATGTTGTTAGAATACCGCTATGTTACACAAAGCACCGACTAATGTAGTGTACAATATACGAGGCATCTACTTATGCTACGTACTAAGCAAATGTTGGCGTTTAGCAGCCTTATACCATCAACTTGTAATTTTACTGATATAATTTGGTATATTGATACATAAAACAAATGTTAATCACAGAGTGTAGTCCAATCAATGCTTCTGAAGTAATAAATTGAGCTTTCAATCTGAAAATGGTACAATCCGTCACTTTTCTCGAATGTTTGAGGAAACGGTCATGTTCCCATTCAAAAACACATGTCCGCTTGAAACTTAAATAGAATGCCGCTCGTATCGGCTATATCTTTGATTTAATAACGAAATGATAATATTGAAATAAAGAGGCTTTCTTACTGTTATATATACAGTTCTAGGTTGTAGTAGTACCTAATATTCTATATAGTAATTGGTAATCATACACCAGTTAAATAGTTCCATTCATAAAGTGTATTATTTTGCGTAGTAATACAATGTTGAATAGAAAAGTAGTTCTCTAGTGAAAGCCATGCTTTCTCTGTTTATTTTGAATCCCAGAGATTTCAAGCAATCTGTCCTGCAGACATGCTAATATACAACATTGGCGACGAGGTAATTAACTAATAAGAAAACTCATCATAACCTTGTTACGATGGCAACCTCTACAATCGGAAACATCGAGAATTTAGAGACGTGGGAGTCGTATTGTGAACGTTTGGGACAATTTTTTGTCGCCAACGGGGTGGAAGACGACAAAAAGAGAGCTTCTCTCCTGAGTGTCATAGGTCCACAAACCTACACGTTATTTAAGATTTTATGAACAACCCAGAAGCCAGCTGAAAAATCCTACGATGATCTCGTACAATTGTTAAATGCTCAGCTTAATCCAAGGTCATCAATAATTGCCGAACGGTATCGGTTTCATAAGCGAAATCAGGGGCCGAATGAAACGGTAATGGAATATGTTGCAGAACTACGGAAGTTGTCAATGCACTGTAATTTCGATACTGTATTGAATGACACATTTAGAGACAGAATCGTATGCGGTTTAAAACATGAATAAATCCAAAAACGGTTATTGTCCGAAAATGACCTTGACCTTGAAAAAGCAATCAAAATAGCAGTAGCAATGGAAACTGCAACCAAGGATGCAGCGAAAGTGCATGGTATCCAAGCACAAGTACACAATCTGAATTTAAAAGGGAAAAAGAAACCTAAATTTGAAAGATCCAGACCTCCTTTTCGTAACAAATTTTGTTTTCGGTGCAATGGAGAACATCTGCCTGATAAATGCAGACACATTAATTCCACATGCTATTTTTGTAAGAAAAAGGGACATATAGAACGTGCTTGTCTTAAAAAGAAGCACATGAACAAAGATGTACACAGAATGTCGGTGGAAGAACAACCCATTTTACATATTGACAAGTTGAACAATAAAGATTCGCATGCTAGTGCCATCAAATTGACACCTACTATTGGTGACACACAAATACAGATGGAATTAGATACAGGGACAGCCCTATCAATAATTTCAGAGCATGTGTATAAAACTAATTTACTAACATACAAGTTACAGAAGACTTTAACAGTTCTCAAAAGCTATTCTGAACACACTGTAAGGCCTGTATGTAAACTTACAGTAAACGTAGTCATTTTTGATCAGACTGCTAATCTTGATCTGTATGTTGTGCCACACCATGTTCCATCACTTTTTGGAAGAGACTGGCTTCAGAAACTTAAACTTAACTGGTTAGAGATTAAATCTCTCCGCCCAGAAGGAAAATTGTCATCAATTTTGTCACACAAATCCGTATTCTCTAAAGGGATCGGAAAACTGAAAGACATTAAAGCCAATTTGAAATTAAATGAAGAAATACAGCCTAAATTTCCTAAATGTACCATATTCTCTCCGACCTAAACTTGAGGAGGAATTGGACCGTCTTCAGAAAGACGGTATAATAGAACATATTGAACATAGTGAGTGGGCCACACCCATAGTACCAGTCATTAAACCAAATGGAAATGTGAGAATTTGTGGGGACTATCGTGCTACACTTAACTCTGCAATGTGTGTTGACAAATACCTACTTCCCAAGATTGAAGATATCTTTGCGAGTCTATCTGATTTTTCAAGATTGACCTTACTCAAGCCTACTTACAAATGGAAGTGAATTTCAAAGCAGTATCTTGTCATAAATACACACAAAGGCTTATTTAGACACAATAGGCTTGTATTTGGTATTTCATCTGCTCCATCTCTATGGCAACGCGCCATTGATCAAGTGCTTCAGAACATACCATACACCAAGTGTATATTAGATGATATCATCATCACAGGGAAAACTGATGAAGAACATTTGAACAATCTCAATTTAGTACTTGAACGTCTGCAGTCCAATGGATTAAGAGCAAATTTGGACAAATGCACATTTTTCCAAGTGAAAATCAGCTATTGCGGTCATGAAATAGACAAAAATGGACTTCACAAATCTCCAAATAAGGTGACAGCTATGAATGAAGTAGCAAGACCAGAAAATGTATCACAAATACGTTCATTTTTAGGACTGGTAAATTACTATCATCGTTTTGTTGAGAATCTGTCAACAATGGCTGCTCCACTACATGAATTACTTCAGAGCAACACGAAGTGGAAATGGACCGAACAATGTGAAGAAGCATTTCTCCAAATTAAAGATGCTATTTGCTCTTAACAAGTTTTGTGCCATTATGATCCTGAACAACCACTCAAGTTAGCTTGTGATGCATCTCCATATGGTATCGGATGCGTTTTATCTCATACATTTCCAGATGGATCAGAGAGACCAATAGCATTTGCATCACGAACATTAAACAAAGCGGAGAAGGGATATTTTCAGATTGACAAAGAAACACTATCCTTGTACTGGGGAGTTCGTAAATTTAATACGTACTTGTATGGACAGAAATTCACTCTGGTGACAGACCACAAACCACTACTGAGTATTTTCAATCCTTCAAAAGCATTACCAGTTATGACAGCTGCTAGGTTACAACGTTATGCTATATTTCTGTCTGGTTACACGTATGATATTCAATACAAAGGTACAAAACAACATGCGAACGCAGATGCGCTCTCGCGATTACCACTTCCAGATGAAACTGATGAACTCGATGACCCAACTGACATTTTCTACAATGAACACTTTCAAGACTTACCTGTTACTAGTATGGTGATTCGACGTGAAACACAAAGAGATCATGTTTTATCTCAAGTTTTAGATTGTGTAATGCAGGGACATTTCCCAGAGACAGAAGACATTACATTAAAACCATATCTACAAAGGAAGTCGAAAAAGATTGTTTACTTTCGGGAAATCGTGTTATAATACCAGATTGCCTACGCGAGAAAGTTCTTGATGAGAGTCACTCTGGACACATCGGTGTGGTAAAGATGAAAACTCTATCACGGTCATATGTTTGGTGGCCAAAATAGAGTAATATTGAAGAGCTATGTCGGTCATGTTCTGGATGCAAATCTGTGAAAAATGCACCACCGAGTAGTTATAGTTGTACCTAATATTCTTTATAGTAATTAGTAACCAAACACCAGTTAAATAGTTCCATTTTTAAAGTGTATTCTTCTGCGTAGTATTGCAATGTTGAATAGAAAAGTAGTTCTCCAGTGGAAGCCATGCTTTCTTTGTTTATTTTGAATCCCAGAGATTTCAAGCAATCTGTCCTGCAGACATGCTAATATACAACACTTACCTCACTGCCCAACCGCGTGCACAAAAATAACAGGAAGTACCGGTTCATCACCGTAACAGCGGCAAAGTAGTCGTTTATGTAACGTATACGTTGGACGGGGGGGGGGGGGGGGGGGGGGTAGAATGTGGTAAAATATAATTGCCTTAAATTAATTTGAAGATAAAATAGCTCGAATAGTGTATGGGTTGGAATGACGAGGTGTATAGTATGTCACAACGTTGAATTATTTGTTCACAGTAATGCGACGAATTAGTTAAATATTTTGGACCTAATTCTTGCAGATTGGTTGCAGTATTCAACAGGATAGATCATAATTCATTTGCTAGAAAATAAATATTTAGTTACAGCAATCAGTAAACAATTATTTATTAAAAAGTGTAGAAAATGATGTCTGAGATGCAATGGATTAGTTCCCATGGGCACCTGATTTGTTCTCAGCTAGGATTCATGACGCCGGATTTGTTATCATTTCTTTTATATATCTTCTGTTAATATGCGTAAACAATTCATGACCAGAACTGTGAACTAATCCGTCGCATTACTGTGAACATATCGCTTCACGCTGTGACATGATATACATCCCGCGAGATTAGGACCACGAGTAATTATACAATTGTCAGTGTTTTCACGAGCATTCCTTGTTTACTAATGAGGGGATGCTGACCACAGTCGGTGTTAGGATGTTGTTACTGTACAGTGTTATATGAGTGACTGTAAGAAAAATGTTACTTAGCTCCATTTCACTGAAGCATTTTACCGTTGACAAGACTTGAAGCATTTAGAAGATAGTTCTAGGTCTGCCCGGTGGAAAATCTGCTGGAAGCCAGGCTAAACACCCTTTAACGTTACCTTAAAAGGGCATAGAGATTGTGCAATACAGAGTGTAAACCTGGTAAAACTTCAGACATATTTCTAAATCGTATAATTTGATAGAGATCAAATATATTTGAATAACATACATTATGTGATAAAGCTTTGACTAAACGCTTACATTTTTAAAACTAAAGGATGGCACGCAAAAAAGTAACATGCGTTGATACAACTGGCGTTTTGCGATGTTTTAAAAAAAACTTTGTAGATATTTAAACCACTTGGGAAGTTCTACACCATGTCACACAAAACTTTGAAAAAATTAAAGATATGAATGGATACAATTTAATTCAAATATATTATATTAAATTTATATCAAGGTAGTTTGGAATAAAGGTACTTGGTCTTTGATAATAACTTTATGTGTTATAACACTAAAATGGACTAATTGTTGAAACATCGATGTGAACGCAGCTTTAGTGATTTATCAACATTATTTAATTTTTCTATGATTTGTTACTATCCGTTCATCGACATTCATCCATATCAGCTCTAAGCTCACTTCACAGTTAAACTGAAAATGAATAAATATAAACTTAATGTTCATTCATCATTATGCAAATTTTTTTTTATTCAGAACGAGGCTAGAAAAGACAATGATTACCGGGTCGCTTTGGAAGACTTGGAGCGGTGGGAAACAAAGTACGGACGAATTCCTAATGGTGCAATAGTCCTTATGAACTCCGGTTGGGACCAAAGATATCCAAATGCAAACCAAGTGTTCGGCACCGACAACATTAAAGACACGTCTTCGTTTCATTATCCAGGTTTCTCTAAAGAAGCCGCTGATTGGCTTATTCGATATAGAAATGTCCACGTCATTGGTGTAGACACGCCTTCAACTGATGCTGGGCCAGTAACCGACTTTCCCGTTCATATTACCCTGGGGAAAGGGAACGTTCCAGGTGTGGAAAACGTGGCAAATTTAGATAGAATACCGGAGAACGGAGCGATGGTGTTTGTAGCCTCAATAAAGTTGTACGACGGTAGCGGTGGACCGGCTCGAGTGTTTGCAACATTTTACGAGAAGGACGATACTGCTTCACAAACCTGTAAAGGATAAGTATGCGCATGCGTGATAGGAATTAAGATTATAAAAAAATAAAGGACGCAAAACAACTTTGAAGAATTGTCACTTTTCATTATAATTTTCATGATGCAAATCCATTAGAATATCCCAGTATGTATTTTTATTTTGGAAAGAGACGCAACTGTGGTAAATGGTTGAAACGACTCCCATTTTGCATAGACCTGGTCATCTATGACAAACAGCGTGAACTATAATTTTTTCTTCATTAGTTTTTTGCTAACTAGTGTAAAGCTACTACTGCTATAAAATATAAAATATACTTTTAAGTTTTTGTATATGAATTTTCAGCACATGACAATTGAATATTGATATTTCCATAGTGTTATTGATATTAAACATCTTGTCCAGTCCATATTCTTGACAGCTGCAGACGGCAACGATGAGGGCGCCGAGCAGACGAAATTCGAAATATCAATGACATATTCGCTTTATACGTTCATAGATGTTAGATTGATTTGAGGCGCGAACATCAGTAAATTCTTATTTCCAAATTGCCATGTATCCCTTTAAGGAACGCTTTAAGGGACACATGCCATTCTTACTTCATGTGTTTGTATTTTATTATATAATTTTGCTTATATTCATGTATCCAATACCTTGTTCACTCGATGAAATAAACAAAATAGTTCACTGATATCAACAACCGATCTCTTTGTCTTTAATTGGAGCCCGTGTGGTTCCGGCTAAGAATAGAATCACTGCCGATCTCTGCAGAGGGGTACGAATCCTCCGAATGGGTGTCATGTTCATTTTATCATTTTTTGTCATGATTATTGTGGTTAAATTATCAACCCCTGTCTTGTTTCAGGGAGCCATATGAGTGATGGCAAGAATAGGACCACTGTGGCTCATTCATGTCGTAAGAAGCGACAATTTGAGTAATACGATAGAATTTGCTGAAACTCTGCAGTTCTGCAGGTATCACGGTTCTAGGTGCATTCAACATATTCATTTGTTGGTGTATTTTTGTTTTAAACTGTATGTTAATTTGTTGTTTTTTTACTTGAAGAGTGAACCTGGAATCTTCCTTCCTGTTGGCGTCGAATAACCTATAATGTGTTGGTACGCCTTAAAACCTTATTCATTCATTCATTGTCTTTAATTGGCTCGTTTCGTAAAGTGTTAAAAATGTATAATTATATAAATAATGAAGATTGATGATCAAAATAATATTATAATGACTATAATGCTGAAGTTGATGACGATAAAGATGATGATGATTATGATGCTGTTGTTGTTGTTTTGTTGTTGTTCTTGATGATGATGATGATGATAATGAAAACGATGCTGATGATAATGAAAGTGATCCATTTGAAGATTGATGAAATTGACTATGATTATAACAATAATGATGATGTTGATGATAATGAAAACAATGGTGTTGATAATGAAGATGATGCATTTGAAGATGCTGATGATGATGACGATGATGAAGAAAGATGATGATTATGACAATAATGTTGTTGTTGTTGTGTTTGTGTTTTTGTTTGTGGTTGTGTTTGTGGTTGTGGTGGTGGTGGTCGTCGTCGTCGTCGTAATGATGATGATGATGATGATGAAGATGCTAATGCTGATGATGATGATGATGGTAATGAAGATGGTAAATTTGTACACTGATAATAATGACTATGATTATGACGAAAATGATGATGTTGATGATAATGAAGATGATGGCGATGATTATGAAAAAGAATGATGATACTGAATGTGATCATGACAGTAATGCTGTAGTTGTTGTTGATGATAGTCAGGAATATTCAAGGTAGATAATAGCGGTAAGAGTCCTTTTATTATTACTATGTATTAAATTTTGCAATTTGTTAATTGTGATACAAAACAAGTTATGTAACAATATTATAGTTTTAACAATTTTTGTAATTTTGATTAATGCACCACATTTATGTTAAAGTAACATTACCATTCATGGAAAATCACTCTTCCTTACGTCAACAAATAAAAACTTGTCATAGTTATCTCGAATGGCAAACGCGTATATATACGCATGCATAATTACATTTTTTTTAACTTTCCCCGAGGACAACCAAAAAAAGATCAAAGGATGCCATAGAGTCGAAAAAAAAGCTCAAAACCTGTATTAACAACACGTGACAATAAATGATACTATTTGAAAGGGAAGGGACAGTATAACTGCAAAATGTGAATAATACCACGAAATGATAATCCTGAATAGTCCACTCATGATTGAACAAAAATCATCATATAATAAGGAAACAACACATACCTGTAACATGTATTCGACATGAAGAAACGCGGTGATGAAGTAATTGTAGATCCCTCATACACGCTCACACACACATCCTCCCTGTCCCCACTTTAGGGGTCACAGTGCATTTACCTGGAAATGGGAAATGTATACTGTTAACTTCAAAACATAGGCTCAAAATTTACATTGCAGCCTAAAAATTGGTAGTCAAAATCTACATTCAAACAAATTACATATATAGGGGTGAAAACTCTACATTTAATCTAAATAAAACGTTGTCTCAACAATGACATAAGCTCTTAAATACCATTAAGAATAAAATACATGTGTCTTATGAACAAAAATTGTGTTTTTTTGTATTTGAAGAAAATGTATAGCAGTGCAAAACATTGATACAATTATACATTTCAACATATTTATTAAAGATTGAACATGGCTTCGAAAGTCTACATTTTGTGTCCAAAAAGGAGGGTCAAAACTCTACATCATATATCCAAAAATAAGCAGTCATAATGGCAGCACATATGTACTGACCAAGATATAGGGATTACCCTCACCGGGGTCGTCCTGAGACAGCGTCTAATGCCGCTCGGGAATCCTTTAAAATATGCAAGCCACAAAATGTCTTCATTCTTTTCAACATTTACTTACATAAATATCAAATTTGTCTCAAGTCCGAGGTTATAAATTTTTTGTTCCATGCTCAACTAAAGATCTGATGCTCAACTGAAAAAAAAAATAGACTCATTATAACAACATAAATGTAAATACATGTAACTTTCTACTTCAATCACCATTAATACTTTCAAAATTGGGACCAAGTCAAGTGTTTAATTTGTGTTTATACACAAATCCTTAAAACTGTGTTTGAGGACATACTAGAGTTGAGCATGAAAACAGTTTTATAATCTCGCGGCCACAGATAGTCTTTTTAGTCGATATATGCAGGGTTCTCCACAAGAAGAAATTACAATTTAATTACAATTTCAAGCGCTGTGTAAGGCGCTTATTAAAATATATTTATTAATCAGTTAATGTCATTATAATTAGTATGTTTCATTTTAGGCATTTAAATAATAAAATAAAGGCAAAGAACAATATGATTAAGAGGAAAGTCATCATATTTAGTATCTTCCATTTTAGGCATTTAAATGATAAATGATAGGCAAAGAAAAATAATGATTTAGAGGAAAGTAATTTTTTGCAAAATTTTGTTAAAGAATTCAAGCGCTAGGAGAATACTATTTCTGAAAGTGAAGCGCTGGGTGTCTCTGTGCTTAAATGGCCTTCGGAGAAGCCTGATAAATATCCTTTTCTATTCACACACCAGGGTGTTCCATACATATAAATCAGGACTAAAAGTAACATTGATAATACCCTACGATGGCAAACAATCAATAAAGTTGTAAAATTTAGACTTTTTCCTTTGCATTTAGTGATGAGAAATTATGACATTTGTAGCAGTCTATAATTAATCAAATAATCAATTAGCTACTAGATGTTAGATTTCACTTTGTACATAATGTCGTTTATATCGTTATAAAAATATTTATATATTTTGAAATTTTGGGTTATTTTTCTATTTGCCAGTAGTTAGAAATAATGACTTTCAAACAAATATGTCGAAATTGACTATGGGATATATACTATTCCGTAGTATGTTTACTAAGCCGGTTCACCTTATGTCTGAATAAGATAACATAAACATATACAGTCAAAACTGTGTAAGCGGTCACCTTTATTGAACAGCAACTTTTCTCAAGCAGCCACATTGACAATATTGCATTTCTATACTTTCAGAGCAAATTAACCTGTATTAAGCAACAACCAGTCTTAAAATTCAACTTTTGCTCCTTCCCTTTACTGGCTGTTTAAGACAGGTTTGACAGTATATTGGTCATACTCTTCTTTACTATTTATTTAAGCGTTAATTGTGCTACGCTTCGTTAACGTAAACTTACTTTCGATCAGAGACAAATAATCTATAACCCATCTTAAAGAATTTATGATATTATACTCGCATGTCATTAGAATAAGTATTCATTCACCTTCGTGCCACGTAATACTAGTATTTAATAAGGCCAAATGAATGAAGAATTTTTTTTTCTATTTTTCCCATGAGTTTTTGTCTTTCGCTCAATTTCGAACCATGAATCGAAACGGAGCAAAATGGAGCGAAAGGCAAAACAATAAAATTTATAAAATAAAAAATGAAAACAATTTAAAAATATTAAAACACAATTTGACATGGAGGTTAAAATATTGACTCGGTCGGGTCACAGAAAACAAAACATTTTTCTTTTTATTTGGCCCAGTTAAAACTTAAATATCGCACTTTAAAGGCTTTTCTTTCTTTTAAGCCGGGTCCGATTAGCTCAGTCGTTAACGCGACTGACTACCAATCCACGGGCCGTAAGTTCGAATCTCCGCCAGGCCACAATCTCCGTGACGGTTGATAAACGATATTGCGTCTCATTTTCAATCGTTTCTCAACGCTGATTCAAGTGGAAAAGTTATCAGTTACTTGCGGAGATGGGGTGTGCTCGAGTACTTGTTAACCTTCCAGGATCCCAGGAAACAGTGGTTAGGTTTACAAATCTTCTGTTAGCCCTCGATGGCATAAAAGTGAAGCTAAATATTATGCAATCAATCAAATAAAATGAATCAATCTTTCTTATCCATCATTTGTCTTCATGTTTCTTTTCTGTCAAGTTTGATGAATCAGTTGGTATAACGTGAAGGTAAACAAATATCAAATAAACACACACAAATGTAAAGTAAATTTTGATCTTTAAAGTATTAAGCGCATCTCTTGTTCCCGTGTCGTGCAGGTTCGCCTGACGCGATATATGGGCGGTCACTATCACTAGATTGATTGATTTATTGATTGAATATTTAGCGTCATTTTTATGCCATCGAGGGCTAACAGACAATCAGTTAACCTAACAACTGTTTCCTGGTATTAACCAGTACTCGAGCACACCCCGTCTCCACAAGTAACTGATAACTTTCCCATTTGACTCAGTGGTGAGAGACGAAAATGAGACACAATTTCGTATACCAATCATCACGAAGACTGTTGCCGGGCGGGGGATTCGAACTCACGACTCCTGGATTGATAGTCAGACGTGTAACCGACTGAGCTAATCGGGTCCGGCTACTATCACTAGAATAAGTTTACACTTGAGCAAACAGTGTGCATGAAGATAAAAAATCTAAATGTCTCTTATACTGAATAAATAAATTAATTCAGATATTGTGTTGGAATGAATAGCGACAATGTTGCAATGAAGTTTTTTTCCTATAAAACGGGGTACTTGAGTTGTATGGACCCGTTTAACTGTAGTGCAAAATGTGAATATGTCCTACTGACTTCCTAACCAACTATACGACGCATGCGTACTTGCCGTGGTAGTAGTTCCGACAAAAACTTGCAATATCACTTTTAGTTCAAGGAAATATCCTAGCTTTGTTTAAGGTGAGTTTTTATTCTCTTTTGTGTGTTTATTGTTTTGTTGTTGTTTCAGTGTGTTTTATGTGTTTATCTACGTCATATCATACGACCTACTTCTTTCGTTCCGTTTATCTTTATTAATATCAACATATGGAACGGAATGGATGTCTTTATTTAAAGAGGTTAGCCAAATAAGTTTGAAACTAATCCTTGATGGCCTCTAATGATACATTTACGTATTATTTACAAAATAGCATTAGCAAAACAAAGTATAAACATTTTAAGCATTGCAAGCAAATTAATTGTACATGAAATATGATAGCTACATATATATCTTTTTTTTTTTTTTAGCAATCCTCTGAAAGTGTCTTTCATTAAATATATATATATAGTAGAGAGAATTACCATTTTACAGTGCTAAAACTTATAACGAGATATCCTTAGCTAGCTTTCGGCTTTACGCCTTCACCAGAGACAAAAATAAAAGAAAACAACAAAACATTAACACAAGAATATAAACAATTTTCTATATATAAAATACTGCAGACAAAGTTACACAATATATAGCAATCGCAATTGACGGTTTATTCCATATATACAGTTTTGATCTAATATTCAGTTTATAATAAATGTCGGCGTACAAAACCGTCTTCACGCAATTGTCTGCGATTCTATTTTTAACCGCTCTGCGATTCTGTAACAAGACTCATTCCTGTAAACGCTACCTCTGTGTTATGTAGGTCACAATAATTCTAACTACTTGTTGCTAATATATGCTTCGACCTTTTCTAAAAACAACAAATGTATGTTGTTTTCTTTTATTTTTGTCCTCTGATGAATGCTTAAAGCCGAAAGCTATCTAAAGATATCTCGTTATAAGTTTTAGCACTGTAAAAAGGTAATTCTCTCTACTGTATTCACTATTTCTACCATTTATGTATCCTTCGCGGATCCAGTGCTCCTGAAAGGTGTTCTGTTAGACGTATGATTCTCCCTATCACATATATATATATATATATGGAGATAATTATTTGTGAATAACCAAGACATAAATGTACAGACCAGGCTACGGCGAGTGCGCCTAGCTACAATGCAAACCATAGATACAATATCAAGGCCTCTGCCAAACCAAATAAATTTGGTGTCGACCATGACTTATATATTATGGAATTACATGCAACACATCTGGACAGGGTGGACAAATTTACATACATGAAGTGATAGCTTTATATGAGTAGGATCCAGTTAAGGATTCATGACTACTCACATGCTATATAAAGGACAGATTTATAAACCCGTTGGATCATATAGATACAGTGAATTCATATATATTTAATTTCATAAAGGGAGATAATTAAATTCACAACAACGGAATTTACGATTATATATATATATATATATATATATATATATATATATATATATATATATATAAAAGCAACAACAACAACAACAACAACAAGTATAATTATTTACAGTTAACAATATTATGTGTGTACATTGGAGGTGGTGGCTTATTTGTAGCACTTGTGGTATATTATCTTTGGGCCATATGAAGTGGTTCATTTTGTTTGTAGCCATTTAACACAATTTGTTGTAAAGCATTTGACTGTAGTACAGTTCGTTATATAAACCAGTATACTATTCCAGATCAAAGTTCCAGAGAAGGACAAACTACCTTTGAACAATTCCCTGGTGGGTTTTAGTGTGATACAGTTAAACTCATTTGTTAAGATGTTTGCGAACGTTATCATGGGTATTAAACATAGCAAACATAGCAAACATGAATCTGTTGATAGCAAATACTTTACGTGTATATCGGTGCTGAATATAGAAGAATACCATGTGAGTGCCTGACAGTCCCAATTTTATAAGGTGATCTAGAGCTTGAGAATTGTTTAGACCGTCGGGCAATTACATAGTTTTCTATTTCTATGTCTACGTTTATTCATGCGTTAAAAGATATATGTACCTATACCATCAAGGTGCCTATAATACATATTAAAATGAAGGTTATTTTACAAACATTTTACATTTACAATACCGGCCTATTAAACAAAATGTTCAACAGCTGTTACGTCGTTCAATAATTTTGTTCAAAACAATTCATCTTGAGGGTGAAATTATGATGCTCAATGGCATGATGTATATGCAGAAACGACATTTTCCGGGCCTTGGCACGTCACGTGTAATATAACTGGTTGGACTAACATATTTATTATTTATTTTACATCGATTGTGAAGTATAGACCAATCACGCTCGAAATATTCCTGGTTAAAACCAGTATTATAATGTGCAAATGTGTTTTGAGAGATCGATGCCACGACCATCCACAACCTCCATCCAGCGAACTACACCCTCCACATAACATGTGTTGTTTTTTTGCACGAAATGTTTTTACCGCTTAGAATACTAGTATAAGCAGACACCGTCACGATATTGATAAATACCTATCAAATAAATCCTGTAATCGATCATTTAATCAGTCCAGTAAAGTCCAATCAATCAATCAATCATTCAAGCAAGCAAGCAATAAATCGACCCATCAATCTGTGATCTAATTAAACACTCATTTCTCATTTCAGACAAAATGTTGACAACTAACATGCTCACCATCGTATTATTGCCGACCCTGATCCTGTGCCAGTCACAATTTCGAGTGGTTGATTTGACACACATCCATGGCTACAAAACTGTGTTCTGGCCTGGTCTCCCGAAATACAATTTTACAATCTATAAAAGGGGGAGTCAAGATAAAGCAGGCTTGGAGTGGTAAGTCTATGCTTTAAAAAGTCAGAGAGCAGTAAAGCTCGCCTTCTCATTATCTGAAAATTAAGAGTCATACTCTTTCATATGAGATAAGCAGATACAATTCGAACACTGTTTTCATTACTGATAAGAGTCAAATACTTTTATCATATCAGGTTATAAGAGTAAAGTTAAACATTGTTTTTAATTTCAGATAAGAGTTAAATATTGTTTTTATATTAGGCGAGAGCCAATACACTGTTTTAATATCAGATAAGAGTCAAACTCTGTTTTCATATCAGATAAAAGTCGAACACTTTTTCATATCAGTCGAGTGCCAAACACTGTTATAATATTAGATATGAGCCAAACACTGTTTTCATATCATTTAAGAGTCAAACACTGTTATCATATCAGATAAGTGTGAAACACTGTTTTAATATCAAATAAGAGTTAAACACTGTCAAGTCAAATACTGTTTTTATATCAGATAAAGGTCAAACAGTTTTCCTATCATATTATGATAAGAGTCAAGTCAAATAATGTTTTTATATCAGATCAGAGTCAAACACTGTTTTCGTTTGAAGTAACCAGACAGACAATTGTTCATAATATGTGATTAGAATCCAAACAATTTTCATATGAGAAAAGTTGGTTATATTGGTTTAAGAGATATGCAATATTCACATAACAAAGCCGGACAAATACGGTTTATATATGAGACAAGCAGACAAACGTTGTTTATACTGGTTAAAAAGATATGCAATTTTCACATAAAACAGCCGGACAAATAGGTTTATATATGAGACAAGCAGACAAACGTTGTTTATATTGGTTAAAGAGATATGCAATTTTCACATAATAGAGCTGGACAAATACATTTTATATATGAGACAAGCAGACAAACGTTGTTTATATTGGTTAAAGAGATATGCAATATTCACATAACACAGCCGGACAAATACGGTTTATATATGAGACAAGCAGACAAACGTTGTTCATATTGGTTAAAGAGATATACAATATTCACATAACAGATCCGGACAAATACGGTTTATATATGAGACAAGCAGACAAACGTTGTTTATATTGGTTAAAGAGATATACAATATTCACATAACAGAGCCGGACAAATACGGTTTATATATGAGACAAGCAGACAAACGTTGTTTATGTGAGTTAAAGAGATATACAATATTCACATAACAGAGCCGGGCAAATACGGTTTATATATGAGACAAGCAGACAAACGATGTTTATACGAGTCAAAGAGATATACAATATTCACATAACAGAGCCGGACAAATACAGTTTATATATGAGATAAGCAGACAAACGTTGTTTATACGAGTTAAAGAGATATACAATATTAACATAACAGAGCGGGACAAATACAGTTTATATATGAGACAAGCAGACAAACGTTGTTGATATTGGTTAAAGTGATATGCAATATTTACATAACAGAGCCGGACAAAAACAGTTTATATATGAGACAAGCAGATAAACGTTGTTTATATGAGTTAAAGAGATATGCAATATTCACATAACAGAGCCGGACAAATACTGTTTATATATGAGATAAGCAGACAAACGTTGTTTATATTGGTTAAAGAGATATGCAATATTCACATAACAGAGCCGAATAAATACGGTTTATATATGAGACAAGCAGACAAACGTTGTTTATATGAGTTAAAGAGATATGCAATATTCACATAACAGAGCCGGACAAATACAGTTTATATACGAGACAAGCAGACAAACGTTGTTTATATAGGTTAAAGAGATATAAAATATTCACATAACAGAGCCGGACAAATACAGTTTATATATGAGACAAGCAGACAAACGTTGTTTGTATTGGTTAAAGAGATGTACAATATTCACATAACAGAGCCGGACACATACAGTTTATATATGAGACAAGAAGACAAACGTTCTTTATATTGGTTAAAGAGATATGCAATATTCACATAACAGAGCCGAACAAATACGGTTTATATATGAGACAAGCAGACAAACATTGTTTATATGAGTTAAAGAGATATGCAATATTCACATAACAGAGCCGGACAAATACGGTTTATATATGAGACAAGCTGACATACGTTGTTTATATTGGTTAAACAGATATGCAATATTCACATAACAGAGCCGGACAAATACAGTTTTTATATGAGATAAGCAGACAAACGTTGTTTATATTGGTCAAAGAGATATGCAATATTCACATAACAGAACCGGACAAATACAGTTTATATATGAGACAAGCAGACAAACGTTGTTTATATGAGTTAAACAGATATGCAATATTCACATAACAGAGCCGGACAAATACAGTTTATATATGAGACAAGCAGACAAACGTTGTTTATATAGGTTAAAGAGATATACAATATTCACATAACAGAGCCGGACAAATACAGTTGATATATGAGACAAGCAGACAAACGTTGTTTGTATTGGTTAAAGAGATGTACACTATTCACATAACAGAGCCGGACACATACAGTTTATATACGAGACAAGCAGACAAACGTTGTTTATATTGGTTAAAGAGATATGCAATATTCACATAACAGAGCCGGACAAATACAGTTTATATATGAGATAAGCAGACAAACGTTGTTTATATTGGTTAAAGAGGTATACAATATTCACATAACATAGCCGGACAAATACGGTTTATATGAGTTAAAGAGATATGCAATATTTACATAACAGAGCCGAAAAAATACGGTTTATATATGAGACAAGCAGACAAACGTTGTTTATACGAGTTAAAGAGATATGCAAGATAAATACTGTTTATATATGAGACAAGCAGACTAACGTTGTTTATACGAGTTAAAGAGATATGCAATATTCACATAACAGAGCCGGACAAATACGGGTTATATATGAGACAAGCTGACAAACGTTGTTTTTATATGAGTTAAAGAGATATGCAATATTCACATATCAGAGCCGGACAAATACGGTTTATATATGAGACAAGCAGACTAACGTTGTTTATATTGGTTAAAGATATATGCAATATTCATATAACAGAGCTTGACAAATACGGTTGATATATGAGATAAGCAGACACATTTTGTTTTACACATGTATGAAATATTCATATACAATACGACAATTTTATATCAGTATACACATAGACAATACTCGTTATAGTTTGATTATAAATAATCTTCTAAAACAGCAAAACAAAAGAGTGAAAAAATTACTACAAACTTGTATTAAGCAAATAATTTACTTTGGCTGATTAACAGAGGACAACATATTTATAGTGGCCTGCTTAATACAGATTGACTGATTAATTGTGGAGGCTGATCACACAGATTTGACTGTACATGTATTGTTTTACAATTTTTAGAATAAACCTTAAACCTTGAAAGGTTGAATTTTGCATTTTATCAAGCATTCGTTGAATTTATTGATTGCATGTTTAGCGTCATTTTATGCCATCGAGGGCTAACAGGCGATCAGTCCTAAAAGGTTAACCAGTACTCGAGCACACCAATCTTCACAAGTAACTGATAACTTTTCCATTTGAATAACCAGTGAGAGACGAATGAAAATGAGACAAAATGTCGTATATCAATCATCATGGAGCTTTGCCGGGTGGGGTTTGGAACTCGCGACCCCTGAATAACCGGGCATTGGCAATGAAACCCAGAAGTGTAATATAATAAGTTTTATGCAACGCAAGTCACGTTGAGTTGTCATTTCAAATAAGTCTACACAAATATAAGATAATCGATCAACTTTTCCCTCAGATCAGACGAAATTTGATTCTCTGAACAAATGTCTATTTGCTTGACTAGACAACAAAATCACAGTATCGCAACCGTGTTACCCCCATTTGCATTTGACGTTTGCATGATTTCATTTGTGCGTTATTTCTCCATCGCAAATGTCTAAACAAAAGTACAGTGTATTTCAACTGTTATGAAGTAAGGAAATACCTAACATCAGAACTATGTTTTTATTTTCGAGCACCTTTGAGCATTTAATTTTTAAAATGTCATACTTTTAATCAAAATAATTTTCATCAAACTCTAAAATTAATCCATCTGGACTAAATGCTAATTCTGGATTAGCTAAATTAAGAACACTTCATGTCCTGGCACGCTTTCCTGGCTTCTCATTTTTCAAACCAGAACTTAGTGATGCTTATGTGATTATTTCTCAAAAGTTGTCTATACAAAAACTTTGCTTTTTTTTCTTCTGACCGGAAACAAGCTTCGGTATGAAAAAGTGGAGGCAATGGGTCTGACCTTTCTCTCCTTATACCAATGGTCACTCCGTTGGTCTTCTATTTGGAACACGGGAAAGCCTGAATTTGACTGAACTCGGAGGCTATGGAGGAAATTTTGTTGCTTTCTTTAAAAACCATAACCAGATCAGTATTCATTTTATAGTCATCATATGTTCACTCAAGCAATGAACTCCACATTGTGGCATTAATTTTTTCTTTTTTTTTTTGCAAACTCCATAGAAAGTCATTTTTCAAACTGTTCTCATCTTTATTGATAGTTGATGGGCCTCGAGGATTTACGTCAGTAATTCAATTAAATTTGCAATTATTTGAACTATAGGATAACCTCTGCACACGTTTTGGTCCTTATTTTTATGCATTCCTAAATTTTTAACATGTCTACTCTCAAAATATGTAAGTCCCTTTCGCATTGGCTTTGCAGTATGCAGGTCCCCGATCTCATCATCACTAATTTTCTCTGCATTTAAAAATTGAACTGATTTAACTATATGATAGTGAATATGCCCCTTGTTAAATAGTTTCGTCATTTTGTCCTGACATGAAGAAAACTCTCCAGCCGCTGTAGGGTAAAAGTGGAACACTTGTTGGAACTGTTGGGAAATTTACTCTCCTTTTTTCAATGTGTACCATTTCCCGTCATCAACTGCAACTATAACTTTTTTTTCTGTCATTTATACAGCTATGAACCATGATGATAAATTACAAAAATGTATTTTTCAATCAAATATGAACTATTTTTAAAAAATAATTAATCAGTGTTTCAACTAGATGTTCTTATTCACACATTTATGCAATATTGACGTTATTTTCGTCATAAAATGCGAAAATAAACAAACATAATTCAGTATTTTCTCAATCAGTCCGTTCATTCGTGTGTCTGTTATAAACAATGGATTTCTGATTAATAACCTCTGCAAGGGTCTATTTATTCAAATTAATATTTCGTGTACAGTATATATTATGTTCTGAAGAAAAATATAGTTCCGTAACTTGTTTTCGATCACAACCTGAATTCCATCACTTCCGAGAATTATGAATATCGCGCATGCGTATTTCAACTTCCTGCACAATTGACAATATTAAATAATCGTATTCACATGGTCATTGAATTTAACGAAAAACGTCAAATATAATGCTTCCGATACAAGTAAGAAAATCTTTCTATGAAACAGATAAAAAAAAATGTTTTTCTTACTTTGTCCATTTTCCAGTTTTCATAAAACCGTGAAAAAAAACTAGATTTGCTTTTGACTATTAATTCCAACCCCGTCTGCTGAAAACTGATGTAATACAGATCAAGGTTAAACAAATAAATACTTTCCCGCTAGTGCGTGTCACAATTTATAGAGGTTTCGGAGGAGAAGCCTTCTTATAGAAATGGGTTTGAAATCAGCAATGGACCACATGTAAAATGTATAATGAAAATAAGTAAGTAGTCGCGAAAGTTTGTTATAAGAAGTGGATAAGAAGAGTTGGATATATATAGATGCATTGATAAAGTTTTAAAAAATATCTTCTTTTTTCTAAATCAGTGTTTTTTTGTCTGGTTACTATGTCATTTTTAAAAAAAAAAAACCTAAAAAAAAAACATGATCAGTCTCAACCTGTTAAGTAATTTGATATTCTTATGGAATAAATCAATTGAGAAACATTTATCTATTCAGTGTAGTTTTATCTGCTTTCGTTTATTTGCACTTCTGCAACTTCGTGTCATTTTTGTTTGACACATTGCGTCATCCGATAATGTGATCGAAATCAAGTTTTTTAAACAGTATTTACAAGTATTAAGTGTCAACATCCGTTTTGCATTGACATATTTAGCGTTGATTCTTAAATGATCGAAAACTGTTAACACCATCATACCGCAGACAACATGCATGTTTATTATACAAATGTATGTAATGTGTTTTATACGACGGCTGCGTAAAGAATGTCATTATTCATTAAGGCCAACCTGTTTACATAATCTGGTCGCGGAGCAGTATACTGCAATAAATCATTGTAAACAAACTAAGTATTTATAAAATTCATACACAAACTGTCGATTTCCTTATAACTTACAGTTTAATTACGCGGCCGTTTAGCTATATAGGTTGTCAACACGATTGCATGTACACTCGTAAAATACAGCTTACACATACAAGTCGTCACTTACATTACCGTTTCAATATTTAGCTTTTTTTCCAGTTAAAGTCCTCGGAATGCAAGCCATCTCACTAATTGTGTGTTTCAATGTTTTGCAATAATTACACCTAGATACTGGATGCAGAAATATACGCGTTTTGTTTTGTCACGGGTGTTTTTAGGTCCGCATAAATCATGCGCAATGTGTTTTGTTCGCTTTTTGTGAAGTATTAGTGTAGTCTATTAGTCTATTTTTACCCATCTCTGACGTCGTTTGCATATTACCAGTGTAAATTCTGCTATTTTGTATTTCCTTTCTTCTTTGACGTCGTTTACGTAGTATCAGCCTGTTTCTAATCTTCCCTGATGTCGTTTGCATACATTGTAATACCAGTGTAAATTCTGCTATTTCTATTCTATTCTTCTCTGTCGTCGTTTACGTAGTATCAGCCTGTTTCTAATCTTCCCTGATGTCGTTTGCATAATACCAGTGTAAATTCTGCTATTTTGCTAATTCTATTCTATTCTTCTCTGACGTTGTTTACGTAGTATCAGCCTGTTTCTAATCTTCCATGATGTCGTTTGCATACATTGTAATACCAGTGAAAATTCTGCTATTTGGTGTTTCTATTCCATTCTTCTCTGTCGTCGTTTACGTAGTATCAGACTGTTTCTAATCTTCCCTGATGTCGTTTGCATACATTGTAAAACCAGTGTAAATTCTGCTATTTCTATTCTATTCTTCTTTGTCGTCGTTTACGTAGTATCAGCCTGTTTCTAATCTTCCCTGAAGTCATTTGCTAAATACCAGTGTAAATTCTACCATTTTGCTTTTGTCATTTCTTTTCTGACGTCGTTTGCATAGTATCAGCCTGTTTCTAGTCTTCTGTGACGTCGTTTGTATAAAACCAGTGCAAATTCTGCTATTTCTGCTTTAACTATTCTTCGCCGTTTTTGTCGTCTCAGGCTATTTCTATTCTTCTCTGACGCCGTTTGTGTCGTTTCAGGATATTTCTAGTCTTCTCTGACGTTGTTTGCATAATACCAGTGTAAATTCTGCTATTTTTGCTAATACTATTCTTCTCTGACACCGTTTGCGTAGTATCAGCCTATTTCTATTCTTAACTGTACCAAGGAATCCGGCTAGTTGTCTAATTACGTGAATTTTAAAGAAACAGAAATGTATGAATACAGAGGAATGGCATCTGGTTTGTTATGCTAATTATACAAAATTGTTAAAATGTGGAAAAGACTTAAGAAAGGGAGTTAATCAATAGAGCTGATCGATTCACTTAGATAAAAGATGAAACATGCTATTGGCTTTCTAGAAAGGAAACATGCTTTCAGTTGGCATTTGCATATTATCAAATAATAACGATAGCTTACATAATTATATGGATCCGATTCCCGTTACAGATATAACCAGATATGTGTCTGTCTGTAGCAAAATGGCCAAAGGCCGACAACTCACAAGGGTTGAATACATTCGTACACAAAGTAAAATTTACAATTTTAATTTTACATGAATAAAATTACGAATATACAAGTATACAATATATACAAATTAAAGATAATTACTCAACAGAAAAAAAACAACACAGCTGGTTCAAAACAAAGTCTTTTGGTGGTATTCACACTCTTATTTTCACACAGTTCTCTTTCCTACACGTACGTAACCTACATCGCGATCCAAACTGTTTCTATCATTCAAAAGTTTATAAAATGCACTATATACTTACTGCGTCCGGATATCAAAGATTTAGCATCACTCGTCCCTTGCGGCGGTGGTTATATAACTGGGTTGTCTCCCCTTGAACTTTATACTGAGTATATGGCTTCACGTCGCCCTGTACCGCGATCGTATTCCGACGTCAGGAACGTCAAATCGTCCATGACGAATATGTGGGTTGCTGTCCTATGACTGTCGTGCTACCAACTGACTTCCTGTCACGTTTATACGTCGTTATTGACGAAGCGGACACATTTCTCGCTTACGTCTAAAAACGGCTACAATATATATATAAACTCAGAGATACTCAAATATGTAATGACATGGCATCTATTACTTACCATCTATCAATTTCATGGTATTTTTTTATCAATATATGATAACAGTGCATTCATTTCTAACCATCTTACAGCTTCATGGTAGATTTATCAACATATTATAACATTTCATTCAACTCTTACTATCTGCAGTTTCATGGCAGTTTAAACAACTTCTCATATACGACCCTCCGTCAATCTTAACATAGCAATTATATCTCTACATAACTCCTCATTATAATATTAACAATAACAGACCATTCTGTATCTATTCACTTTGTGAATATCAGAATAAGCATCAACAAAATTTAATTACACATATCAATCAATTCTAACATGGTGAATCTCAATACTTCAACGTAAACACAATACCAACAGTTCAAAATACGTTCTCAGATTCCTCGGCCTATATTCTAACAAAACGCTTCTCAATACCGTGGATGTGTATTAAATTACATACATTACCATCGGCCTAGATATGAACAATATATACAACTTTACTTAGATCTGATTATGTCAAAAATATATATATCAGACATTAAATATAACATAATATAAAATCCACATACCGATATAGCGTTATGTACTGGAACAGTAACATATTCAATCTTTTTCGTCACAACTACACCTAAAGATGATTCTGCTAACTGGACATCGCATTCCTAACAGAATCAGCATTTATAGCAAAGTTGTCCACATACGTTAGTGAATTTCGTGTAAATCGTGAAACACAAACCCTAAAATATCGTACGAAGCTGATGTTACGCTATTAGGCCAATGTAAACCTAAATTAGTTTTATGACAAATACACCCGTTTAATTATTCAAACTTTCTTAATACTTAATGGAATTTTATGAACTAAACTTAAAAACTGATTTATTCTTTAATAAAAGAATGAAAATGTAAAAATATCTTAAAAACTTTGCTCCTGTCGATCTATCAATACGTTTTAACAATTCCACGCTACCTGACCTAAATATAGCCTATATCCCTACAATGGACACGTATTAGCTGACACTACTAAATTAGGCCACAACAACCTTACTATTTTGTTACACTGTCAACACGAATGCGCTCGCTATTGATAGGAAACCAATGAATTGTCGAAATTTAAGTAGAAAAGAGGCAACATTGAATTTGGATATTAATTAATGATATTACAAACAAAAGAGGAAGTAGACATAGCTTACATTTATTGAAACATAAAATATATTCAACCCATAGTAGTTCCTATTTCAGCTGTTTCGCAGATTGGGATATATATCTACAGTCTCGCTGAAAACGTCCGACTTTTCAGCAAATGACGGCGATATTTTGACTGTGTCAATTCGTTGATGAGTGTCTACGGTTTTAAACAGTCCAAAGTCGACATGATTCTTACTAGGCGTAGGTCTAGTAGTCCGTCGATCTATTATTTTATCTTACGTGGTGTGATTGCAGAAAAATCCTTTTGTCTCAGTCAACAAAATGTATTTCACATTGCGACGTGATCTCCGTTGGCATTTCAGCATTTCTTGTTCCGGTGATTTTCTTATCCAAGCCTTGTTTACATCGTCATTAAGATTCCAAATATAGAAAAATTGAACACCTTCTGAGTGCTGGTATGTTTGTTTATCACAAGCATGAATAGCAACCGTTTTTTAAATCGACCTTTGAATCTTTTGTTTTCAATTTTTCAGAACAGTGGAACATTTCTCAATCATTGCGCATGACGTCATCGAAGAATACTATTATCACTGGCTATTCACTAACAATTCTTCAATGGCGGATTAATTAAAAAAATTACATTCAACATATTAATGTTTTTCCGCAACAAACACGAATAAATAAATTATAATTTATACGACTAACTAAAATAAAAACTTTTGTGAAGTTTGTTTGCATTATATTATGTGTGTGAGTTATGAGGTTTTAACAAAATTTACCGATCCTAAACACTCAGCATGTCAAAAATGGTAGAGTGTTCACAAATTACACATCTTTCAGGTACGAGGGCAACTATTTTGCTACAGCTGAGCATGGCGGGACACATATGGACGCTCCATCCCATTTTGCCGAAGGTATGTGGAGAGCTCACCAGATTCCGATGGAGAGACTAGTAGGGCCTGGTGTAGTTATAAATGTTAAGGTTAGTAAATGTATTGCTATTTGTAGTTGAATTTATGTTTGTATGCTGCTTACACCACATTGTTTTATGCCTCAGACAAGTGGTATGACACCCAATCCAGTAATATTATACTGACACCGGGCCGACCAGGAATGTTTTGTGCTCGTGTTTACTGTTTTACGTTAGAATGTAGGTTAAACTTAATCAAGTCAATCTTTTGCATGTTCATAATTATTTGGATTTCAGATTTAAAGGTAGTTTTACTGACATTTGTTATGGTGGATGCTTTCGCCATACTATGGTCAGTACAATCGAACTTGGGTCATTTGAAGTGAAAAAAGATCAGAGAAAACACTTTGAAAATACAAAATTGAAATAGCACCAATATTAATTGACACAAATTCAATAAAAAATCAATTCAAATGAAACTTGGTTGGAATATTATAAATATAAATTGACCAAATATGAAGATACGTCTTCACTTCGAATGATACAGTGGTCAGAATTTTAAAAAACATAATTGGCATAAGTTTTACGAGCATTCCTTGTTAACTACTAAAGGGTTGCTGAACAGTCTGTATAAGGATGCCGCTTGTGTGATTAGGGGTTGTTTCATTAGTGATTGTAATAACAATTTTACAAAGTTCTGCTCCATCGAAGTATTTCACCTTGACAATAGTTGAAAATGGTACAAGAAGCTTCCTCGCTTGGCGCTAAGCATTTAGAGGATAGTTCTAGGTCGGGTCGACACGGTGTCAGTATAATGTGATTGGATTGGTATCATACCATGTCTTGCGGCGTCTTGATGCAGTACTTAGACTTCTGTCTCAAGTATACACCGTCTCGATATAAATGTTGGAAGCGACGCTAAGCACTATGCAACTTTATCTTTAACATGGATAATTTCTAACCGCAGTAACCTTGGTAATAATTCGGACATATTTCTAAAGTGTATACTTTAATGGAAGTCAAATATATTTGAATGACACACGTGAAAATTGAAGCGATTCCATTGGTTGTCAAATGGGATTGAACACTAAGCTTACTTCGCAATCAAACTCAAAATAAATTAATATAAACTTAATATTCGTTCAACACTATAAAAGTGAGTTTTGTTTATTTTATCCAGAACGAGGCCAAAAAGGACAATGATTACCGGGTCGCCTTGGAAGACTTGGAGCGGTGGGAAACAAAGTACGGACGAATTCCTAATGGCGCAATAGTCCTTATGAACTCTGGTTGGGACCAAAGATATCCAAATGCAAACCAAGTGTTCGGTACAGACAACTTAAACGACTCGTCTTCGTTTCATTTTCCAGGTTTCTCTAAAGAAGCCGCTGATTGGCTGATTCGATATAGAAATGTTCACGTCATTGGTGTAGACACACCTTCAATTGATGCTGGGCAAGGAACCGATTATCTTGCTCATATTACCCTGGGAAAGTCGAACATCCCAGGGGTGGAATACGTGGCAAATTTAGATAGAATACCAGAGAACGGAGCGATGGTGTTTGTAGCCTCGATAAAGTTGTACGACGGTAGCGGTGGACCGGCCCGAGTGTTTGCAACATTTTACGAGAAGGACGAGACTACTTCACAAACCTGTAAAGGATAAGTGTGCGCATGCGTGATAGAAATTAAAAGGAAAAAAAATAAAGGACGCAAAACAATTTTGATGAATTGGTACTTAACAATTTTCTTAAAAATCTACATGGTGCAAATCAATTAGACTACCCCAGTATGTATTTATATTTTAGAAAGGGACACAACTGTGGTAAATGGTTGAAAAGACTCCCATTTCGCATAGTTGTGGTCAACTATGACAAACAGCGTGAACTATATTTTTTGCTTCATTAGATTTTTGCTACATGTAACTAGTGTGAAGCCACTACTGCTATAAAATATGAAATATGCTTTTAAATTTTGTATATGAATTTTCAGTACGTTATAATTGAATATTGATATTTCCATAGTGTGATTGATATCATGTTAAACAGCTTGTTCTGTCCATATTCTTGACAGCTGCAGACGGCATCGATGAGGACGCCGATCAGACGAAATACGAAATATCAACGTTAGATTGATTTGAGGCGCGAACATCAGTAAATTCTCATTTCCACATTGTCATGTATCCTTTTAAGGAACGCTTAAAAGGACACGTGTCATTCTTACTTCATGTGTTTGTATTTTCTTACATATTTTTTCTTATATTCATGTATCCAATACCTTGTTCACTCGATGAAATAATTAAAAAAAAATAGTTCACTGATATCAACAACAGATTTTGTTGTCTTTAATTGGCTCGTTTCGTTAAGTGTTAAAAATGTATGACAATGAAAATGATGAAGAAGATTGATGATAAATATGACATGATTATGACAATAATGCTGTAGTTGATAATGATAAAGATGATGATTATGATGATTATGATGATGATGATAAAGATGGTGATGATGTTGATAATAATGAAAACGATGCTAACGATGGTAATGAAGATTATAATCTTCTTCAAAATTATAATCTTCATTACCATCGTTTTCATTATTATCAACATCATCACCATCTTTATCATCATTGAAGAAGATAATGAATCTGATTATGACAATAATTCTGTTGTTGTTGTAGTTAATGTTGTTGTTGTTGTTGTTGATGATGATGATGATGATGATGATGATGATGATGATGATGACGACGATGATAATAAAAACGAAGCTGATGATGATAATGATGATGATTCATTTGAAGATTGATGACAATGACTATGATTTTAGCAATATTAATGATGTTGACGATAATAAAAACGATGGTGTTGATAATGAAGATGATGCATTTGAAGATGCTGATGCTGATGACACTGATGATGAAGATAATGATGATGATGAAGATGATGATGATGATGAAGAAAAATGATGATTATGAATATGATTATGACAATAATGTTGTTGGTGTTGTTGTTGTTGTTGTTGTTGTTGTTGTTGTTGCTGTTGCTGTTGTTGATGATGATGATAATGATGATGATGATGATGATGAAAATGATGATGTTGATGATAATAAAAACGATGCTGATGATAATGAAGACGATGAATATGAAGATGATGAAGATGATGATGATGATGAAAAAGAAAATGACCATGACAGTAACGCTGTAGTTGTTATTGATGAAGGTCAGGAGTATTCTAGGTATATAATAGCAGTTAGAGTCCTTATATTATTACTATGTGTTAAATTTTGCAAATAGTTAATTTTGACACAAAACAAGTTATGTACCCATATTATAGTTTTAACACTTTTTGTGATTTCGATTAATGCACCACATTTATGTTAAAGTGACATAACCATTCATGGGACATCACTCTTCCTTACGTCAACAAATAAAAACTGGTCATAGTTATTTCGCATGGCAAACGTGTTCGCATGCATAATTCCATTTTTTTATTAACATATCCCCGAGGATGACAAAAAAAATAACAAAGGATGCCATAGAGTCGCAATAAGCTTAAAACCTGTATTAACAACACGTGACGATATACAATAACATTTTAAAGGGAAGGGACAGTATAACTGCAAAATGTGAATTACACCACGAAATGATATTCCAGAATAGTCCGCTCATGATTTAACAAATATAATCGAATAATAAGGAAACAAAACAAATCTGTTATTTTGACTCGAAAAAACGCCACTTGACATGAGAATACTGCTCTCTTAGGCTTGTCCTTGAAGAAAAAACATGATTATATCTAAATGAATTGAAGCCAGTGAAACTGTACAGTGGTCTAGTGGTATACAAGTCACCTGATAAGGCTAGCTCAGTCTGAGACCCATCTACCAAGCCCGGCATATCTAATATTAAGTCAGTGCTGTTCGTTTTGTTACCTGTGACCATAGCAAGAGACATACAGTGAGTTACGTTTTACGGCCGCCAAGGAGCAAGTCTATATGCATGCCAAGACACCATGGAATCATTAACAGTGGGTGATATTTTTACGGCGGCCACGGAGCAAGTAAATGTACATTCTATGATTATAAGGACTCAATAACAGTGGGCGACTTTAAGCATCAAATTTTCAGTGACGATTTCTAAAATACTGACCATTTACACATGCTAATAAATAAATCACTGCAGTACAAAGCCCTGAAAAAAGAAGAGAATGATAACTAAAGTTTTATATCTACCTCATTCATCTGTCCGGAGTAATCAATGGAGATAATAGTCGTGTGATTCCTTATGCTCATTAACATGCAATTTTGTAGAACCATCGTTGTTCCGCAGTCTAAAAATTGTTTGGTCAAAATCAAGATTCAAACAAATTACTTATATAGGGGTCAAAACTCTACATTTAATCTAAATAAAACGTTGTCTAAACAATAAGCTCTTGAGCTCAATTAAGAATAAAATACCTGTGTCTTGTAAACAAACATTTTTTTTTTTGTATTTGAAGAAAATGTATTAAAGTGAAAACATTGATACAACTGTACATTTCAACATATTTTTTAAGGATTGAACAAGGGATCAAAAGTCTACATTATGTGTCCATAAAGGAAGACCATAGCTCTACATCGTATAATGCAAAAGAATTAGGGGTAAAAAATCTACATCATATGTCCAAAAACGAGTAGTCAAAACGGCGGCACATATGTACTAACCCAGATATAGGGATAACCTTCACCGGGGTTGTCCTGAGACAGCGTCTCATGCCACTCGGGAATCCTATAAAATATGCAAGCCACAAAATGTCTTCATTCTTTTCAAAATTTCCTTACATGAATATCAAAAAAGTTCGAGGTTATAAATTTTTGTTCCATGCTCAACTCAAAATCTGATGCTCAACTGAAAAAAAAAAATGACTCATTATAACAACATAAATGTAAATACATGTTACTTTCTACTTCAAATCACAATTAATACTTTCAAAATTGTAACCAAGTCAAGTGTTTAATTTGTGTTTATACACAAATCTTTAAAACTGTGTTTGAAGACATACTAGAGTTGAGCATGAAAACAGTTTAAAACCTCGCAGCCACAGATAGTATTTTTAGTCGATATATGTAGGGTTCTCCGCAGGAAGAAATGTAAGCGCTGGGGTAAGAGCGCGTAAACACTTTAATTACATTTTCAGGCGCTGTGTAAGGCGCTTATTGAAATATATTTATTAATCAATTAATGGCATTATAATTAGTATCTTCCATTATAGGCATTTAAATGATAAAAGATAGGCAAAGAACAATTATGATTTAGAAGAAAGTCATCATATTTAGTACCTTCCATTATAGGCCAAATAAATGAAGAAATTATTTTTCTATTTTTCTTATATTTTTTTGTCTTTCGCTCAGCTTCGAACAATGAATCGAAACGGAGCAAAATGGAGCGAAAGGCAAAACAATAAAATTTAAAAAATAAAAAAAGAAAACAATTTAAAAATATTAAAACAAAATTTGACATGGGGGCTACAATATTGTCTCGGTCAGTTCACAGGAAACAAAACATTTTTTTTTCATTTGGCCCAGTTAAAACTGAAATATCGCACTTTAAAGGTTTTTCTTTCTATTAAGCCGGGTCCGATTAGCTCAGTCGTTAACGCGACTGGCTATCGATCCACGGGCCGTAAGTTCGAATCTCAGCCCGGCCACAATCTCCGTGACGGTTGATAAACGATATTGCGTCTCATTATCAATCGTCTCTCAACGCTGATTAAAGTGGGAAAGTTATCAGTTACTTGCGGAGATGGGGGTGTCCTTGAGTACTGCTTAACCTTCCAGGATCTCAGTTGTTAGGTTTACAAATCTTCTGTTACATGTAGCCCTCGATGGCATAAAAGTGAAGCTTAATATGCAATCAATCAAATTAAATGAATCAATCTTTCTTATCCATCATTTGTTTTCATGTTTGTTTTCTGTCAAGTTTGATATATCAGTTGGTATAACGTAAAGGTAGACAAATATCAAATAAACACACACAAATGTAAAGTAAATTTTGATTTTTAAAGTATTTCGTACTTAGCGCATTTCTTGCTCCCGTGTCGTGCAGGTTCGCCTGACGCAATATATGGGCGGTCGCTATCACTAGATTGATTGATTGATTGAGTGAATATTTAGCGTATTTTTATGCCATCGAGGGCTAACAGACGATCAGTTAACCTAACCACTGTTTCCTGGGATTAACCAGTACTCGAGCACATCCAGTCTCCGCAAGTAACTGATAACTTTCCCACTTGAATCAGTGGTGAGAGACGAATGATAATGAGGCACAATGTCGTATATCAGTCATCACGGAGACTGTTGCCGGGCGAGGATTCGAACTCACGACTCCTGGATTGATAGTCAGACGCGAATCCGACTGAGCTAATAGGGCCCGGATACTATCACTAGAATAAGTTTACACTTGAGCAAACAGTGTGCATGAAGATGAAAAATCTAAATAAGTAATTAAAAGTATTTCAGATATTGTGTTGGAATGAATAGCGACAGTGTTGCAATATCGTTTATTTTCCTATAAAACGGGGTTCTTGAGTTGTGTTGACCCGTTTAACTGTAGTGCAAAATGTGAATATGTCCTACTGACTTCCTAACCAACTATACGACGCATGCGTACTTGCCGTGGTAGTAGTTCCGACAAATACTTGCAAGTATCACATTTAGTTCAAGGAAATATACTAGCTTTGTTTAAGGTTAGTTTGTATTCTCTTTTGTGTGTTAACTTTATTGTTTTGTTGTTGTTTTGTGTGTTTTATGTGTTTATCTACGGCATATCATACGACCTACTTTATTTATAGTGCAAAATATATATTTTTGGATAGAAACCCTCATCGATAAAGATTTCTCGTATTATACATATGTATATTGTTTATTCATACTTACATTTCGTATTAAAAATTCTTTTTTCGATCTTTTACACGAAAACGATTCCACCAATACCGACTGCCGAATTTCTAAACCAAAAAAAGTTGAAACAGTTTTCCTCAGTTCCTCGTAACTGAGGTCAGGGTTAGGGTTAGAATCGATTTTTAAAAAGTGAGAATTAAAACATGAAAGAATACCCATGAACCATCAACTTTAGCCTCGGGCTTTTCTTAGATAAAATCAACCGGGCAGAAAACAAACGGCGTAACTTCTGTCGTTCCGCTTATCTTTATTGATATCAACATATGTAATGGAAGTCTTTATTTAAAGAGGGTAGCCAAATCCTTGAGGCCGTCTAATGATACATTTACATATTATTTACAAAATACAATAGCAAAGACAAAATAAAAACATTTTAAGAATTGCAAGCACATTAACTGTACACGAAATATGATAGCTATATATATATCATTTTTTAAGCTTTTTTTAGCAATGCATTGAAAGTGCCTTTCATTATATATATATATATACAAAATCAATCAAGAAAGTGAATATCACTACATCTTATAGCAACAACAACAAAAACAACAACAACAACAACAACAACAACAACAAAATACACAAGTATAATTATTTCCAGTTAGCATTTACAGTGTGTACATTGGAGGTGGTGGCTTTTTTGTAGCACTTGCGGTATATTATCTTCGTGCCATATGAAGTAGTTCATTCTGTTTGTAGCCATTTCACACAATTTGTTGTAAAGCATTTGACTGTAGTACGGTTTGTTATATAAACCAGTATACTATTCCAGATCAAAGTTCCAGAGTAGGACAAACTACCTTTGAACAATTACCCGGTGGGTTTTAGTGTGACAAAGTTTAACTCATTTGTTAAGACGTTTACGAACGTTATCTTGGGTATTAAACATAGCAAACATACAAATAGTTTACGTATATATCGGTGCTGGATATAGAAGAATACCATGTGAGTGCCTGACAGTCCCAATTTTATAAGGTGATCTAGAGCTTGAGAATTGCTTAGACCGTCAGGCAATTACATAGTTTTCTATTTCTATGTCTACGTTTATTCATGCGTTAAAAGATATATGTACCTATACCATCAATGTACCTATAATACATATTAAAATGAAGGTTATTTTACATACATTTTACATTTACAATACCGGCCTATTACACAAAATGTTCAACAGCTGTTACGTCGTTCAATAATTTTGTTCAAAACAAATCATCTTGAGGGTGAAATTTTGATGCTCGATGGCAAGATGTATATGCAGAAACGACATTTTCCGGATTCAGCTACACAGGCCTTAGGACGTTACGTGTAATATAACTGGTTGGACTAACATATGTATTATTTATTTTACATCGATTGTGAAGCATAGACCAATCACGCTTGAAATATTCCTGGTTAAAACCAGTATTATAATGTGCGAATGTGTTTTGAGAGATCGATGCCACGACCATCCCAACCTCCATCCAGCGAACTATGCCTTCCACATAACATGTGTTGTTTTTTTTGCACGAAATATTTTTGCCGCTTAGAATACTAGTATAAGCAGACACCGTCACGATATTGATAAATACTTATCGATCATTTAATCAGTCCAGTAAAGGTCAGTCAACCAATCAATCAAGCAAGCAAGCGATAAATCGACCCATCAATCTGTGATCTAATTAAACACTTATTTCTCATTTCAGACAAAATGTTGACCACTAACATGCTCACCATCGTATTATTGCCGACCCTGATCCTGTGCCAGTCACAATTTCGAGTGGTTGATTTGACACACATTCATGGCTACAAAACTGTGTTCTGGCCTGGTCTCCCGAAATACAATTTTACAATCTATAAAAGGGGGAGTCAAGATAAAGCAGGCTTGGAGTGGTAAGTCTATGCTTTAAAAAGTCAGAGAGAAGTAAAGCTCGCCTTCTCATTATCTGAAAATTAAGAGGATACTCTTTCATATGAGATAAGCAGATACAATTCGAACACTGTTTTCATTACTGATAAGAGTCAAATACTTTTATCATATCAGGTTATAAGAGTAAAGTTAAACATTGTTTTTAATTTCAGATAAGAGTTAAATATTGTTTTTATATCAGACGAGAGCCAATACACTGTTTTAATATCAGATAAGAGTCAAACACTGTTTTCATATCAGATAAAAGTCGAACACTTTTTCATATCAGACGAGAGCCAAACACTGTTATAATATCATTTAAGAGTCAAACACTGTTATCATATCAGATAAGTGTGAATCACTGTTTTCATATCAAATAAGAGTCAAACACTGTCAAGTCAAATACTGTTTTTATATCAGATAAAAGTCAAACAGTTGTCCTATTATATTATGATAAGAATCAAGTCAAATACTGTTTTTATATCAGATCAGAGTCAAACACTGTTTTCGTGTAAAGTAACCAGACAGACATTTGTTCATGACATAAGATAAGAATCCAAACATTTTTCATATGCGAAAAGTTGACAAGCAATCGTTTAATAGAAACATTATTTTCATATGAGACAAGCTGACAAACGTTGTTTATATTGGCTAAAGAGATATGCAATATTCACATAACAGAGCCAAACAAACACAGTTTATATATGAGACAAGCTGACAAACGTTGTTTATATAATGTAAAGAAATATGCAATATTCACATAAATACAATTTATATATTAGACAAGCTGACAAACGTTGTTTATATTGGTTAAAGAGATATGCAATATTCACATAACAGAGCCGGACAAATACAGTTTATATATGAGATAAGCAGACAAACGTTGTTTATATTGGTTAAAGAGATATACAATATTCACATAACAGAGCCGAACAAAAACAGTTTATATATGAGACAAGCAGACAAACGTTGTTTGTATTGGTTAAAGAGATATACAATATTCACATAACAGAGCCGGACAAATACAGTTTATATATGAGACAAGCAGACAAACGTTGTTTATATTGGTTAAAGAGATATACAATATTCACATAACAGAGCCGGACAAATACGGTTTTTATATGAGATAAACAGACAAACGTAGTTAATATGAGTTAAAGAGATATATTATGCCATATTCACATAACAGAGCCGGACAAATGCGGTTTATATATAAGACAAGAAGACTAACGTTGTCTATATGAGTTAAAGAGATATGCAATATTCACATAACAGAGCCGGACATATATGGGTTATATATGAGACAAGCAGACAAACGTTGTTTATATGAGTTAAAGAGATATGCAATATTCACATAACAGAGCCGGACAAATACAGTTTATATATGAGACAAGCAGACTAACGTTGTTTATATGAGTTAAAGAGAAATAAAATATTCACAAAACATAGCCGGACAAATACGGTTTATATATGAGACAATCAGACAAACGTTGTTTATATGAGTTAAAGAGATATGCAATATTCACATAACAGAGCCGGACAAATACGGTTTATATATGAGATAAGCAGACAAACGTTGTTTATATGAGTTAAAGAGATATGCAATATTCACATATCAGAGCCGGACAAATACAGTTTATATATGAGATAAGCAGACAAACGTTGTTTGTATTGGTTAAAGAGATATACAATATTCACATAACAGAGCCGAACAAAAACAGTTTATATATGAGACAAGCAGACAAACGTTGTTTGTATTGGTTAAAGAGATATACAATATTCACATAACAGAGCCGGACAAATACAGTTTATATATGAGACAAGCAAACAAACGTTGTTTATATTGGTTAAAGAGATATACAATATTCACATAACAGAGCCGGACAAATACGGTTTTTATATGAGATAAACAGACAAACGTTGTTTATATTGGTTAAAGAGATATGCAATATTCACATAACAGAGCCGGACAAATACGGTTTATATATGAGACAGGCAGACAAACGTTGTTTATATTGGTTAAAGAGATGTACAATATTCACATAACAGAGCCGGACAAATACGGTTTATATATGAGACAAGCAGACAAACGTTGTTTATATTGGTTAAAGAGATATGCAATATTCAGATAACAGATCCGGACAAATACAGTTTATATATGAGATAAGCAAACAAACGTTGTTTATATTGGTTGAATAGATATACAATATTCACATAACAGAGCCGGACAAATACAGTTTATATATGAGACAAGCAGACAAACGTTGTTATATGAGTTAAAGAGATATGCAATATTCACATAACAGTGCTGGACAAATATAGTTTATATATTAGCCAAGCAGACTAACGTTGTTTATATGAGTTAAAGAGATATGCAACATTCACACAATTACGGTTTATATATGAGATAAGCAGACAAACGTAGTTAATATGAGTTAAAGAGATATATTATGCCATATTCACATAACAGAGCCGGACAAATGCGTATTATATATAAAACAAGAAAACTAACGTTGTTTATATGAGTTAAAGAGATATGCAATATTCACATAACAGAGCCGGACATATACGGTTTATATATGAGATAAGCAGACAAACGTTGTTTATATGAGTTAAAGAGATATGCAATATTCACATAACAGAGCCGGACAAATACAGTTGATATATGAGACAAGCAGACTAACGTTGTTTATATTGGTTAAAGAGATATACAATATTCACATAACAGAGCCGGACAAATACGGTTTATATATGAGATAAGCAGACAAACGTTGTTTATATGAGTTAAAGAGATATGCAATATTCACATAACAGAGCCGGACAAATACGGTTTATATATGACAAGCAGACAAATGTTGTTTATATGAGTTAAAGAGATATGCAATATTCACATAACAGAGCCGGACAATTACGGTTTATATATGAGACAAGCAGACACACGGTGTTTATATGACTTAAAGAGATATGCAATATTCACATAACAGAGCCGAACAAATACGGTTTATATATGAGACAAGCAGACAAACGTTGTTTATACGAGTTAAAGAGATATGCAATATTCACGTAACAGAGCCGAACAAATACTGTTTATATATGAGACAAGCAGACTAAAGTTGTTTATATGAGTTAGAGAGATATGCAATATTCACATAACAGAGCCTGACAAATACGGTTTATATATGAGACAAGCAGACAAACGTTGTTTATATTGGTTAAAGAGATATGCAATATTCACATAACAGAGCCGGACAAATACAGTTTATATATGAGATAAGCAAACAAACGTTGTTTATATTGGTTAAAGAGATATGCAATATTCATATAACAGAGCCGGACAAATACGGTTTATATATGAAATAAGCAGGGACATTTTGTTTTACACATGTATGACATATTTATATACAATACGACAATTGTATATCAGTATACACATAGACAATACTCGTTATAGTTTGATTATAAATAATCTTCTAAACCAGCCAAACAAAAGAGTGAAAAAATGACTATTAACTTGTATTAAGCAAATAATTTACTTTGGCTGATTAACAGAGGACAAAATATTTATAGTGGCCTGCTTAAAACAGATTGACTGATTAATTGTGGAGGCTGATCACACAGAATTGACTGTACATGTATTGTTTTACATTTTGTAGAATAAACCTTAAACCTTGAAAGGTTGAATTTTGCATTTTATCAAGCATTCGTTAAATTTATTGATTGCATGTTTAGCGTCTTTGTATGCCATCGAGGGCTAACAGGCGATAAGTCCTAAAAGGTTAACCAGTACTCGAGCACACCAATCTTCACAAGTAACTGATAACTTTTCCATTTGAATAACCAGTGAGAGACGAATGAAAATGAGACACAATGTCGTATATCAATCATCATGGAGATTTGCCGGGTGGGGTTTGGAACTCGCGACCCCTGAATAACCGGGCATTGGCAATGAAACCCAGAAGTGTAATATAATAAGTTTTATGCAACGCAAGTCACGTTGAGTTGTCATTTCAAATAAATCTACACAAAAATAAGATAATCGATCAACTTTTCCCTCAGATCAGACGAAATTTGATTCTCTGAACAAATGTCTATTTGCTTTACTAGACAACAAAATCACAATCGCAACCCTGTTACCCCCATTTGCATTTGACGTTTGCATGATTTCATTTGTGCGTTATTTCTCCATCGCAAATGTCTAAACAAAAGTATAGTGTATTTCAACTGTTATGAAGTAAGGAAATAACTAAAGTCAGAACTATTTTTTATTTTCGAGCACCTTTGAGCATTTAATTTTTAAAATGTAATACTTTTAATCAAAATAATTTTCATCAAACTCTAAAATTAATCCATCTGGACTAAATGCTAATTCTGGATTAGCTAAATTAAGAACACTTCATGTCCTGGCACGCTTTCCTGGCTTCTCATTTTTCAAACCAGAACTTAGTGATGCTTATGTGATTATTTCTCAAAAGTTGTCTATACAAAAACTTTGCTTTTTTTTCTTCTGACCGGAAACAAGCTTCGGTATGAAAAAGTGGAGGCAATGGGTCTGACCTTTCTCTCCTTATACCAATGGTCACTCCGTTGGTCTTCTATTTGGAACACGGGAAAGCCTGAATTTGACTGAACTCGGAGGCTATGGAGGAAATTTTGTTGCTTTCTTTAAAAACCATAACCAGATCAGTATTCATTTTATAATCATCATATGTGCACTCAAGCAATGAACTCCACATTGTGGCATTAATTTTTCTCCATAGAAAGTCATTTTTTCAAACTGTTCTCATCTTTATTGATAGTTGATGGGCCTCGAGGATTTACGTCAGTAATTGAATTAAATTTGCGTTTATTTGAACTATAGGATAACCTCTGCACACGTTTTGGTCCTTATTTTTATGCATTCCTAAATTTTTAACATGTCTACTCTCAAAATATGTAAGTCCCTTTCGCATTGGCTTTGCAGTATGCAGGTCCCCGATCTCATCATCACTAATTTTCTCTGCATTTAAAAATTGAACTGATTTAACTATATGATAGTGAATATGCCCCTTGTTAAATAGTTTTGTCAATTTGTCCTGACATGAAGAAAACTCTCCAGCCGCTTTAGGGTAAAAGTGGAACACTTGTTGGAACTGTTGGGAAATTTACTCTCCTTTTTTCAATGTGTACCACTTCCCGTCATCAACTGCAACTATAACTTTTTCTTTTCTGGCATTTATACAGCTATGAACCCTGATGATAAAAAATACAAAAATGTATTTTTCAATCAAATATGAACTATTTTCAAAAAATAATTAATCAGTGTTTCAACTTGATGTTCTTATTCACACATTTATGCAATATTGACGTTATTTTCGTCATAATGAGAAATGGGTTTGAAATGAGCAATGGACCACATCTAAAATGTATAATAAAAATAAGTAAGTAGTCGCGAAAGTTTGTTATAAGAAGTGGATAAGAAGAGTTGGATATATATAGATGCATTGATAAAGTTTTAAAAAAAATATATTCTTTTTTCTAAATCAATGTTTTTTTGTCTGGTTACTATGTCATTTTTCAAAAAAACAACCTTAAAAAAACATAATAAATCTCAAGCTGTTAAGTAAATTGATATTGTTATGGAATAAATCAATTGAGAAACATCTATCTATTCAGTGTAGTTTTATCTGCTTTCGTTTATTTGCACTTCTGCAACTTCGTGTCATTTTTGTTTGACACATTGCGTCATCCAATAATGTGATCAAAATCAAGTTTTTTAAACAGTATTTACAAGTATTAAGTGTCAACATCCGCTTTGCATTGAAATATTTAGCATCGATTCTTAAGTGATCGAAAACTGTTAACACCATCATACCGCAGACAACATGCATGTATATTATATGTAATGTGTTTTATACGACCGCTGCGTAAAGAATGTCATTATTCATTAAGGCCAACCTGTTTACATAATCTGGTCGCGGAGCAGTATACTGAAATAAATCATTGTAAACAAACTGACTAACTAGTATTTATTAAATTAATACACAAACTGGCGATTTCCTGAATATAACTGACAGTTTAATTAAGCGGCCGTAAAACTATATAGGTTGTCAACACGATTGCATGTACACTCGTAAAATACAGCTTACACATACAAGTCGTCACTTACATTACCGTTTCAATATTTCGCTTTTCTAAATGCTGTTCTCGGAATGCAAGACATCTCACTAATTGTGTGTTTCAATGTTTTGCAATAATTACACCTAGATACTGGATGCAGAGACTGGCAAAGTTTTGTTTTGTCAGGGGTGTTTTTAGATCCACACAAATCATGCGCAATGTGTTCTGTCTGCTTTTTGTGAAGCATTAGTGTAGTCTATTTTTACCCATCTCTGACGTCGTTTGCATAATACCAGTGTAAATTCTGCTATTTTGCTATTTATATTCTATTCTTCTCTGTCGTCGTTTACGTAGTATCAGCCTGTTTCTAATCTTCACTGAAGTCGTTTGCATAATACCAGTGTTAATTCTGCTATTTTGCTATTTCTATTCTATTCTTCTCTGTCGTCGTTTACGTAATATCAGCCTGTTTCTAATCTTCCCTGATGTCGTTTGCATAATACTAGTGTAATTTCTGCTATTTTGCTATTTCTGCTCTATTCTTCTCTGTCGTCGTTTACGTAGTATCAGCCTGTTTCTAATCTTCCCTGAAGTCGTTTGCATAATACCAGTGTAAATTCTGCTATTTTGCTATTTCTATTCTATTCTTCTCTGTCGTCGTTTACGTAGTATCAGCCTGTTTCTAATCTTCCCTGAAGTCGTTTGCATAATACCAGTGTAAATTCTGCTATTTTGCTATTACTATTCTATTCTTCTCTGTCGTCGTTTACGTAGTATCAGCCTGTTTCTTATCTTCCCTGAAGTCGTTTGCATAATACCAGTGTAAATTCTGCTATTTGCTATTACTATTCTATTCTTCTCTGTCGTTACTTACGTAGTATCAGCCTGTTTCTCATCTTCCCTGATGTCGTTTGCATAAAACCAATGTAAATTCTGCTATTTCTATTCTTTTCTTCTCTGTCGTCGTTTACGTAGTATCAGCCTGTTTCTAATCTTCCCTGAAGTCGTTTGCATAATACCAGTGTAAATTCTGCTATTTTGCTATTTCCTTTCTTCTCTGACGTCGTTTGCATTGTATCAGCCTGTTTCTAGTCTTCTGTGACGTCGTTTGTATAAAACCAGTGCAAATTCTGCTATTGCTGCTTTAACTATTCTTCTCTGACGCCGTTTGTGTCGTTTCAGGCTATTTCTAGTCTTCTCTGGCGTCGTTTGCATAATACCAGTGTAAATTCTGCTATTTTTGCTATTACTATTCTTCTCTGACGACGTTTGCGTAATATCAGCCTATTTATATTCTTCTCTGACGACGTTTGCGTAGTATCAGCCTATTTATATTCTTCTCTGACGCCGTTTGCATCGTTTCAGCCTATTTCTATTCTTCTCTGACGCCGTTTGCATCGTTTCAGCCTATTTCTATTCTTCTCTGATGGCGTTTGCGTCGTTTCAGCATATGTTTATTGTTCTCTATTAGTAAGTCTGTCTTTTATTAAAATATAAAAGAACCCGAATATCACAATTACTGTTTCTGGTAAGTTTCACATGCACCCTACGTGTTCTGTTAAATAACAATATTTCTTATAATACAGGGATTTAAAGACAACAAAGTGTGACATTGATCTTTGTTGTGTTTCCGTAAAATCTGAGTATTGCACGTAACACATCGTCATGACATATTGATAATTATGGCCCATTTGTTGTTCTAAAGGCAATATGGGAAACCAGCTAATAGCTTTACCAGTTTAAGTAGTCGCATTTTATTAGCATCATATTGCCTTAAAGTATCATTATTCTATTTCCATATAAGCCGATTATATTCATTTCCTGTATTAAGTTGCTATGTATACAGTCGTTCAATGCTGGTTAGTAAAGAAAAAATGGAAAGGTGTTCACTTACATCAATTACACATATTTTGACCAACATAATGGAATTGTTAGCGTGTACAACTTGGCAAGAATTTCAGCACCACCACCAGGACTTGAACCTTTCTTTTTATCTAACAGAAAAGCATGTTATCTCACATTACAGATATGTACCCCAACATCACAAACCAAGTGTTTATTATTTTATCTAAAATTGGTAACTAAGCAGTCAAAGGCGGCAGGGATAATTAACCTTAATAACATTCTTTCATGTTCTTAATTGTACCAAGCAATCTGGCTAATTATCTAATTACGTGGATTTTAAAGAAACAGAAATATATGAATACAGAGGAATGGCATCTGGTTTGTTATGCTAATTATACAAAATTGTGAAAATGTAGAAAAGACTTAAGAAAGGGAGTTAATCAATAGAGCTGATCGATTCCCTTAGATAAAAGATGAAACATGCTATTGACTTTCATTTTCATTCATTTAGAAAAGAAACATGCTATCAGTTGGCATTTGCATATCATCAAATAACAACGATAGCTTACATAATTATATGGATCTGATACCCGTAACAGATATAACCAGATATGTGTCTGTCGACACGAATGCGCTCGCTATTGATAGGAAATCAATAAATTGTCGAAAATTAAATAGAAAAGAAGCAACATTGAATTTGGATATTAATTAACGTAATTGCAAACAAAAGCGAAAGTAGACATAGTTTACAATAATTGAAACATAAAATATATTTAACCCATGTAGTTCCTAATTCAGCCGTTTCGCAGATGAAGCTTTCATATCGTCTTCGATGTCAGATTGGGATATAGCTATAGTCTCGCTGAAAACGTCCGACTTTTCAGCAAATGGCGGCGATATTTTGACTGTGTCAATTCGTTGATGAGTGTCTACGGTTTTAAACAGTCCAAAATCGACATGATTCTTACCAGGTCCAGGTCTAGTAGTTCGTCGATCTATTCTTTTATCTTAAGTGGTGTGATTGTTGAAAAATCCTTTTGTCTCGGTCAACAAAATGTCTTTCACATTGCGACGTGATCTCCGTTGGCATTTCAGCATTTCTTGTTCCGGTGATTTTCGTATCCAAGCCTTGTTTACATCGTCATTAAGATTCCAAATATAGAAAAATTGAACACCTTCTGAGTGCTGGTATGTTTATTTATCACAAGCATGAATAGCAACCATTTTTTAAATCGACCTTTGAATATTTTGTTTTAAATTTTTCAGAACAGTGGAACATTTCACAGTCATTGCACATGACGTCATCGAAGTATATGCTATTATCACTGGCAATTCACTAACAATTCTTCAATCGCGGATTAATTAAGAATATTACATTCAACATACATAAGCTTTTTTTGCAACAAACACGAACAAATAACTTATACTTTCTACGGTTAACAAAAATAAGTACTTCTGGGACGTTTGTTTGCACTATATTATGTGTGTGAGTTATGAGGTTTTAGCAAAATTTACCGATCCTTAACACTCAGCATGTCAAAAATGGTAGAGTGCTCACAAATTTCACTTCTTTTAGGTACGAGGTCAACTATTTCGCTACCGCAGAGCATGGCGGGACACATTTGGACGCTCCATCCCACTTTGCCGAAGGTATGTGGAGAGCTCACCAGATTCCGATGGAGAGACTAGTAGGTCCTGGCGTTGTTATAAATGTTAAGGTTAGTAAATGTATTGCTATTTGTAGTTGAATTTATGTTTGTATGGTGCTTACACCACATTGTTTTATGCCTCAGACACGTGGTATGACACCCAATCCAGTAATAATATAGTGACGACGAGGAATGTTTTGTGCTAGTGTTTTCTGTTTTACGTTAGAATGTAGGCTAAACTTAATCAAGTCAATCTTTTGCATGTTCATAATTATTTGGATTTCAGATTTAAAGGTAGTTTTACTGACATCTGTTATGGTGGATGCCTTCGTCATTCTATGGTCAGTACAATCGAACTTGGGTCATTTGAAGTGAAAAAAGATCAAATAAAACCATTTGAAAATGCGGAATTGAAAGAGTACAAATATAAATTGACACAAATTCCATAAAAATCAATTAAAATGAAACGTGGTTGGAATATTACAAATATAAATTGACCAACTATGTAGATTAGTCGTCACTTCGAATGATACAGAGGTCAGAATTGTATAAACATAATTGGCACAAGTTTTAAATAAAACAGTTTGGAATAGGACAAATGCTAATTCATGTAATTGTCAGTGTTTTACGTGCATTCCTTGTTAACTAATAAAGGGTTGCTGAACAGTCGGTTTAAGGATACAGCTTGTGTGATTTGGGATTGTTTCATGAGCGACGGTAATGACAATATTACAAAGTTCTTCTCCATTAAAGTATTTTACCTTGACAGTAGTTGAAAAAAATGGTACAAGAAGCTTCTTCGCTTGGTGCTTAGAATTGAGAGGATAGTTCTAGGTCGGGTCGACACGGTGTCAGTATAATGTGATTGGATGGGTATCATACCATGTCTTGTGGCGTCATGATGCAGTACTTAGACTTCTGTCTCAAGTATATTGTTGGAAGCGACGCTAAGCACTATGCAACTTTATCTTTAACTTGGATAATTTCTAACCAAATAGTATAACAGCAGTAACCTTGGTAACAATTCGGACATATCTTTAAAGTGTATACTTTAATATAGGTCAAACATATTTTAATGACACACGTTATGTGATATAGCTTCGACTAATCGCAAACATTTTTAAAACTAGAAGACGGCAAGCAAAGTAACACGCGCTGATACAACTGGCGTTTTGCGATGTTTTAAATATAAGGGTAGACATTTAAATCAATAGGGAGGTTCTACATCATACACAACAATTCAAACAAAATATTGAATAATTTATAGGTATGAAAGGATACAATTTAATTCAAATATATTCTTTTAATTCTATAAGAACTTGAAGGTGTTTTGGGCAAAAGGTACTTGTTCTTTGAAAATACACACTTAAACAGACCAATTTTTTAAAACATCGATGTGAACGTAGCTTTGGTGGTCTATTAACATTATTTATTTTGTTAATGACTAATAAATATCCATTCATAATCATCCATCCATCCATATAAGCTCTTAGTTATAGTTAGTTAAGAAAAAAAAATAACAAGAAACATAAAGGGAACGACCGCAGAGAGCGACCCGGCTAAGTGTTAAACGTCATTTGATTGACAGTTTATGTAACTCTAAGCTTAGCTACAAAGAAAATTGAGATGATTGATGTTTGAAAGTCATCCGTCACTAAGGCCGTTTCTAAGCATAGCTCGCGCGGGCTTAGTATTTTGTACTTAACTTGTTAGAATTGAATCAAGGGCGGAGACTGTGATATGTCACGCATGCGCAATGATGACGAACTTCTTAATTAAATTATTTTGTATGCTATTTTAACAAATTTTGAAAATTGCAGCGATTCCATTGGTTGTCAAATGAAATTAAACACTAAGCTTACTTCGGAATCAAACTCAAAATAAATTAATATAAACTTAATATTCGTTCAACACTATAATAGCGAGTTTTGTTTATTTTATCCAGAACGAGGCCAAAAAGGACCATGATTACCGGGTCGCTTTGGAAGACTTGGAGCGGTGGGAAACAAAGTACGGACGAATTCCTAATGGTGCAATAGTCCTTATGAACTCCGGTTGGGACCAAAGATATCCAAATGCAAACCAAGTGTTCGGCACCGACATATTAAAAGACCCGTCTTCGTTTCATTTTCCAGGTTTCTCTAAAGAAGCCGCTGATTGGCTGATTCGATATAGAAACGTTCACGTCATTGGTGTAGACACGCCTTCAATTGATGCTGGGCAAGGAACCGACTATCCTGTTCATATTACCGTGGGGAAAGCGAACATCCCAGGGGTGGAAAACGTGGCAAATTTAGATAGAATACCAGAGAACGGAGCGATGGTGTTTGTGGCCTCGATAAAGTTGTACGACGGTAGCGGTGGACCGGCCCGAGTGTTTGCAACATTTTATGAGAAGGACAAGACTACTTCACAAACCTGTAAAGGATAAGTGTGCGCATGCGTGATAGGAATTAAAAGGAAAAACATAAAAGACGCAATATAACTTTGATGAATTGTCAATTAACAATTTTCTTAATAATCTATATGATACAAATCAATTAGACTACCCCAGTATGTAATTATATTTTGGAAAGGGACACATTTCGACTCCCATTTCGCATATTTTTTGTTTCCTATGACAAACAGCGTGAACTGTATTTTTTGCTTCATTATTTTTTTGCTAGCTACCTTGAAGACACCACTGCCATAAAATATACTTTTAATTTTTTGTATATGAATTTTCAGCACATGACAATTTAATATTGATATTTCCACAGTGTGATTGATATTAAACATCTTTTCTGTCCATATTCTTGACAGCTGCAGACGGCAATAATGAGGGCGCCGAGCAGACGAAATACGAAATATCAACGACATATTCACTTTATACGTTCATAGATGTTAGATTGATTTGAGGCGTGAACATCAGTCAATTCTTATTTCCAAATTGCAATGTATCCCTTTAAGGAATGCTCAATGCCATTTAAAGGGACACATGCAATTCTTACTTCATGTGTTTGTATTTTCTTACATAATTTTGCTGATACTCATGTATCCAATATCTTGTTCACTCGATGGAATAAACAAAATAGTTCACTGATATCAACAATCGATCTCTTTGTCTTTAATTGACTCGTTTCGTTAAGTGTTAAGAATGTGTGATAATGAAAATGATGAAGAAGATTGATGATAAATATAACATGATTATGACAATAATGCTGTAGTTGATGGTGATAAAGATGATGATGATGATGATGATAATGATGATGATGATGTTGATAATAATGAAAACGATGCTAACGATGGTAATGAAGATGACAATTTTGAAGAAGATGATGATGATGAAGAAGAATGTTAAAAATGAATCTGATTATAACAAAACTGCTGTTGTTGTTGTTGCTGATATTGTTGCTGTTATTGTTGATGATGATGATGATAATGATGATAATGAAGACGATGCTGATGATGACAATGAAAGTGATCCATTTGAAGATCAATTTGATGAAAATGACTATGATTATAACAATGATGATGATGTTGATGATAATGAAAACGATAGTATTGATAATGAAGATGATGCATTTGAAGATGCTGATGATGATAACGATGATGATGATGAATAAAAATGATGGATATGGTTATGACAATAATGTTGTTGTTGTTTGTGTTGGAATTTCAAAAGAACGCTTTAAGTAATTATTTGACTCGTACCTTTGAAGGTTTTAAATTACTTTTGGCTGATGTATATTCTGTGTAAGCCTTAAAATTATGTCCCCTTGGTCCACTCACGTCTTAACTTAAGAGATAGCTTTAGCGCGCTTCGGACATTGTTATGTCTATTTGTAAGACTATTTCACTGTATATATATGAATTTTAATCTTGCTAATGAAGCACTATATACATTTCAAGAACTAAAATGTATCATTATAACTGTAGATAAATATATGGCATATATCAACATTAAAGGCACTATTAGGACATATCATTACAGACCTCTGGAGTCCAATATGGTTTAAAATAGGCATTGAATTTAGTCGTGGGTAAGAGTTTAGCGACTTTTTGAATGGCTTTTGTTATCAAATTGTTTAATATGTCGATTGATAATGTGTCTCTTTAAGGTCGATTGTACGGAGTATATGTTCTAATTCATTTTGGTTTATTGTGATATGTTCTTCAATAGATTTCGGCCAGGTTATATTTGATCTGACGTCTTCATGTGTCGATCGTCAATTTATTACCTTTTTACACTAAAGATTGTTGAACTCTCTTTAAGTAAATTATCGATCATTGACTTGGTCGGAATAAATAAATAGTTTGGTCCTTTGATAGTAATCAATGTATTAGTGACAGTTAATGTATTTCTATGTACAAAATTACTCAGTATATTTGGTTTTGACCCGACCAATCTGCTGGTAATAGTGTCACTGTCAACTTAACTGTTGAAATCGCCTGATAAAACTACAGTGCTCTGTGTTGTATTAAGTGATACCAATGCCTGTAAGTCACTCAATGTATCTTTATATATTGCAATTTTCTAATACAGTACCTACTCTGTCACATCATCATTACTGTGGGGGATCGACAGACAGATCTATCGTATACTAAGATGAAAAATCTGAATGGACACTAACTAAAAAGCTAACAGAACAAGAAAACAATTTATGCTCATATAATAATGCGGTATCAATTGCATGTGTGTCTAACAACTCAGATAACGGGTGTGCAAAAGAAGTTATACCTCGTACGTTCAAACACAAAACAATTAAAAGTATTATGGATAGCATTAATTTAGATGTTGTGTAAATATTCATTTGTGCGCTTATTTAACTTTTGTTAACCCCACATCACCCGTAGTCATTGTCATATCGGTCGGTCTAGCGTTTGTCTTATTTGTAATTAGCGTGGTCCTAAATGTCACCTCCATCATCGTCATCTTATAGTGCCTGTTCTGTAAATTCAAGAAATACTGACTTATGTTTTAATTTGATTTGCCATTTTAACATCTGGAAGAATGAGGAACACCGGATATGGTTTTTGTTACGATCCGTCTATGACGTTTTGCCAACACCGACCAACCTAATCACATGAAGACTTACTGATGATCCAGCGTGCAAGCTCTGTGGGAAACCAGCTAGCCTGGAACACATACTATCCTTTTGTTGCATGGCAATTTGTGATGGGAGATACATATGGCGGCACTACAAGAAATTGGGCGAAATAGCGGCCAACCAGGATGCAGGGAGACGAAAAAAGCACGCCAAGCTTTCACATGCGAGATATTTAGTACCAAAGGTGTTTAGCTGAAAATGAAAAACACAAAGCAATTTTTTTTTTAATTTTGCCTTTTTCTCCGTTATGAAGTATATGTTTAAACATACAATAACAAATATGAAATGCATCTTATAGATTGTAAAGAACACTTGAAGTAAAGTATTGTTCTATATCTGTACTGTCCATTGTTTCACATGATCGTTTGTTGTTGCTTCAAAAGTACTTTTCATAGGAAAGTAAATGACTAATACATATACATTTAAAATATTACAGGAAAGTCATAATTACATACATTGTATTGTCGATGAGTTAAAGTCAAATGTTGTGCAATCGGATGAAGTGTAATTCAAAATAAAGAAAAACACTTATATTGATATATTATACAAGTAGGCATCCTAATACATACACGTTTCTAAGGAAATATAGTTCTATAATCAGATACAAAAAAAATAACAAGTTCGTCCACATTGCGATATATGACACCAATCGATACCTATGTGTAGGTAAATATATAGCACTTATCTATACCTATGTGTCGGTAAATATATAGCACGTATCTATACCTGAGTAGCGGTAAATATATAGCACGTATCTATACCTTAGTGGCGGTAAATATATAGCACTTATCTATACCTGAGTAGCGGTAAATATATAGCACGTATCTATACCTGGTCAGCGGTAAATATGTAACACTTATCTATACCTATGTGTAGGTTAATATATAGCACGTATCTATACCTAAGTGGCGGTAAATATATAGCACCTATCGATATCTATGTGGCGGTCAATATATACATGTAGCACCTATCGATATCTATATGTTGGTAAGTATATAGCTTCTATCAATGCCTATACCTATGTGTCAAAAATTATATAGCACTTATCTATACCTTTGTGTCGGTAAATATATAGCTCTAATATATACCTATGTATATATACCTACAAAGTGGTATCGATAAGCGCTATATATTAACCGACACAAAGGTATCGATAAATATTATATATTAACCGACAAATTGGTATCGATAAGTGCTATATATTAACCAACACATTGGTACCGATAAGTGTTATATATTTACCGACACATTGGTATCGATAGGTGTTATATATTTACAGACACATAGGTATCGATAAGTGTTATATATTAATTGCCACATAGGTATCGATAAGTGCTATATATTAACTGACACATTGGTATCGATAAGTGTTATATATTTACCCACACATAAGTATCAATCAATGCTGTATATTTACCGTTACATAGGTAACGAGAGGTATTACATGTTAACCGTCACATAGGTATCAATATATGCTATATATTTACCGACACATAATTATCGATAAGTGCTATGTATTTATCGCCATACAGGTGTCAATAAGTGCTTTATATTTACCGACACAAAGGCACTGATCGATAGGTGTTGTATATTTACTGACACATATGTAGCTATAAGTATTATATATTTACTGCCACATAGGTATCGATAAGTGTTATATATTTACCGATACATAGGTATATACTAGAGCTATATATCTACCGACACAAACGAATTGATAGGAGCTATATATTTACCGCCACATTGGTATCGAATAGTGTTATATATTTACCGACACATAGGTATATATTAGAGCTATATATTTACCGACACAAAGGTATCGATAAGTGTTATATATTTTCAGACACATATGTATCGATAAGTGTTATATATTTACCACTATATTGGTATCGATAAGTGCTTTATATTTACCGCCACATTGGTACCGATAAGTGTTATTTATTTACCGACACATAGGTATACATTAGAGCTACATATTTACCGACAAAAAGGTATCAATAAGTGTTATATATTTACCGACACAAAGGTATCGATAAGTGTTATATATTTTCAGACACATATGTATCGATAAGTGTTATATATTTACCGACACATAGGTATATATTACAGCTATATATTTACCGACAAAAAGGTATCGATAAGTGTTATATATTTACCGCCACATTGGAATCGATAGGTGTTATATATTTACAGATACATAGGTATCGATCAGTGTTATATATTTACCGATACATAGGTATATACTAGAGCTATATATCTACCGACACAAACGAATTGATAGGTGCTATATATTTACCGCCACATTGGTGTCGATAAGCGTTATATATGTATCGATACATGTACATAGGTATCGATAAGTGTTATATATTTACAGATACATAGGTATATACTAGAGCTATATATCTACCGACACAAACAGGAACCAGCTCAATTGATTATTGTATAGTTAACCCAGATTCAATTCAATATTCGTCTGCATTTTATGTTCCTGATTTAAACATTTTATCAGATCATTTTTCTATTGAATTTGAGTTATCATGTATTAAACAAAAATTGCCTAATTTTAATGAACATTGAAACCCAAAACTGTAGATATACATCGGACGATTGTTGTTTGTTCGATAACCACTTTTATAAGTGGGATCAAAGAAACGCTCAACAATAAATTGTCTAAGACTTGTAAATTGTCATGTAATTGGGCCTAACCCCGTTCAAAATAAAAGTTATTAATTTACATGGACATTGGGATTTTGTCAAGATAAGTGTTTATCGTCATTTTAATTTTCATTTATTTTCAAGATTTTGTAAGAATGCTTTTAAAGGAATTGATATTAACACTATAAAAATGTTTGTAATCACTATTAATATTGTTATTTTTTTACTTAATAAACTGGCTAACTGTTAAACGTCATTTGACTGACAGTTTATGGAACTCTGGGCGGAGCTATGATGAAATCTGAGATGATTGATGTTTGAAAGTTGATGTTTGCTATGGCCATTTCTAAGCTTAGCTCGCACGTTTATGTATTTTGTACATAACTCGTTCAGAATTGTATCAAGGGCGGAGTCTGTACAATGTCATTCACGTATGCGCAGTGATGAAGAACTTCTTGATAATTAAGATCACACTTTATAATTGTATCATTGTGTAGGCTGTTTTGCCAAATAAGAATGATATAAATTTGAAAATTGAAGCGATTCCATTTTCGCAGAGTGAGGTATTTGCTAGGAATCTAACTTTTTTTGTATGAAAGATATGCAATTGTAAAAGTTAAACGTCTTTGTTTTCATGGGGTTGTACTCACACCAGGTGGAGAATTCAAAGAAACACATACTATTTTGGTGATTCAGGCATTGAAGGCAATTTTCAAATTCACTAGTAAATATCTATATAGATTCACAAACACATCGGTTAAACTTCATTTTTTTTTTGCGAAACGTGTAAGCCCGATACTAAACTATGGGTCTGAAGTGTGGGGTTTATATATTTTATAAAATGATATATTAATATGTATTGCATGTGAAATGGGAGAGTAAAAAACAACATTAAATACGCTTTAATTCAATCAAGCATCGGCGTGTACGTTTTGTCTGAGCCGATATTACTGGTAAAGTGAATATCTAAATGTATTACCATTTTTAGTATAAAGTGAATATTAACGTATTACCAACCTATGTATGAGATAACCATTTTCTAACAGCCTAAACAGGCAAACATACGCAAACATGTGAACATGACAGGACAAACGTTGCGTTATTGCATTAAATAGTTTCTTGTTTAAACTTTCGTGTTGCTAAATTGTACAATCAAACAATAAGAAAAAATAAGAACATGAAAATACAAACAACAAACACAATATACAACTTTACAACAATAATGTAAAATAATGAATATAAAAAACAACATCAAATACAATAGAAAGTTGAACAAAACGAATGTTCTCGATCTTTGCTAGATACACTGTGGCGATCTTGTCGTCCTGCTGACGTTGTGACGAGGACTTATAGGCTTGCCAAATTGCTTTACGGGCCTGCACTATTACGGTGAGAAAGTTACGATTAATTGTATAGCTACTACCTTTCAATGTTGTAGCTTGTGAGGTAATGTGTTCCGTGTCTTGTAAGTTCAGAAAAGTTACAATGAAAACGGCGAGTTTTATGACGCTGAAACTGCTCGCTGAATCACCATGTCATCAGATAATCGAAGACGATCTTGAGCCGATGACGGTATAGAATCAACACAGTCTTCACCCCGTGATTCAGTTATATCAGTGAAGTAGGTTAATTCTCCGCGCACATGCTTCTGTGTTAACTGATCTATATTCCAATTTAGATCACCTGCTGGCATTTATCTTCTTTTCAAGCTTTTGCAGGAATCCGTTATAAAATGGTTAGTGTGATATCCCGTTTGTGTTGGCACCGGTAAATATATAGTGCACGCCACCTGATAATTTATGTACCTGACATTTTATGTATTTTCTCAAAACATGCCAAAAACAATTTCTATGAAATTTGAATGTGAATATGAAAGATCATTCAGGCTATGTAAAATCAATACACCTTTGTCTGCTAATGTCGTATACAGACTATGATAGCGTTACTCATTAGATAAATGAATACTTTGGAAATACAATAGTGGCGGGTTAGCTGTTCCGTTCAGTATGTCATTATAATTGCCTGCGTTTCACAAAAAAACGTACTACAAAAATCGACGTAAACGTAAACCAACAATTATTCTTAACATTTTTAATATTCATCCAAATGAACCCAAATTTGACTCAAGTCATGCAGAGAATGATATATTTTCTGGAAAAATAATCAGTTTAGATGTCAATAAAAATTTAAACATTCCACGAAAAAAATGTCAAATTGACTTACGACGATTTTTATCTTAAGTTATTTTGTTAAACGCAGTCCCGTTCTCCTACTTATGTTTGTGTCGTACAGGCTGAAAACTCTTCATCATACTATTGGTCACTTTGTCAAACACAAGGCCGCCGGCATGGCCCGAATGGACACCGTCTTGATGTCCGCAATTTTAACTACCCTGCTGCCCAAGTAAAATACAACCGCTCAATTTGAACCAAAACACACAATTTTAGTTTCAACTAAATCTGCATCTGTTCATAAAATAAATAGACACAAAACATATTAGCTAAAAAGACCGGACTAGGAGAAATTGAAATTTTCTTCAGAACATATTCTAGTTACTTCTTTACGATATCAGTCTACATTTTTATCTTTAAAGACAAAATCCTGATAACGAGTCAGTCTTTCATTTCATGAGTAATGGATGTGTAAGTCTTGTCAAATTTGAATAATATTTTTTTCTTTATCCACCAATGGTACGAACCTGGTGGTAAGTCACTCATTCTTTGTCCACCAACGGTACGGACCCTGGGTTAAGTCACTTAAAATATGTCCGCAAACGGTACGGACCTGGGAGTTGGTCACTCAGTCTCTATCCACTAACGGTACGGACCTGGTGTTTAGTCACTTAGTCTCTGTCCACCAATGGTACGGAATTTGGGGTAAGTCAATCTGTCTCTGTCCACCAACGGTACGGACTTGGCGGTTAGTCACTCAGTCTCTGTCCAAAACAGTACAGACCTGACGGTTAGTCACTCAGTCTCTGTCCAACAACGGTAAGGACCTGGGACTAGTCACTCAGTCTCTGTCCACTAACGGTACAGACCTGGGGTTAGTTACTCAGTCTCTGTTCACCATCGGTACGGGCCTGGTGGTTAGTCACTCAGTTTCTGTCCAACAACGGTACGGACCTGAGGGTTAGTCACTCAGTCTCTGTCCACCAGCGGTATGGACCTGGGGATAGTCATTCAGTTTCTGTCGACCAACGGTACGGACCTGGGGGTTGGTCACTCAGTCTCTGTCTGCCAACGGTATGGACATGGGGTTAGTCACTCCGTGTCTGTACACCAACGGTACGGACCTGTTTTTTTCACTCATTCTATGTCCATCAGCGGTATGGACCTGGAGTTTAGTCACTTAGTCTCTGTCCACCATCGGTACCGACTTTTGGATTAGTCACTCGGTCTCTGTCCACCAACAGTGTGGACCTGCGGGTAAGTCACTCAGTCTCTGTCCATTAACGGTACGGACCTGGTGTCTAGTCACTAAGTCTTTGTCAACCAACGGTACGGACTTGTGGGTCAGTCACTCAGTTTCTGTCCAACAACGGTACGGACCTTGCTGTTAGTCACTCAATCTCTGTCCACCAAGGGTACGGACCTGGTGTTGAGTCACTTAGTCTCTGTCCACCAACGGTACGGACCTGGTGGGTTAATCACTCTGTCACTGTCCACCAACGGTACGGACCTGAGGTTAGTCACTCTGTCACTGTCCACCAAAGGTACGGACCTGAGGTTAGTCACTCTGTCTCTGTCCACCAACGGTACGGACCTGGCGGTTAGTCACTCAGTCTCTGTCCACCAAAGGTACGGACCTGGCGGTTAGTCACTAAGTCTCTGTCCAACAACGGTACGGAATTATGGGTAGTCACTCAGTGTCTGTCCACCAACGGTACGGACCTGAGGTTAGTCACTCAGTTTCTGTCCAAAAACAGTACGGACCTGGCGGTTAGTCACTCAGTCTCTGTCCACCAAAGGTACGGATCTGGCGGTTAGTCACTAAGTCTCTGTCCAACAACGGTACGGAATTATGGGTAGTCACTCAGTCTCTGTCCACCAACGGTACGGACCTGAGGGTTAGTCACTCAGTTTCTGCCAACGAACGGTAAGGACCTTGGGATAGTCACTCAGTTTCTGTCCAACAACGGTACGGACCTGTGTGTTAGTCATACAGTCTCTGTTCACCAACGGTATGGATCTGGTGTTTAGTCACTCAGTCTCTGTCCACCAGCGGTATGGACCGGGGGATAGTCAGTCTCTGTCCTCTAAATGTGCTGACCTGAGGGTTAGTCACTCCGTGTCTGTCCACCAACGGTTCTGACTTGAGGGTTAGTCACTCAGTCTCTGTCTGCCAACGGTACGGTTCTGGCGGTTAGTCACTCAGTTTTTGTCCAACAACGGTACGGACCTGTGTGGTAGTCATACAGTCTCTGTCTGCCAACGGTACAGACCTGGCGGTTAGTCACTCAGTTTCTGACCACCATCGGTACGGACTTGAGGGTTAGTCACTAAGTCTGTGTCTGCCAACGGTACGGACATGTGTATGAGTCACTCAGTCTCTGTCCACTAACGGTACGGACATGTGTGTTAGTCGCTCAGTTTCTGTCCACCAACGGTACGGACTTGAAGGTTAGTCACTAAGTCTGTGTCTGCCAACGGTACGGACATGTGTATGAGTCACTCAGTCTCTGTCCACTAACGGTACGGACATGTGTGTTAGTCGGTCAGTTTCTGTCCACCAACGTTACGGACCTGAGGGTTAGTTACTAAGTCTGTGTCTGCCAACGGTACGGACATGTGTGTTAATCACTTAGTCTCTGTTCACTAACGGTACGGACATGTGTGTTAGTCGCTCAGTTTCTGTCCATCAACGGTACGGACCTGAGGGAAAGTCACTAAGTCTGTGTCTGCCAACGGTACGGACATGTGTATTAGTCACTCAGTCTCTGTCCACTAACGGTACGGACCTGGCGGTTAGTCGCTCAGTTTCTGTCCACCAACGGTACGGACCTGAGGGTTAGTCATTAAGTCTGTGTCTGCCAACGGTACGGACATGTGTGTTAATCACTTAGTCTCTGTTCACTAACGGTACGGACATGTGTGTTAGCCGCTCAGTTTCTGTCCACCAACGGTACGGACCTGAGGGTTAGTCACTAAGTCTGTGTCTGCCAACGGTACAGACATGTGTATTAGTCACTCAGTCTCTGTCCACTAACGGTACGGACATGTGTGTTAGTCGCTCAGTTTCTGTCCACCAACGGTACGGATCTGAGGGTTAGTCACTAAGTCTGTGTCTGCCAACGGTACGGACATGTGTATTAGTCACTCAGTCTCTGTCCACTAACGGTACGGACATGTGTGTTAGTCGGTCAGTTTCTGTCCACTATCTGCACGGACCTGATGTAAATGATTCAATCTCTGTCCAACAACGGCACGAACCTTGGGCGGGTTAGTCACTAAGACTTTGTCCAACAACGGCACGAACCTTGGGCGGGTTAGTCACTCAGACTTTGTCCAACAACCGTACGAACCTTGGGCGGGTTAGTCACTCAGACTTTGTCCAACAACGGCACGAACCTTGGGCGGGTTAGTCACTCAGACTTTGTCAACCAACGGCACGAACCTTGGGCGGGTTAGTCACTCAGACTTTGTCCAACAACTGCACGAACCTTGGGCGTGTTAGTCACTCAGACTTTGTCCAACAACGGCACGAACCTTGGGCGGGTTAGTCACTCAGACTTTGTCCAACAACGGCACGAACATTGGGCGGGTTAGTCACTCAGATTTTGTCCAACAACGGTACGAACCTTGGGCGGATTAGTCACTCAGACTTTGTCCAACAACGGCACGAACCTTGGGCGGGTTAGTCACTCAGACTTTGTCCAACAACGGCACGAAACTTGGGCGGGTTAGTCACTCAGACTTTGTCCAACAACGGGACGAACCTTGGGCGGGTTAGTCACTCAGACTTTGTCCAACAACGGCACGAACCTTGGGCGGGTTAGTCACTCAGATTTTGTCCAACAACGGCACGAACCTTAGGCGGGTTAGTCACTCAGACTTTGTCCAACAACGGGACGAACCTTGGGCGGGTTAGTCACTCAGACTTTGTCCAACAACGGCACGAACCTTGGGCGGGTTAGTCACTCAGACTTTGTCCAACAACGGCACGAACCTTGGGCGGGTTAGTCACTCAGACTTTGTCCAACAACGGCACTAACTTTGGGCGGGTTAGTCACTCAGACTTTGTCCAACAACTACACGGACCTTAGGTTAGTCACTCAGTCACTGTCCACTAATGGTACTGACATTGGGTTAGTCACTCAGTCACTGTCCACTAATGGTACTGACATGGGGTTAGTCACTCAGTCACTGTCCACTAATGGTACTGACATTGGATTAGCCACTCAGTCACTGTCCACTAATGGTACTGACATTGGATTAGCCACTCAGTCACTGTCCACTAATGGTACTGACATGGGGTTAGCTACTCAGTCTCTGTCTGAGAATGTGTCAAATTGACTTACGTCGATTTTTATCTTAAGTTATTTTGTAAAACGCAGCCCTGGTCTTTACTTTAATGATACGAGTGGTTTGTTTCGTTTACTTTCCTGTCTCCGGAAATTAGATAAGTACAATTAATCACATCGACTAAAATTAGACTAATCTTTCCGAGTTTAAACATGCCAATGAAGACGATATCATATTTTATATTGGAAATGAAGACATAACTTATGATAAAAAAGGTAAGATAATAAATTATATTAAGTTTCAATTTATTGGTTTAAAACCAAGAGAACATTTAAAGTGCATCTTAACTAATTTTAAAAGTGTTTAAGATGGGAAAGTGTCGTATGGGTTGGAGTGGGGCAATTTTACAGGTTTCATTTAATTTATCTCCCATGAACAGACTCAACCAAAGCGAGTCAGCTATTTCTTCTTTTCGTTGCGTTATGTTTGTGCAGAGTTTACTATTATCAGATATTGGCTATTATCTTTATATTATCATTCATAATTTTATTTAATTTTCAGAATAAAAATATTTAAAGAGGCACATCTATCAGATTTAAGGCAATGGCTTATGTACACACTTGCTTCTCGTTCACGTTCTATGCAACGCTGTTGGCTGCTTTGTGTTTATGTGATGTATCAGTATCTCACATCAACGTTCTAACCAGAAAGTTGTGCCGTATACATTTGGAAACAGCGAACTGCTCAGGACAAGGACGTAATCTAACGTACATTCCGGAACTTGGACAACGGATACATTATCTGATATTTAACAAGAACTACTTGCCGTTTGTAAGCCATGTCGCATTTGAAAACATCAGTGTTGTAAACATTGAAAATTTGACACTGGAACATGACGGTATACAACATATTACAGCCAACGCGTTCAGCGGATTTATAAATTTGCAACATCTAAGCCTGTCTGGAAACAACATAACGGTTAATCAACTTGAGAAACTTCTGCAGTTATTATCAAAGACAGAGAGTTTGAGGAGTCTCTATCTCGACTCAATGTTTATCCCTAAAATAGTTTTCTCAAACATTACTGAAAACAATTTAACTGTTCTTTCTCTGGATAACAATAGTTTAACAACTATTCACCAAGACATGTTTCAAATGTTTAAAAAAGTACGACTGCTTTATCTGAAACACAATCGAATTACAAAAATGCAAGTACCTGCACTGAAACATTTAAGGACGCTTGTATTATCGTTTAATGATCTTGAGACCTTTCCTAACTTTTGCGATGAAATTTTAAAAGAAACTTTTACACCTTCAATCGCATATTTATTCATCCAGAAAAACATGATTCGCTCTGTTAATTCTACAAATTTCAAATGCCTTAAAACGTTAATTCGTCTTAACCTCGCCGAAAACTATATAGTGGAATTTCAAGCCGATTTTTTATCTAAGTTACACAATATTAAGTATCTAACATTAAGCTATATGAGAGTCCCTTTAGTAAATATTTACCCAAAGGCATTCCGGTCACCGACACTTAAAGGTCTAGCTATTCAAAGTGAAGTCAAAGCAATAGATATGTTTGTATACCCAAATGAAACGTTTATGCACACTCCCAATTTAGAATATTTAGATATGGGTGATATAAATTTCTATGATACAACCGAGGACTGGTTGGCTAATTTATTGAGTAATTTGTCAAATTTGAAAAGACTTGATATGACGAATTGTCAATTAACATATTTTCCAACACAGATGATAAAAAACAAACCAAAACTATATCACGTGGGGCTTTCGATTAACAAAATTTCGTCAATCAAATTTTCAGCATATGAAAACGTGTCACAACTGTTTTTTGCCAAAAATCAAATACTAGAAATTAATCCATATGACCTGCCTGGTGAGAACTTACAGATACTAGATATGTCTGATAACCCATTTGTTTGTGAGTGTGCGTTAAATCCATTTATCAGTTGGCTACGTCACCATATAAATAATGTACACCTGAAGCACTATCCAAATGGTTATGTTTGCGCTAGTCCGTCGCACATGAAAGGTAAACTTCTCTCAGATATGTCATTTACGTACAGGAAATGTCATCCATGGGGCGCAGGAATTTGGGTCGGAGTTACCGGCGGACCTCCAGTCATTTTATTTATCGTTATTGCAATAATTGCTTACAAATATAGATGGAATATCAAACACTATATGTTTCTTTTACGGAAGAAACGACAGTACCAACAATTAGACGGGCATGATTTTGTCTTCGATGCTTTTGTTGGATATAACCAAATCGACTACGAATGGATCTACGATCAACTACTCCCGATGTTGGAGGAACAGAGCGGATACAAACTTTGTATTCATGATAGGAATTTTCGACCGGGTGTATATATTCATGATAACATAACAAAGTGCATGGAAGACAGCAGGAAAATCATCATTATTCTCACGAATGAATTTGCTAAGAGCGGATGGTGCACGTTTGAATTAAAGTTAGCGCATACTAAACACATAGAGGACGGAACAGACCTTATTGTCATCATGCTTCAAAAACCGGAAGCACGTTATATCAACAAATCTCTGAAGTTGCTGCTGCAGACAACAACTTTTATAGAATGGTCAGACGACGAGGTAGGACGATTATTGTTCTGGGAGAAACTGAAAGACGCGATGAAGTGAAGCGGTTGTGACTTTTGTCAAATCGTTATATTTTTCAAAATTAAAATGGTAAATAATGGGAAGAACAATGTCATATATCTGAGCTTTAATGAAATTAACAAATGTTTTAGTGTACAAACTTGTTTTACATTCTTTGTAGAAAAGATGAGTGTAAAGGACATAAAGGTTGTTGTCTAAGAACCAGAGTGTCAACTGTAAGAAAATTATATATACAGTTTTATATTTGTAGGCGGGTCTCTTATATCTCAGAATATACATTTCCGTAATATTCATTTCACTACTGAGATATGCATTTTTTCTTCTGAGTAATAAAAGTAGCAATGAATGATGCTGATCGTGTAGTCGATAAGGAAATGTTTGAACCTTTGATCTGTTAGTTGAGGACTGAATATTTGCTCACGCAATATTGCTGTCATTTAAGATGACATTAAAATGTAGCCTACGGTTTTTGTTTGAATGTTAGAGTTAATAGATTAATACTTTTATAAAAAAAAACATATGTACACTACAGTCAATATTCACTATCACTGAAATATTATGACATTATTTTGCATATAACTGATTCGGCATACATTTTTTGAAATTCGAACAACTTACCAATATTTATTTCTGAATATTTCAAACGAATACAATTAATAAAATTATTTTAAAAAACGTGATTTTATTAAGAAGATTCAAAAGTGCTTTAATTCTTTAATTTTAACATAATGACTGCTGATAGCTGAGTTGACTTGGAAAGATATTTTATTTTGATGATGAATAATATTTGTAATAAACCCATTTCATTGATCATGCATTTGAATCTACTGAACGGAACAGCTAACCCGGCACTATTGTATGTTCATTATATTCATTAAACTACTGAGTAGCGCTATTATAGTCTGTACACGACACTAGCAGACAATTATGTATTTATTTTACATAGCCGAAATATTCTTTCCTATTCAAGTCCAAATTTCAAAGAAATTGCTTTGATATTTCTTGAGAAAATAAATAAATTGTCAGGTACATAAAATATCAGGTGGCAGGTTAGCTGTTCCGTTCAGTATATGTCTGGTCTATATTTTTAGATAAAATGTTTACCTGAAGCATGTTTGAAGAATGTCGGTTTTGTTTAAAACGTCATTATATTGAATCATGCCAACTTAAAAAGAAAACAAATATCCTTATGAAATACAATAAAACCTGTCTTAAATGATAGTGCAAAATTGACCTTTTAAGACATGTTGTTACTTACTACAGGTTAATTTTCTCTGAAAGCATAGAAATGGAAAATAGCAAAATTTAATGTTGCTGCTCAAGGCAGGTGGCTGCTAAAAAGAGATGTCCACTTACACAACTTTGACTGTAGTCAAGTTGAATATATATTTAAATTGCCATTTAATCTAAAATTCCCTCGGAATCCTACACAATCTGGCATATCTGTTTTATACATGCTATTAGCTGATCAATATGGTGTGATTTAACCATAGGCCATGGTCACAATTTTTCTTAAGGTTTAGAGATACAATTGCATTTTTATGTGAAAGTAACCAAACGATCCCAGCTTAGATTAAAGCAAAACGAACCAATATAAACAGTAGATAACGGTGCTATCTAGAAATACACAGATATATCAATGAACGTATGTGAATCGAATATATAGAGTGACACGTAAAATGTCGTTTACTATAAACATATAAACCACCCTCTTCTGTCAAAGCCCGTGTGGCTCTGTCTAAGAATAAAATCACTGCCCATCACTGCAGAGGGGTAGGAATCCTACGAATGGGTGTCTTGTTCATTTTATCATTTTTTGTCCTGTTCACTATTGTGGTTAAATTATCAACCCCTGTGTGATTGCAGGGAGTCATGTGAGTGATGGCAAGAATAGGATTACTGTGGCTTATGCATGTCGTAAGAAGCGACAATCTAAGTAATAGGATATAATTTGCTGAAACTCTGCAGTTCTGCAAGTATCAAGGTTCTAGGTTAATTCTGTATATTCATTTGTTGATGTATTTTTTTTAATATGTACGTTAATTTGTTGTTTATGTACATGAAGGGTGAACCTGGAATCTCCCTTTCAATTGGCGTCGAATAACCTAAAATGAGTTGGTACGCCGTAAAACTCTATTCATTCATTGGTTTAAACATATTTATTCATTGAAATGTACATATATACACACAAGTTTAGGTATAAATATGGATTAGAACGGAAGATAAAATCTTATAAAGTTCTTTTCCATGACATATATCAATTGTGAACAAATTTGGCAGACTATTAACAATTTGATTTATGCTCTTAGCATTACGAATATAACATAGTTCAAAATATATTTAATAAAAATGTTTAACATACTTTTAGCAATATTGTTTCTGATATATTTAAGAAACTTAGAAAATGAAGTGAGTAATTAGAACAAAAAAGAAAGGTGATTAAAATGATTAAAGTAATGGATAATTATGTGAATTCACATAATAATAATGGTTAACAATTTTGGACAAGTTCTGAACGGCTTGGACGAAATTGAGAGACGGGCTGACCTCACCACATAAATAGAACTAGCTTTGTTATTTTTTTTTTCATTCATTCATTCAATCATTCATTCATTCATTCATTCATTCATTCATTCATTCATTCATTCATTCATTCATTCATTCATTCTCTTCTGTAAATGCTTACATGTGTCTTAACGACGCACGGTGTTGATATAAAACGTTACACGTAAAATAAACCTACTCTAAAAGAGGTCTGATGTTTTATGTTTTTATTTAAAACAAGTTATTATGTATTATTTGTCCAATCGACTATCGATATTTTTGTAGACGGACAGTAACACATCAAATAAATAATAATAGAATACGGCTTTGGTAAGTAAATATTATTGTTTCATCTTCTTATTATTTGTCCCTTAAAGGTCATTTGATTCAAACTGTGTTTATTGAATGACATGACACGTAAATTTTATATCTGAAAATACAAATATATATATATTCGTTTTCTATAGCGGTAAGATCTCGGATACGTTTCTGACCTCGCCGTATCGATTAAGTTATGTTTTTTAAATGTTCTAATACTCATTATAAATACATGTAAATAGCAACACTTTGTTCACAACACATGTGACTAAACTTGCAGTTCAATCCATTTTGCGTATGTTGTATATATATATGATAGGGAGAACCATACGTCTAACAAAAAACCTTTCAGGAGCACCGGATCCGCGAAGGATACATAAATGGTAGAAATAGTGAATACAGTAGAGAGAATAACCATTTTACAGTGATAAAACTTATAACGAGATATCCTTAGCTAGCTTTCGGCTTTACGCCTTCATCAGAGGACAAAAATAAAAGAAAACAACAACAAAACATTAACACAAGCATATAAACAATTTTCTATATATAAAATACTACAGACAGACTGAGGAACCTACTGTAAAATATTACAAACTAAAACTTTTATGTGTGTGTGTGTGTGTGTGTGTGTGTGTGGTGTGGTGTGTGTGTGTGTGTGTGGTGTGTGTGTGGTGTGTGTGGTGTGTGTGTGTGTGTGTGTGTGGTGTTAAATATCTGTAACATAAGTAATGAAATATGTTTAAACTAATAAGGAGAAGTAGCATGCTGAGTTGTATAGTTATATATTGACAAGTGCCGTCAGATTATTTGTATATATTCTAACGATGAATATTAAAACCTTTCATATTAATGAGATTGTTTTAAGTAGTTAAGAACCGGAACATAATTACATTATTTGTTTGTTATAAATACAACTTACAAGTTTGTAACTAAGTGTTGTCACAATGTGTCAATTATATATGAAATGCCTGTATGTTTAACATAATAAATAGGTTTGTGTATGGAGGGTATATGGAAGAGATAGTAGATAAGATAAAGACGTTATTATCAAGAGGACAAGTACTTGACACTCTAAGTGATGGTATCCGTAATTCAGTTGCATTTTGTCTCAGTTCCCGTTATGTTGTTCAGTTTTATATTTTGCCATGATTGATATTATTATCATTATTATTATACCACATTTATATAGCACTCTTTTCATGCGTATAGCACGTTCAAAAGTGCTTTACAGCTTCCATTCAACAAATACAGAAACAACAAACATAAGACTAAACTAAACTAATTAAAATAAAAAAAAATAATAAAAAATAAAATAAAAAAATTATAAAAATATAAAAATAAAATAAAAAAAACAAAAAAAAAACAGTTTAGATAAGATTATTCGGTTAGTTTTCAAAGTGTTGTACAATTAAGTGAGTTTTTAACAGACATTTAAACGTTTAAAGTTTCTAAGCATCTCTAATGTTTATTGGGAGAGCGTTCCATAATCTCGGAGCAGTGTATGAAAAGCTGCGGTTGCCATGCATCGCGGTTCTGTCTTAGGCAAAACTAATCTCTCTATCTTTTCAATATGTTTTAAATATGTTAAAAAAAACTTATTAACATTGGAATTGTTTTTGTATACTTGTTTTTGTAATTAAAGTATTTGGCATCGAACAAAGAGGATTTAACAAGTTTGAATAACTACTCCATATCCAAAAAATATGAATTAACTTTATTGATACTTGTTCATCATCAATATATACTTAAAGGTTTGCCTAAAGTGCTAGAGAATATTGACATTCCAAAAATAGATGTTTGCTATTTCAACGTTCACGACATAGAAATCACATAAATGTGTCTAACATATGTTGTATTTATTCAGGTATTTGTTGTTGGGTATAATTGGCATTATATATTTATATTGAAAGGTGTATATTTTTGTGTCTATTAAAGATATAAATGGTACGGTGTGTGCATAATTTTTCAAATAATGTTCGTACTTTCTAATTCCCATTTTATATATTGTTTGAGATTATGATATAATTGTGTATGTTTTAAATTGTATGTTGTATACAGAATTATTTCGGATTACAGATTGGGTGCAGTAAATGTCGTTGTGTATTATTATCAGCGTATGTTGCCAGCGTTTTATTTCTGTTTCCACCGTTTTGGTATTCTTTTAATTAAAGTAAAAAATTTTAAAAAATCTGAATTACTTAGTTAGTACTTTACTGTTACAAACTGAAAAGTATAAAAAGTTTTACTTTTTATCAAATATTTTTGTTTGAGAATTTTGATAGCTTTTGAATACCGTTTTTTATATCTTTATATTTTTTTGTTATTGTTTCAATATTCGAATATATCTAGTTGTAAATGTTTCTTTTTTTCTCAAAGTTTATACATGACCAAAGATTGTAATTTTACTAAAATATTTTTGGGAACAAGTTGTTTTGTATATTAACAAGTTGTTTTGTATATTAACAAGTTGTTTAACAAGTTGTTTTGTATATTAACAAGTTGTTTTGTATATTAATGTAATATACTTAACTCTCCTGCCATTTTATCTAATTTGTTTATATATATACGTTTCCAATCCCCATCATTTTCATAATTCAATATTCGTTTAACCTATCTTGCTTTTACTGTTTTTAAAAACATGTTTAAATTTATCAATTTTAAACCCCTTTTTACGTAAAACTGTGTTACTGTTTTCTACTTACTGTATACGGTTTACAGTCCCATTAATAATCATATATACATTTATTGATTAAATAAATCAATACCAACTTGGGAATTTCTTGAACTGTTAGAGGGTATATGCGTTTCGGTAACGCAAATGTTTTGATAGCACTTCTATTTCCAATAATTAATTAATTGTGCATCTTCCATCTTTTTTAAACAGTTTGAAAATAACTCTATTTTTTGGTATTCAATTTAGCTATTAATATTTGTTTCTGTCGAAACCAAAATTCCCAATGAAGAAGAACCATCTGATGTCTATATAATTTTGTTATTTGTACCAAATGTTTCAGTATTTTATATATTTTATAGATACTAACCGTTATTTTGTAAATTATCTATAACATCCTTGACCTTATATCTAACTTGCCAAACAGGACAATCAATGTCTCACTTATGGCTATCATCAAACAGTACATAGCTTTTTGAACACTCTAAACCCATATTAGTCTAAAAACTATTATAATAAATGATCCGGAAAAAGACTTTGATAAAGCGCTTACTTACAATTACAGTGACAGTAGTAAGATTATTGCGTCCTAAAAATTAGAGCTGTGTAATTCGGTTGAGCATTATTTTTGTTAAGTGTTTTAAATGGTCATTTTTCTGTATATATGAGAACATTGAAACATTTTTATGAGTTCTGCCAAGTTTGGATGACATTGGGTGCTTTTGGATGAAGATATAAAAGTTTAAATATGCGTAGTGATACATTGCAACAAATGAGCAGAATTATCAAAAATGAAGGGGTGTCATCAAAACATCAAATTTGTCTTCCAGAAGTGCATTTCTCTATATGTAGAATAGTACAAAATTAATTGGTTGTTATTGCAAGACTATTTAACCATGTTGGTACTCTAGAATCAGTATTTGGTAGGCTTTTAGACAGACGTATACATTTGTTACATGTATATTACGACAACATGTCGCCTAAGTTTTAATTTTCATTTTTTTTCTCGATTTGTTGTGTTTGACAACAGCCTAGGTAGATAACTCGAATAAAATATCCATAAATTATCATGAAGAGTTATTTTTTAAATTAAATTCTCTAATTTCATATTTTTCAAAATATACAAAAATCAGACAGAAAGGGAGATGAATCCTTAATCTCAATAATACTAGACAATATGAATCCCCTGATGAAAAGAGCGGTATAATTATTGTGGTTTTGAAACAATCCATATTAACAAAAGCAAAACCTTTCTATTTATCACCTGACCTGAGAGAAAGGGAGGAATAATCCGTACCTAACTCAATTTAATATGCATCATACAATTTCATTCTTAACACAAAATGTGAATCCCATGTTATGACAAAAAAGGAGGATTGCTCCTTGCTATCGAATTCAAAAAAAGAAATTGACATAAAATACAATTATGTTCAAAACACAAATATAAATAACCTGATCTAATAGAATAGGAATTCATACAAAATAGAATTTTACTCAATAGTATATTGCGCTTTGTGTTTTAAATGGTATTTTTTTATAATGTTTGATATTTCTGAGTTCCGCATCAGCAACGATGTTCCTTATCTGTCAGTGTAGAGGTTGCATATTTTGTGTTTTGGTTGAAATTCTTTTTTAAATGTTTGACATTTCTAAGTTTCACACCGTCAGTGCATAAGCCTGCCTTTCTATATAGGAAGGGGTTGCAGATTTTGTGTTTTCAGTGAATTTTTATTTTTTGAATATTGGCTATTTCTTTGTTCCACACCAATAATGATTAATCATTTTTAATTTAAAGATTGAAAAGGAATATTCCCTCTCGTTAATTTAAGTTGATGATCTGTGTGTTTGATAAATTGTTGTTTTGTATCAATTTTTTATGGTATTTACAAAACATATATGATCATAAGGAGGATCAATCCTTCCTCTCTTTGAGTCATACTATCCTTGTGTAATAAATGTTTATAGCTGAAGTTATCTTTGTTGTGTGTTTTTTTACAATTTGTGGATGACATATCTTAATAAAGGAAGAATGTCTTTTCTCCGACATGGTTTTTGAGATAGGCTTAATGCTAGCTTTTTCTATTTTAAGGGGTTTCAAATATTAACTTTAGGTTATTGGTGTTAATGACACTCCATAAAGGACACATCTGAATCACCCGTTTTGTAGAAATTGGTTCTGAAAAGAGTATTGCATTTGTTATCGCTTTATAAAATGCTATCCATTTAAGCAAAGACAGAAAGCAAAATAGGTCAGCACAAGGTGTATGCGACATATATATTACCTGTATGGCAAAAAGTAAAGACATGATATCAACAACGCGAAACATATGTTCTCTTTAAACTGGTCTTAGCGTTTCCTATTTGAATAATTCGCGGGAGATATCCATTTTTTCAACAAGGAGTGCGTCAGTCACGGCATTGGTCAAACTTGGTATACGTTTTAGGTTGCTACGATTGTTACTATAACACATGTCTTTAATGTTATGTTATCCTTGTGGTGGAGATCAATATCACCATGATCATCATTAATTGGCCGGAGAAAATATATCACAGAGTAGAACGATAGTTAATCCAGGTAACTCTTTGATATTAACGTAGCTAATTCCAAAGATAAGTTACACTTCAGGTAAGTGTTTAATAGCTGTTAACTTAAGTTATGATCCAATGGCTCTTGACAAAACAAAGTTCCGATATTCCTGATATGAGTGTAATCCTAGGCATTCATATATGTCTAGATATATTGTTCCCCCCCCCCCACCCCCCCCCCCCCCCCCCGCCCAAAACCGCCTGGCAAACGTTTCACCAGAGACAAAATGTTATGATACCGCACGTAGCGTCCAGTAGTTCAGTTGGTAGATGTGATTGATAAAACCTGACAAATATTCGTGAACAGTTTTACAGAAAGTTTCACCGAAAGCGAGACATATTTTCAGAAAACGCAATCGAAGTCACATGGTTTGGTACCTTTTCTACGTCATCTACAAACAAATTCGATGTTCATGCGTCGCTATACAGATTGAAGTTAGATTGTTATTCATTTTTGTCTACCATTATTCAAATAATTTAACTCTTCAATATCAGAGAAAATAAATGTAGGGATTATGTTGTAGTTCAATACCAAAAGACGAAAATCCATCTAACTTCAGTGAGCCTCTTTGCTTTCTGTTTAAGTGAATGTGGTGTTTAAACCTTGTAGTGATGATATAAGCTAAAATGCGCTTAATCGAGGACTTAGTGCAAAACTAGTCTAACATTTTCCAGACAAAGACATTAATTAGGCTAACTTAGTATAGACAAAGATATTAATTACGCTAACTTACTATAGACAAAGATACTAATTAGGCTAACTTACTATAGACAAAGACATAAGTTAGCTTACATATTATAGACAAAGACATTAATTAGGCTAACTTACTATAGACAAAGATATTAATTAGGCTAACTTACTATAGACAAAGACATTAGTTAGCTTACATATTACCGGCAAAGACATTAATTAGGCTAACTTACTATAGACAAAGACATTAGTTAGCTTACGTATTATAGACAAAGACATTAATTAGGCTAACTTACTATAGAAAAAGACATTAGTTAGCTTACATATTATAGACAAAGACATTAATTAGGCTAACTTATTATAGACAAAGACATTAGTTAGCTTACGTATTATAGACAAAGACATTAATTAGGCTAACTTACTATAGACAAAGACATTAGTTAGCTTACGTATTATAGACAAAGACATTAAATAGGATAACTTACTATAGACAAAGACAATAACTAGGCTAACTTACTATAGACAAATACATTAATTAGGCTATCTTACTAAAGACAAAGACATTAGTTAGCTTACGTATTATAGACAAAGACATTAAATAGGATAACTTTCTACAGACAAAGACAATAACTAGGCTAACTTACTATAGACAAATACATTAATTAGGCTATCTTACTATAGACAAAGATATTTATAAGGCTAACTTCCTATAGACAAAGATATTAATATGGCTAACTTACTATTGACAAAGACATTAGTTAGGCTAACTTACTATTGACAGAGACATTAAATTAAGTTGGCTAACTTACTATTGACAGAGACATTAAGTTGGCTAACTTACTATAGACAAATACATTAGTTAGGCTAACTTACTATTGACAAAGACATTAGTTAGGCTAACTTACTATTGACAAAGACATTAATTAGGCCAACTTACTATAGACAAAAAAATTAGTTAGCTTACATATTATAGACAAATACATTGATTAGGCTAACTTACTATAGACAAAGACATTAGTTAGCTTACGTATTATTGACAAAGACATTAAATAGGATAACTTACTATAGACAAAGACAATAACTAGGCTAACTTACTATAGACAAAGACATTAATTAGGCTAACTTACTATTGACAAAGACATTAATTAGTTTAACTTCATATGGACAAATACATTACTTAGGCTAACTTACTATAGACAAAGACATTATTTACTCTAACAAACTATAGACAAGACATCAATTAGGCCAACTTACTATAGGCAAAGACATTGGTTAGACTTACTTACTATAGACAAAGACATAATTTAGACTTACTAACTATAGACAAAGACATTAATTACACTAACATACTATAGACAAAGTCATTAGTTAGACTAAATAACTATAGACAAATACATGTATTGAAAGTGCATATAAAGCGCTATCTTCTGATACAAAAACCACAAACATAAATGTAAAGTAACAGTTATGAAAGCAGATTTACACATGCTTCTTATGTTTTTTTCTGTATCCTTTCCACATAATTTGTTAAACGTATGATTTTATGCTTTATTGTTTAGTGTATGCTAAATATATGTACTTATGTGAATAAAATATTGTTTACACTAAACACAAATTATGCTGGTTTGTTCAGGGGCAGTTGTGTTTCCAAAATTTAGTAAACGCCAAATGTGCCACCTGAAGTTTAGACAAGTGTCTCTGCAGTTGCTTATATCTGTTTATATCCTTGTTAAACCGTAAATTTCACAAAAGCAAGTTCTTCACACTTTCACACTTCAAACATTTGTTACAAATACTTGCGAATATGTCACAAATCGGACCTTTTTTCACTTTTTGGTACAAACGAATTTTTCACAACCAAATGAATACAGATTATCGCTTATTTCATTGGTATGTAACTGCTTCATTGTTATTGCAAAGATTGTGTAAACTAGCATCTTTCTGATCTTTGGGTGGTCTGTTTTGTCTTATTATCTGTATCCTGCAGTATCCGGGCGCTGTAGTATTGTCCTGTATCATCAGCAAATTGGGGTTATCATGACACCATTCTGACAAATGTTGCAAGACATTGACATCCCTTTCATGCTCCGCATATTCGTAGTTGTCGTTATCAATCTGGGAGTCAGATTATCCCCTAGTCAACGTACATTTATATATTTCGCCACTGTATTGAGCTGTATTTACCAATGGCCAATATATGATTATCCAGTAAGTAATAACGACACCATTAAAATCACCAGATACAAAGACAAAACCATTATTGAGATTGATCTCTTTAAAAATATGTGCATTTTTGTAGTACTTTCTGATAGTTTGTATTCATGTAAATAAACTGTGGACATTATGTCGACAATAATTACATATACTTGCCTTAATGTGAAACCGGGAAAAATGTATTAATTGAATTATATACTAATTTATTTCTCAACTACAAACTATGTTCAGAGCCCTTGTGTTTGCTGGGTTGCACCGGACACGGTGCTTTTTTTTGCCGAGCAGTTTGTGGTTGTGCGTAATCATAGATAAATAAAACGTTACTAACCATTTTTCTTTGCTTTGGATCTTCTCAACATTATCTAGTATATATATATATGTATACATGTACCGGACAATGAGAAGATCCGCCGCATAGAAAAATGTTTAGTTACGATTTAGTTATCTATGATAACGCACAACGATATATATATATATATACAAATGGATATTTTTTCTCAAATATAATGCCATCTACTAATTTAAGGAAGGCTACATACTATTCCTTTTCCACTTCTTGTCCTTGACCTATTCATACACTTGTGTGTATATTCTTTTTTCTCCATGAAACTTGTCTTCTGTTCTCTTAACTCCCCCTTTGTCATCCTTTAAGACTTTTTTTCCCTCTTACAAAATTTTAAATATTTCATCAAACATTATTTAATAGCGAATATTGTTTTAATATTTTGAGTGTTTGTACAACATAGTTATAAAACAAATTTTATGAAAAAAAGTCAAGCATTATGAATTGTCTATAGGTGCATAAATTTATTATATTATTGTGTTATATTGTACTGTGACCATGTTAATTGCTATACGATGCTGATTTATGAAATAAAAGATAATAAATCTATATATATATATCGTCAACGTACCATGCAGAACACATATGATATAGACATCATCAATATCATTTCTATTTTGTGTTCTTTGAAATATCAACTTTTCTGGTCAAAAGCATCAATATTAAGTGGTCGGCTTTTCATCTTGAATATAAAAATAATGAATAAAATAATGACAACAGAAAGTGGTGGACAATCATGACATACTACACAAAACTGTTATTAAAATAAGTCCCTTGCCGTAATCACACTTGCTCGATGAGAGATTATACAGACGTTTATGTTGTAAACACTTTTGAAATGTAATGGCAATTTACAAGCTTTACTATCAGATAATACGACCTGTCAAGGACGCAGGCGCAAGAGCTATTATATAAACGCCGCTCAAGCAAAATACATATACATATTAACTCTTGAATCTTCCATGAACTTTGTAACACGTATATCTTGTATACTGTATATATTATATCTTTTAATTGATATGTACTATCGAAATATATAACGTTAAAATAGCTTTTATAAACTTAAAACGTGTCTGTTCACTTTTTTGGTGATCGGTTCTAACATTTATTTAACAAAATATTAATATTATGTAGATTTAGAAGACTGAATAACATTTAAATATGTAAATGGGATAACATTGTACAATTGACATAAGGCGAAAACAACTGACCACGCTGCATTGTTTGGTCAAGTAAATACAATGTAGTGTTGACTTAGACATCGACAGATTGCCTAAGGAAAATGGCGGGCCTTAAACCCAACACTGATCGCTGAATGGATTATCAACTTTGATTATCGATTTGTTTGATGCACGTCGGGTCAATTATCGTTGTTTTGGTGTTCCCTTAAACTTAGTTAATATTTCACTGCTCTGGCTTCTTCAGTCTTCAAATAGGTCTTGATAGACCATCATCTGTTTATTTTATACACACACGTTACTCCATCCACATGTGCAAACTGTAAAATTTGTATGAGGATAGTACTTTTAATGTTTCTTTGCAGTCATCAGTAGTGCATACCACATGACCATGATATACTGTTCATTGAATTGTACCGTTTATAATTATGCTTTCTTTTGTTTAATTGATATTAATTTATCTATTTCTGTTGAGATTGTGTGTTGGCTTTGTCGATTGAATTTTTCGAATGATTTTTTGTTAAATGAAGGTGTTATTAATATTACAAAGTTGTGGTAGTAGTAAACATAGTAGTAGTAGTAGTAATAGTAGTAGTAGTAGTAGTAGTAGTAGTAGTAGTAGTAGTAGTAGCAGTAGTAGTAGTAGTCGTAGTAGTAGTAGTAGTAGTAGTTGTAGTAGTCGTAGTAGTGATGGTGGTGGTGGTGGTGGTGTTGGTGGTAGAATAAGTTATAGGAATAGTAGTAATGGTGATTATGGTAGTAGTAGTAGTTACTGTAGAAGTAGTGGTAGGGATAATAGTAGTGGTAGTGATAGTTTTAGTAGTAGAAGTGGTGGTGGAAGCAGTAGTAGTAGTAGCAGTAGTAGTAGTAGTAATGGTAGTAGTAGTGGTAGTAGTACTGGTAATAGTAATAGTGATAGTAGTAGTAGTAGTAGTAGTGGTGGTGGTGGTGGTGGTGGAAGTAGTAGTGGTGGAAGTAGTAGTAGTGGTATTAATACTGGTAGTGGTAGTAGAAGAGGTAGTAGTAGTAGTAGTAGTAGTGATAGTAGTAGAAGTGGTGGTGGTGGTAGTAGAAGTAGTGGTAGTAGTAGTAGTAGTAGTAGTGGTAGTAGCAGTGGTGGTGGTAATAGTAGCGGTAGTAGTAGTAGTAATAATAGTAGTAGTAGTAGTAATAGAAGTAGAAAAAGTAGTAGCACATTTAATAGTAGTAGTAGTTGTGGTGGTATTAAAAGTGGTACAATTAGTGGTAGTATATGTGGTGGTAGTAGGAGTAGTAGTACTAGTAGTAGTAGTAGAAGTAATAGTAGTAGTGATGGTAGTAGTAGTGTTTCACGTAGTGGTAGTATATGTGGTAAAAGAAGTAGTAGTAGTAGTAGTAGTAGTAGTAGTGGTGGTAGTAGTAGTAGTAGTGGTACATGTAGTGGTAGTTTATGTGGTAGTAGAAATAGAAGTAGAAGTAGTAGTAGTAGTAGTAGTAGTAGTAGTAGTAGTAGAAGTAGTAGTATAAGAAGTAGTAGTAGCAGTGGTGGCGGAAGTAGAAGTGGTAGTAGTAGTACTAGTAGTAGTTGTAATAGTAGTAGTAATAGTGGTGGTGGTAGTAGTAGTGGTACATGAAGTGGTAGTAATTACTGTAGTGATAGTAGTAGTAGAAATATAAGTAGTAGTAGTAGCAGTGGTGGTAGTAGTAGTAGTAGTAGTAGTAGTAGTGGTAGTACTAGTGGTGGTAGTAGTAGTAGTAATAGTAGAAGAAGTATTAGTGGTGGTGGTAGTAGTAGTGGTGGTGGTAGTAGTAGTAGTAGCGGTGGTGGTAGTAGTTGTAGTGGTAGTAGTAGTAGTAGTAGTAGTAGTGGTGGTAATAGAAGTTGTAGTAGTAGTGGTAGTAGTAGTAGTAGTAGTAGTAGTAGTAGTAGTAGTAGAAGTAGTAGTAGAAATGGTTGTAGTAGTAGTAGTAGTAGTAGAAGTAATAGTAGTAGTAGTAGTGATGGTGGTGGTGATGGTAGTAGTAGTGATTGAAGTGTTGGTGATGGTAGGAGTAGAAGTAATAGTAGTAGTGGTAGTAGTGGTGGTAGAAATAGTAGTGGTAGTAGTGGTAGTGGTGTTAGTAGTAGTAGTAGTAGTGGTGGCGGTGGTAGTAGTTGTAGTTGTAATGATGGTGGTGGTGATGGTAGTAGAAGTAGATGTGGTGTTGGTGGTGGTAGGGGTAGTAGTAGTAGCAGTGGTAACAGTAGTGGTAGTAGTAGTGGCGGTGGTAGTAGTAGTAGTAGTAATGATGTTGGTGATGATGGTAGTAGAAGTAGTTGTGGTGTTGGTGGTGGTAGTAGTAGTGGTGGTGGTAGTAGAAGTAGTAGAAGTAATAGTAGTAGTAGTAGCAGTGGTGGTAATAGTAGTAGTAGTAGTAGTTGTAGTAGTAGTAGTGGTAGTACTAGTGGTGGTAGTAGTAGTAGTAATAGTAGAAGAAGTATAAGTGGTGGTGGTAGTAGTAGTGGTGGTGGTAGTAGTAGTAGTAGTAGTGGTGGTAATAGAAGTTGTAGTAGTAGTGGTAGTAGTAGTAGTGGTGGTAATAGAAGTTGTAGTAGTAGTGGTAGTAGTAGTAGTAGTAGTAGTAGAAGTAGGAGTAGAAATGGTTGTAGTAGTAGTAGTAGTAGAAGTAGTAGTAGTAGTAGTGGTAGTAGTAGTAGTAGTAGTGATGGTGGTGGTGATGGTAGTAGTAGTGATTGAAGTGTTGGTGATGGTAGGAGTAGAAGTAATAGTAGTAGTGGTAGTAGTGGTGGTAGAAATAGTAGTGGTAGTAGTGGTCGTGGTGGTAGTAGTAGTAGTAGTAGTAGTGGTGGCGGTGGTAGTAGTAGTAGTAGTAATGATGGTGGTTGTGATGGTAGTAGAAGTAGATGTGGTGTTGGTGGTGGTAGGGGTAGTAGTAGTAGCAGTGGTAACAGTAGTAGTAGTAGTAGTGGCGGTGGTAGTAGTAGTAGTAGTAATGATGTTGGTGATGATGGTAGTAGAAGTAGTTGTGGTGTTGGTGGTGGTAGGAGTAGTGGTGGTGGTAGTAGAAGTAGTAGAAGTAATAGTAGTAGTAGTAGTAATAGTAGTGGTGGTAGATGTAGTGGAACATGAAGGTAGTTTATGTGGTAAGAGTAATAGTAGTAGTAGTGGTAATTGTGGTGGTAATAGTAGTAGTAGTAGTAGTAGTAAAAGTAGTAGTAGTGGTGGTAGTAGTGGTGGTACATGTAGTTGTATTTTTGTGGTAGTAGTAGTAGTAGTAGTAGTAGTGGAGGAAGTAGTAGTGGTACATGTAGTGGTAGTTTATGTGGTAGTAGTAGTAGTAGTAGTGATAGTAGTAGTAGTTGTATAAGTAGTAGTAGTAGTAACAGTGGTGGTGGTAGTAGGAGTGGTAGTAGTAGTAGTAGTAGTAGTAGTAGTAGTAGTAGTGGTGTTGGTAGTCGTAGTAGTGATGGTAATAGTAGTAGTAGTTGTAGTATAAGTGGTGTTGGTATTAGTCATGGTAGTGGCAGTAGTAGTGTAGTGGTTGTGGTGGTTGTAGTAGTAGTAGTAGTAGTAGTAGTAGTGGTGGTAATAGAAGTTGTAGTAGTAGTGGTAGTAGTAGTAGTAGTAGTAGTAGTAGTAGAAGTAGTAGTAGAAATGGTTGTAGTAGTAGTAGTAGTAGAAGTAGTAGTAGTAGAAGTGGTAGTAGTAGTAGTAGTAGTAGTGATGGTGGTGGTGATGGTAGTAGTAGTGATTGAAGTGTTGGTGATGGTAGGAGTAGAAGTAATAGTAGTAGTGGTAGTAGTGGTGGTAGAAATAGTAGTGGTAGTAGTAGTAGTGGTGGCGGTGGTAGTAGTAGTAGTAGTAATGATGGTGGTGGTGATGGTAGTAGAAGTAGATGTGGTGTTGGTGGTGGTAGGGGTAGTAGTAGTAGCAGTGGTAACAGTAGTGGTAGTAGTAGTGGCGGTGGTAGTAGTAGTAGTAGTAATGATGTTGGTGATGATGGTAGTAGAAGTAGTTGTGGTGTAGGTGGTGGTAGTAGAAGTGGTGGTGGTAGTAGAAGTAGTAGAAGTAATAGTAGTAGTAGTAGCAGTGGTGGTAGTAGTAGTAGTAGTAGTAGTGATAGTACTAGTGGTGGTAGTAGTAGTAGTAATAGTAGAAGAAGTATAAGTGGTGGTGGTAGTAGTAGTGGTGGTAGTAGTAGTAGTAGTAGCGGTGGTGGTAGTAGTTGTAGTGGTAGTAGTAGTAGTAGTAGTAGTAGTAGTGGTGGTAATAGAAGTTGTAGTAGTAGTGGTAGTAGTAGTAGTAGTAGTAGTAGTAGTTGTAGTAGTAGAAGTAGTAGTAGAAATGGTTGTAGTAGTAGTAGTAGTAGAAGTAGTATTAGTAGTAGTGGTAGTAGTAGTAGTAGTAGTAGTAGTAGTGATGTTGGTGGTGATGGTAGTAGTAGTGATTGAAGTGTTGGTGATGGTAGGAGTAGAAGTAATAGTAGTAGTGGTAGTAGTGGTGGTAGAAATAGTAGTGGTAGTAGTGGTAGTGGTGGTAGTAGTAATAGTAGTAGTGGTGGCGGTGGTAGTAGTAGTAGTAGTAATGATGGTGGTGGTGATGGTAGTAGAAGTAGATGTGGTGTTGGTGGTGGTAGGGGTA